>WOVY01014844.1:217500-613295 GCA_013436015.1 Rhipicephalus annulatus | reverse complement strand
GGATTCGATCTCACGACCTGCGGATCAGCAGCCGAGTACCTTAGGCACTAAACAACTGCGGGCTGAAATACCGGCAATAAGTCATCGCTACGTGGTGTTACAAGTGATAAAATTAAAAAGCGTCAAAGTTTAGAAGCGAAATAGATTAACGTAGATCCCATCACATGTACTTTAGTTATTTTACCCTTTAAGGCGCCAGCAATGCTCTGTTAACGGCCCCGCCGCGGTGGTCTAGTGGCTAAGGTACTCGGCTGCTGACCCGCAGGTAGCGGGATCGAATTCCGGCTGCGGCGGCTGCATTTCCGATGGAGGCGTAAATGTTGTAGGCCCGTGTGTTCATATTTGGGTGCACGTTAAAGAACTCCAGGTGGTCGAAACTTCCGGAGCCCTCCACTACGGCGTCTCTCATAATCATATGGTGGTTTTGGGACGTTAAACCCCACATATCAATCAATGCTCTGTTAACAAGCGCAAAACAGACTTCGACATAAATATATCTGTTTACTTGTGTTAGATAGCAATGTGATCATTTCGCGCGTACATAGGCTATTTTCTATGGGGTAAATGCTTCAGCTGAAAGTAGTTTTATGAAGAACGGTTTATATATGGGTCACTCAGAATAAGCGCGTGTCATTAGTACCCCACTGAAATAATCGAAATTAGGAGTCACAATATGCTGTTTCACTTCGCATTTATGATCTTGTTTGATATAATTCGTTCATACTTTAAAAAAGGGGGAAGGTTAGTCGCAATGCCCATCCCTCGAACTACATGGGCCAATTCATCATGCAATAGTAATATTCAACCCGGAACTTGGGTTCGAGTTTCGCAATTTAGAGCCTCGAGTGCATATGTCATTAAGAATGAAAGAAAAGTATATGGAGGAAAGGCGATGATGTTAACCAGTTTAGCATAACGGGTATGCTACCATGCACAGGGGGAAGTGAGATTGAAAGGAGAGTAAAAAAAGAACGAAAGAGAGGAGATGCATAAATGCACACACATAACGTCACCGCACAAAGTGGCAGTCTTGTGCCGTATGGGGCATCATTAAGTGTCTACAGCCAGTCATGTAACATTGAATGTGTCTGCAGACACATTCAATGTTAAATATCAGCCTACAATCCTGTACACATTATACTTTCGAGGTTGGATGATTTGCCAATTCGAGTCGGTTTTGTCTTCCTGCGTACCTATGTAGAAAGATTAAAATGAAGTTCAACTGATCTCAGCAGGTTGCAAGAGGTCTGCTGCACACTAGCGATCGGCTACATGGCTTCAATTTCATTATAACAGAAAAGTGAGAAGCTGAAGAACGCATAAGCAAGGCGACACTCATTCTCGGCACTCAATCCTTCAGCCCAGTGTTTTTTATTTCTGTTGATGCTCTGTTTAGCACACTTGACGTTAAAAAAACTAGAACGATAGAAAGGTTGACGAATGAGGTTTTTCAACCGAAGTGCACAAAAACCCGAGAAACGAAGTCAGCGACCTAATGAATCGAAGCTTCTGTCCAGTCTACCATTTCTCGCCTCTCAGTGCTCGATAAATGTTGTGGCGCGACTGATATCTACCCATGTTATCCGAAGAAAGCAATCTGCACACAGTCGCAGATTATATCTTAGCTTTTATGTTGATGTCGTACGAGCCACATACGCAAAATGGGCTGACCCAGTCGGCGTATAGAATCTATAGCGTTGTGTGTTGCGTTGTGTCACATTTTTCGATTAAATAGCAGGGTTAGAATCGTAATGTACGGACGTGAACCGCAATTAGGTAGGGTCCCGAGAGGATTGTTGTAAACGCTTAGGTGACTGCACATACGTTTTATGTGACAGTCGGCGAAACGCTAAGCGAGGGTGCTACCAGACAACGACGCAAATGACAAACTTTTTGCTAAGGGGATTAGCCCCTGCATGATCGTTAAGTCTTATTTTGGGCGTTAGTTCCGTGCCGCAGCTGTTGTCAGTGATTCCACAAAAGACACTTTGACGGTCACTTTGTTTACTGTGATAAAGGCTTGACGATTCGCTCAATAATCTTTCCACTGTGGACTCATTTCAATGCACGCAATATTCCTTAGACCTTGTTTCAATCGAATTGGCGTGTTCGAGATCAGTTGGCATGTATTGAAACAATGAATGGTTCGCCAAATTCAGCAGCTTGGATGGTTTCCCATCGTTGATATATTCGGCGGTATCTCACGCAGGTTGAGTTGAGTTGAGTTGATTTTATTTAACCACGCGATAAAACACATTCTATACGTGGTTTGATGCGAAGAAAAAAGGCTGCATGTGACAGCTTGACTAGCCCCTTCACCCAGAGGAAGAAAAAGTTACAAAAATGTTACAGACAGCGAAAAGCGACACTACAGAAAGAAATGCGCATATGGCCAATGACCGCAAAAATAAAAAAGGAACTCTGAAATGCAAACAAGACTATTCATAACAAGGCAATGTTTAAAACAAAGGTTCCACCTTATTGAACTGGTAATATGTTTGCATGACATAAGCATGAATCATTTCAGAGATAGTTAGCTTATTACGCCGAGTATTCTACTCGCGCAACTACCACCAGAAAAACAGAAAGAACAGTCCTTCTAGTTACGCGCGCAAGCCGATACTTGTGCCCTCCGGATGGTTTGCAACGCACGAGCCTGCGGGGCCCAGCTGCGCGCGATCCGTCTTGGAAAAAACAGAACGTAGAGGAAGAGGCAGAAGTGAATCCTCGAGACAAATTGGAGATTTTCGTTCTAACTGTGTTGTTAATCTCAGGCATAAGTTTGCCTTGCCTACGTTAGTCTATTAAAAGTGTTCATTAAACCGTGCGTTACTAGTCTGGTAGAAGTGCTGGGTGTGATCTAAGCCTCTCACGAGTGACGGAGCACAGTTCAGAACCACAGCGGTGTAGACCCAACGAGCTGACGCCTGTTCATCAGCGCGGCAGTATACGCTTACGTGGTGAGGGTCCTAAATTTTCACCCTTATCGACTTCCTTAAGAACCTCAATGGCTGTGAACGGGTACGCAACCGACATGACAGCTTAGGTCACTCCAGCCTACATTGTAGTAAACCAGGCAATGCTACCAAAGCCTCTTCACGGAGAAAGCTATGAAGACGCCGAGGACCGGCTTGAACACTTTGAACGCGTCACAAAGGCTAACGAATATGGGGAATAGCGCAAACTTGGAAGTGTTAACTTCGCGCTGGAAGATAGTGCACGAACGTGGTATGAAAATCATGAAGCTGTCTTCCGGCCGTGCGATGACTTTCGACGGGAGTTGCTCACTGCTTTCCTGAACACATACCGAAAAAAGGGAGCTGAAGCTGCGCTCCAGACAAGAAATAAGCGCAATAACGAAAGTGTCACCATGTATGTGGAAGACATGTCTCGCCTATTCCGCCGAGTGGATCCAAATATGAGCGATGACAGGAAGCTGCGTCATCTGATGCGAGGCGTGAAGCAAGAACTTTTTGCCGGACTAATTCGAAGCCCGCCGCGCACCATCGCCGAGTTTCGTTCCGAGGCAACTACGATGGAAAGGACGCTACAACAGCAAGCAAGGTTATACAACTGGGATGCGTTCACCACTTCCTTGTACATGTTGCCACCAGTCTTCGGTAACGGCATGGCAGCACTACGCTAGCTGGTGCGTTCTGTTGTGCGAGAAGAGCTCCAGAAGCACCACCTTGACCTGAATTATCCAATGTTTTTATCTCTGGCCGATGTGATCCGTGAAGAGGTCAGGCAGGTGGCACGCGAACCTTCGAACAACGAACAGCCAGAACCGCCACTACAACAGCCGAAGAGAATGACATATGCCGATGTGCTACTGCGAGGATGTCCAGTAAGTGCCGACGTCACGGCGTCTACACCTATGCAGTACGCGATGTCGCCGAGCACCCTGCAGTCAACGCCAGAGAGGAGACCCAAGAAGAGCGATGTCTGGCGCACTCCCGACAGGATACCGCTTTGTTACCACTGTGGGGAGGCTGGTCGCCTCTACCGAATATGCCACTACCATCAGGCAGGACTACGTGGTTTTTCTGTCAATGCACCTCGACCACGAAATGGTGAACGTCCCTTCGAAATTGAAGAATACTTGTGAGGTCATCAAAGCTCAAGTGGCTTTCAACGATACCAACTTCATGCAACGACAATGGGGAGGTATAGGTCGCCTCGCCCTCGACCTTCAGCAAGCTCCTCAAGGTGTCGTCCCCAGCCCGCGTCGAGAAAACTAGAGTCAGCGACCTGCGGAGGCAAGGCCGCTGCCAACGCTAATGCAGAAAAACCTTCATTGCTGACTCTGAACGACGACTGACTCAGAAACCGGTACTTCGATTGTGACGTTGCTTCCGATTTACGTGGGTTCGTTAATGGCTACGAAGTCATCCGACTGGTAGATACAGGCGCAGATTATTCAGTGATGAGTAGCGGACTTTCTAAAATACTGAAGAAAGTGCTCGTTTCTCGGAAGGGACCACAAGTTCGCACAACAGAAGGGCACCTCATTGAGCCTACTGGAATATGCACAGCAAGAATTGGAATACGGGTTTCACGTACGTCCTCAGTTTTATTGTGCAGCCATATAGCTCAAGAGACTTGATTACTGGCATAAATATCTTACGATCTAATGGCGCTGTAGTGAACTTGGGAGAATCTTCAGTCTCATTCTTGACTAGGCACGTGATTGCTACCTTTGAAGCAGAAGAAAACCTATATGACCTTTGTATTGCAGATGATGGTGTCATGGTGCCATTATTATCGAGCATATCTGTCGCAGCAACCAACAAAGCATTCTGTGAATTCAAAGGATTCGCTGACAACAACACTGCCCTAATACTCCAAAAAGGGATCTGCAAGGCACGAGGCCTTGTTAAGTTACTTGATGGATGTACAAATGTTCTACTTACAAACTTTGGAAATGAGGTGCAGCACGTTGCAAAGGGAACCGTCATCGCCAGTTTGAGTGATTTCGTCCAGGTTACGGAGCTGCGCACTTTCGAAACCAATGAGTCTGATTTCCAAGACGTGAAGTCTGTCCTTGCAGCCATCGACATCGACCCAGGGCTACTACCAAGCCAAAAAGCAAATAGAGGGTCTTGTAAGGGAATTCGCACTCTATCGCCAAACATCGCATCATTGTCGACAAGTCAGTGAGGTCGATATACCAGCATCCCTACCGATTGTCACCAAGAGAAAGAGAAGCTATTGGTAATCCGGTTAAAGAAATGCTCAAAAACTACGTAATCCAGCCTTCGTCAAGTACACGGGCGTCATCTTTTGTTTGTGTGAAGAAAAAAGACCAAACCTTGCGTTTCTGCATTGATTACCGGAAGCTCAACGCCGTCACCAAACGGGGTGTTTATCCTCTTTTAAAAATTCATGACACTCTGAATAGGCTGCGAAATTCTAGGTATTTTTCCTCACTAGATCTTAAAACTGGATATTGGCAGATAGAAGTTGACGAAAGAGATCGTGAAAAGGCAGCGTTTGTAACACCGGATGGTTTATACGAGTTCAAGGTACTTTCTTTTAGCCTTCGTTCAACACCCGCCACATTCCAACGGACGATAGACGCAGTGCTTTGTGGTTTGAAATGGCAGTCGCGCCTGGTTTATCTCGACGATGTTGTAGTCTTCTCTGCTACCTTCGAGCGACATTTGAAAAGGCTCCGGGCCGTGCTAACTGGGATCAAGTCAGTGGACTTGACGATAAAACCGCAGAAATGTCATTTCATATTTCGTGAGCTCCTTTTTCGCGGCCATGTTATCAGTGCAGAAGGCATTTGCCTAGACCCTGCAAAAACTGAGGCCGTAGCGAAATTTCTGAAGCCAACAGACAAAAAGGCTGTTAGGCGATTTTTAGGTCTCTGCGCCTATTATGGGTGGTTCGTTAAAAATTTTTCACGAATCGCTGAATCACTGACGCGGATGACAAATTAGGAAACGCATTTAGTACGGCTTGCCGAACAAGAGGATGCATTCAATGAACTACGAAAGTGTCTTCAAAGCCGTCCTGTGCTGGCGCATTTTCACGAGGAAGCAGAAAGCGATATCCACACGGATGCAAGCAGTTTAGGTCTTGAGACCGTGCTCATCGAATGGCAAAACAAAGAAGAACGAGTTATTGTGTATGCCAGTCGCACTCTTTCGAAAGCTGAGGTGAACTACTCAGCGACCGAGAAAGAATGCCTTGCTGTGGTATAGGCTATCAGCAAGTTTCGACCATATTAATATGGTAGGCCTTTTCGATCTATAAGCGACCATCATTCGCTATGCTGGCTGGCTAATCTTAAGGACCTATGTGGACGACTTGCTTGATGGAGCCTGTGATTACAGCAGTATGATATCGCACTTGTGTATAAGTCTGGTCGCAAGCACAGTGATGCGGATTGCTTGTCACGTGCTCCGATTCAACCTGCTGCTTCTGTTTCCACCGACGGGGATGATTTTGTTTTCTTCGGAGCTGTGACACCGTCAGATGTTGCACATCATCAGTGATCCGACCCTGAGCTACTCCTCTTGATCAAGTACCTACAAGGACAGTCAGTCAATGTTTCACGACCTGTTGTCCACGGCTTGTCAGCGTTCGTCCTAGGAAACAACATCCTGTATGAAAGTAACTTGGACAACAATACAGTGGCATTCCTGCTTGTCAGCCCTTCACTACTGCGACCGGAGGTTTTGGAGGCTTGTCACGACGATCCATAAGCTGGACATTTAGTTGTAAACAGAACGTTAGGCCACATCCGCTATAAATACTACTGGCCGAAGTTGCTTAGCTCCGTACGACACTATGTCAGAACCTGCCGGGACTGCCGAAAACGTAAAACCCCACCGCTCAAACCAGCAGGTCTCCTTCAATCGATGGAACCACCAGAGGCCCTATTCGAACAAGAGGGAATGGATTTACTGGGCCCATTTCCTACGTCGTCATCGGGAAAACGGTAGATAATAGTGGTCACCGACTATTTAAACTGATATGCCGAGACAGTGACTCTAGTTAAAAGATCAGTCGTTTAAGTAGCTGAATTCTTCGTCTCCAACATCGTACTGCGGCACGGAGCTCCAAGAGCGTTCAACACGGACCGAGGAACTGCATTTACGGCCGACCTGATGAAATGTATTATGAAATGTACACACACCTGTCATAGGAAAACGACGGCATATCATCCTCAAAAGAATGGTCGTACCGAACGACTGAAGAGAACGTTGGCTGATATGTTGTCAATGTACGTGGATATAGAACACCGTACTTGGGATAAAATATTACCCTATTCATCATTCGCCTATAACACTGCGATGCAAGGGACAACACGGATGACGCCATTCCAACTCGTTTTGGCCGGACGGTAACGACACCTTTAGATACAATGTTACCTATTGACGAGAGGTCCGAGAATCACTATGACGTTCACGACTACATACAAAGAGCAGAAAAAGCCAGACAGCTGGTACGATACAATCTGCGAAGAGATGTCCAGTACGCACGAGGAGACAGAGCATGGGTGTGTAATCCTGTACGAATACGTGGCCTATCAGAAAAACTGCTTCACCACTATTTCGGTGCGTACAGAGTGCTCCGCCGCGTTGGCTCGCTCAACTACGAAGTTATGCCAGAGGAACGGGATATTTAATCACGACGACGGCATTGCACGGAAGCTGTGCATGTCGTCAGGATGGAACCGTATCACGACAGGCAATGAAACGTCGAGGACACAACGTTATTTGACGTTATGTACCCACGACGAGGTGTTGTGAATAACCACCATGCGACTAGTTTGAAACAAGTATCGGGACGATGCACTTTGGAGAGGGGGGAAATGGCACAATTTGACCTCATATTACGCGCGCTAGCCGATACTTGTGCCTTCCGGATGGTTTGTGACGCACGAGCCTGCGAGGCCCAGCTGCGCGTGACCCATGTTGGAAAAAAGCAGAACGTAAAGGAAGAGGCAGAGTGAATCTTCGAGACAACTAGGAGACTCTCGTTCTAGCTGTGTTGTTATTCTCGGGCACAAGCTCACCCTGCCTACGTTAGTCTATTGAAAGTGTATATTGAACCGTGCCTTACAATATGTTTGCATGGTACAAGCATGAATCGTTTCAGGAGTTGTTAGCTCATTACGTTGAGTACCCTACTCGCGCAACTGCCTTCATAAAAGCAGAAAGAACAGCATCTTCTTCTAGTGATGATTCAATTTATTATGATGGTGGTCTACTTAATGCAAATAATATGCAAGGGGGGGGGAATTTATACACTTATTGGTATACAGGTGGCCCCATACGCAGCTGACTAGTTGCGTGGCCAACGTTGATACAGACAGAATGCAATGTGAGAGACATTAGCAAAAATATTGCTTAACCATCCGGAAGGCATTTTTTGTATCGATGGCTTCATCACATGGGTCTACCGAAGAGAGTTAGATAAACTTCCACACGGGATACGTGATTCAAAACGCACACTATGTGTGGTGTGTGATTGCTTAGGGACTGTAGATGCATTTCTTTTTCCAGTAGTAGTCGTCAAATTATAACGAATGCATTGAACATAAATATGCAATGGCCGGCATGCTCACGCAATCCGGCTAGTGGCCCACTGTCACAGAACGAGCGCTAAAAATGAGCGCGCCGCCAAATTCTTGCGACAACGGGCGGGATAAACGCCGCGAGGTCAAAAGAAAGAAAAAAAAGAAAACAAACATCCAAGGCTCCCAGGCGCGCGCTCTCCCCGCAGAAGCATGGCTTCGCAGACGAACCTCCTCACCCCACATCGGCGGCCCAGCAAGCCCGCGATTTTTCTAGAACGAACGGGGCGGGGTCAGACCGAGTTGACTCACCGGCCGGAGAGGGCATTCCAACCGTCTCGCCCTCTTCCCATCTTTCGCCGCGTATCGCGCCGACGAAAGGACGAGAAATTTCTGGAAGGTGGCGCGGAAAGTATTTAATCGAGCGGCCGAGACGAGAAAGCAGGAGGAGACGGAAGTGAGCGCCAGAGTGCGTAGGGATTCCGCCGTGTAGTCGGCGAAGTTTTTGGTCCGTAGGGACGAGGCCGGAGATGAAGAGGATTTACACCTGAGGGGTGACGACTCGAGCTACCGGCAAGGGTGTGTGTTTACCGCTATCGAGCGAAGACGCGGGGCAACAGCCGCGTGTGTGAAGCCGACGTGTTCCGGCAAAGAAGTTGAAGTTGGAAGAGTGGCCAATTGAAGACGCGAGGTTTCCTGGAAGAGAAACTTCAGAGGGCTGCGGAACGACAACAACGCTGGACTTTGAGTGAGTGATTCTCGGACGAGTATCATTCAGACTTTTGTTCCAAGAACTTTGGACTGGATAGGTTTTCTATCTCTTTAGTCTTTAAGTGTCTTGGTTGTTCAATGCATGCGACTGCATTGTAGTGCGTACTGTTGTCCGTGTCCGTTGTTTCAAGTGTGGCTGATTGTATTGTGTAGTACGTTGATTGATTGGTTTGATTGGTGACATATTGTATGTAACTAGTGTGGAGTGTGCATTTTTGTGTATTATTTTCGATCTGCCATTATTGAGAATATAATTTGTTTGTTTATCAACTCTCGGCTCTGACTTGTTCTTTGGGCCACAGCCGGCGTCCGCTGGCGCACCAAAAAGGACCACTTCTAAATTGTCCATGCTTTCGTGGTGCGGTTCGGGGGGCCGATACTTCGGCTCTTGGAATTAGCCCGGCGATCGCCTCCCTATTTAACGGGACATGTGTGACAATTAATCTGGCGTCCGCGATACAGGACCTTTTGGTGCACAGTGTGTCCAAAGTAGTGAGAAAGAGCCTCGAGTTGGTGATACTGCTATCGTAACGATTTTGTGTGTTGCTCAGTGTTCTCGTTAACGAGTGCAGGAGAGTGCTCCGATAGACTGATTTAGGCAGATACTTTTTGCACGCGGCAAGGTTTTAATTGCGAGTTGCGAGACACAATGGATCTCGAAAAGTTAGTTGCGCTTGGTGAGAAGATGGGTCTTTCCGGCGCCGAACTACGGAAGTGGGTCACCCAGAAGGAAAAAGAAGAAAAAGAGAGGGCCAAAGAAGAAAAGGCAGCTGAGTTGGAACGAGAGAGGTTGGCGGTCGAAAGAGCCAAAGCGGAAAAAGAAGCTGAGTTGGAGAGAGAGAGGTTGGCAGCAGAGAGGGCCAAGGAAGAAAAAGCAGCTGAGTTGGAACGAGAGAGGTTGGCAGCTGAAAGGGTGAAAGAAGAAAGAGAAGCGAGGGAGCGACAGCTGAAGGAAGAAAGAGAGGCAAAGGAGCGACAGCTGAAAGAAGAAAGAGAGCTACAATTGAAGTTGGAGCTGGAGAAAGAAAGACTGGCAGCTGAGAGGGCGAAAGAAGAAAGAGAGGAAAGGGAACGGCAGCGTCAGCACGAGATGGAACTCGAGCGGCTCCGTTTGCAACAGCGAAGCGAAACTCCCGTCCAAGCTAGAGTTGAAAGCAGCGAACGGGAAGATCACGGCTTCCGCTTGAACCCAAGCAAGCTGCTCATAGCGTTTGATGAAAGGAAGGACGACCTAGACGCGTACCTCCACAGATTTGAGACGATTGCGAGGAGCCACAATTGGCCGGAACAGCAATGGGCAACTGCTTTGAGTACCTGCTTGAGTGGTGAAGCGCTCAGTTTGTACGGTAGGCTGACGCCGACCGATGCAGCCAACTACGCAAAGGTGAAAGCGGCTTTGTTGAAGCGATTTAGATTTACTGTAGAAGGATTCCGGGACAGATTTCGGACAGGAAAGCCAGCTGATGGGGAGACGGCTACGCAGTATGCCGCCCGACTTTGCCATTATTTCGACAGATGGATTGAACTCTCAGGGACAGCGCAGGAGTACGATGAGCTTAGAGAGCTCCTAATTAGAGAACAATTTCTTACTAGTTGCCACCCGAGCCTGTCACTGTACTTGAAAGAGAGGAAGGCTGACTCACTTGAAGGAATGCTTGAATTGGCTTATCAATTCTTGGAAGCGCAAGGTGGAACTAATTTGGCCAAGGTCAAGAAGGATTGTCCCGATGATTCGAAGAAATTGGCTCCCGAAGAAAAGAAGCGTGCACCAGAGAACATTCCGCGATGTTTTCTGTGCAACTGAGTGGGTCATCGCGCGAAAAACTGTCGAACGATCTTTACGAGCCCTACGGTTGTAAAATGTTTCAGATGTGGACAGACTGGGCACAAAGCAGACGCATGTCGAAACGGAGCGAGTCAAACTCACCAGGTATCCTGTGTGCAAGCGGCACCGAAATCCGGTGATAATGCGGTCACCGATGGATTCGTAGAGTTGAAAAATGGGGAGAAAATTCCTATTGTGGGTGCCGTAATGTCAAAACAGCCAACCGGTGTCACGATGGGAATGTCAGCGCTGCCTGGAAAAGTTGCGGGCAAAAAGGTTACGGTGTTAAGAGATACCGGCAGTTCCACTGTTATCGTGCGGAGAAATTTGGTACGGGAAAGTGAGTTGACAGGCAGAACGAAGCCGGTTCGCCTAATTGACCGTTCGGTTCGGATGCTTCCCGAAGCAGAAATTGAGGTTGAAACCCCGTACTTCAGCGGGAAGGTTACTGCTTTATGCATGACGACCCCACTGTATGACCTTGTCATCGGAAACATCGACGGGGCGCGAGGGCCAAGTGATCCAGAATGTTTGGAAGAAGACCCGAAGATAGAGCCCTCGCCAACACAGCGGCCGCGAGATACAGTGGAGGAGCATCCCGTGAAGGATCTCACTAGAGCCCAAGGTGAAGCCGCGGCGCAAGAGACAGCGAATGAGAAGATGATCGTGACGAATGAGTTCACGGGCCGAGAAACTGGACTTACGTCGGCACGACCTCAACCGACCGACAGTGTAAAGGAGACGGAGTTGGCCAGCCGGGCAAAATGTAGAGGCATGATCAAGCGGGTAAATAAACAGACAGGACCCGTCGAATGTAACCACGCGATAACGGTGTCGGAAGAGACAACGATGGCTGAGACGCCGCCTCAGATACCGTCGTTGGAAAGGGCTCGCCGAAAAAGAACGTGGAAACACAAGAAGAGATCGAGCGAGCACAGCAAAAGGGTACGCAAGCGCTGCTCGAAGTGCTCAGGATAAGTGCTGAGGTCGAATCAGAATGTGTTGGGCAGTGCTGAGTGCCTTATGTTGTGTTAATATTGTGTTATCCTGTGTCACAAGTGTCGAAGTGTTGTGCTGTGATGTGATGAATAGTATTGGACCATTGTTGTAATGAGAGAACTTCGTACAATTGTATTATTGGGAATGTGTGGTGCAGTGTTGTACTCATGTGCTTGAGGTGGTGTTTTCACGTGTTGTTTAATTGAATTACAATGTACAATTGTATTAAGTGATCTATTGTGAATGTGAAGTGTCATGAGCGACTGATGGTGTTACAGTCTGTGAGAGTGTGTGGTGACTGTTCGCGCTCGTCTGTGGGGTTTTGAATATTATGAGATAATATTCTTAAAGTGGGGGGCAGTGTCACAGAACGAGCGCTAAAAATGAGCGCGCCGCCAAATTCTTGCGACAACAGGCGGGAGAAACGCCGCGAGGTCAAAAGAAAGAAAAAAAAGAAAACAAACATCCAAGGCTCCCGGGCGCGCGCTCTCCCCGCAGAAGCATGGCTTCGCAGACGAACCTCCTCACCCCACATCGGCGGCCCAGCAAGCCCGCGATTTTTCTAGAATGAACGGGGCGGGGTCAGACCGAGTTGACTCACCGGCCGGAGAGGGCATTCCAACCGTCTCGCCCTCTTCCCAGCTTTCGCCGCGTATCGCGCCGACGAAAGGACGAGAAATTTCTGGAAGGTGGCGCGGAAGGTATTTAATCGAGCAGCCGAGACGAGAAAGCAGGAGGAGACGGAAGTGAGCGCCAGAGTGCGTAGGGATTCCGCCGTGTAGTCGGCGAAGTTTTTGGTCCGTAGGGACGAGGCCGGAGATGAAGAGGATTTACACCTGAGGGGTGACGACTCGAGCTACCGGCAAGGGTGTGTGTTTACCGCTATCGAGCGAAGACGCGGGGCAACAGCCGCGTGCGTGAAGCCGACGTGTTCCGGCGAAGAAGTTGAAGTTGGAAGAGTGGCCAATTGAAGACGCGAGGTTTTCTGGAAGAGAAACTTCAGAGGGCTGCGGAACGACAACAACGCTGGACTTTGAGTGAGTGATTCTCGGACGAGTATCATTCAGACTTTTGTTCCAAGAACTTTGGACTGGATAGGTTTTCTATCTCTTTAGTCTTTAAGTGTCTTGGTTGTTCAATGCATGCGACTGCTTTGTAGTGCGTACTGTTGTCCGTGTCCGTTGTTTCAAGTGTGGCTGATTGTATTGTGTAGTACGTTGATTGATTGGTTTGATTGGTGACATATTGTATGTAACTAGTGTGGAGTGTGCATTTTTGTGTATTATTTTCGATCTGCCATTATTGAGAATATAATTTGTTTGTTTATCAACTCTCGGCTCTGACTTGTTCTTTGGGCCACAGCCGGCGTCCGCTGGCGCACCAAAAAGGACCACTTCTAAATTGTCCACGCTTTCGTGGTGCGGTTCGGGGGGCCGATACTTCGGCTCTTGGAATTAACCCGGCGATCGCCTCCCTATTTAACGGAACATGTGTGACACCCACTGTCCCCCTTCACTACGGCCGCGGTGTTTGCCTCTGTGGTTTACACAATCAACGACAAATCCGACCAGAACTGATGCCTCGCAAGACGATAAATCACGCCTCTTCCACGCGCGATCATTTCTACAATTTATTTTGTTTATGCCTCAGGACGCTGCGTCAAATTTTACGCGAACCTCCGGTTATGCACAGGTTCTCTGTACAGATAATCTTTTTTTATTTTTTACAAACGCGTATGTTCCCCTCTAGTTCATTCGCTGTCTAGGCTTCCGTCCTCGCCCGAACGCTGACTTTTGGCATGGCCCTCCCGGGGCTGACAGGCAGTCGCCTGACACGCCGATAGCCCCACCGTTTATTTAAATTGGGGCTTCCTTCGCTCGCTTGCTTCGGCGTTGTTTCCTTTTTTGATGTCCTCGGTAAACTTCGGTTGTATTGCAAGGGTGTCCGCTAAATGACATCGCTCCGCAAGTGTCCTTCATTGACCAAGTCCGTGACACTGATGTCCCGAGTTATTGCTGAATATCATCATCATCATCATCATCATCATCATCAGACTGACTACGTCCACTGCAAGACAAAGGCCTCTCCCATGTTCCGCCAGTTAACCCGGTCCTAAGCTTGCTGCTGCCAATTTATACCCGCATACTTCTTAATCTCATCTGCCCGCCTAACCTTCTGTGTCCCCCTAGCCCGCTTCCCTTCTATAGAAATCCAGTTTGTTACCCTTAATGACCAGTGGTTATCCTGTCTACGTGCTACATGCCCAGCCCATGTCCATTTCTTCTTCTTTATTTTAACTAAGATATCCTTAATCCCCGTTTGTCCCCTAATCCACTCTGCTGTCTTCTTGTCTCTTAAGGTTACACCTACCATTTTTGCTGAATGTAGAACAACTTAAAGAGTTAGTTCTTTTCTTCTAATTTCACGTAAGATTTGAACGACTTATCAACAAGGCTCTTCCAATACGGTAGCTAAAATCTCTTGTTTTTAGATGCACAGCATCTCTTTGAAGAACTTGTGTAACCCTGCCCTCTGCACCGGGGAGGTGCCAAGTAGCAACGCCGACTAAATTTCAAGGCCGAAAGGTGGCCGCAGTGACGTCAGAGGGTGGGGGCCCAGTTACGCCGCGAACGCGGCGGAAATCCGGCGTTTCGTTCACGTTTTAGGAGAACAGACGCTCCCGCTCTCGCAGCTGCTGCGGCTTGATTGGGCCGAATAAAAGATGTGAAAAAAAGTCTTACTGAGCATGCTCAGTTGGGCAACTGGGCCCCCAACCTTTGACGTCACTGCGGCAGCCTTTCGGCCTTGAACTTTAGTCGGCGTTGCAAGTAGGCCACGCTTTCCCTCGCAGTGCGCGTGCATGACGTCGCTATCTCCCTAGCCTGTCACCGCTCGCCGCGTGCCATCTCTCTCGCTTCATCCCCTCTACCACTCGTAACAATCAAGCCCACTGCTCCCTTCGGGATCATCTCCTCACCCGTGCCACATCTTTTCAGATGTCAGCGAGAAGTCTTGGGTACGCGCGCCATCCTCTAGCCCGGCCATTGTCTCGCGGTGCCGGCAATGTAAGCGACGCGCCACTGCTTCCCTCGCGATCACTCCGATGGTTGGGACGCCACCGGGGCCTGCTTCTCGCTAGTGTGCGCCTACCTTTACCCGGCCATCGTCAGCGCAGCGGGTTAGCGAAGCCGGTCGCGTTCGCCAATGGCGACGTCGTGCCTGGAAAAATGACGAGGTGTGAGCCGGGGAAGCCGAACGAAAGCGGTGGCAGTGGAATACCAACCACATCAATGGGGTGCGAGTGAAGAACGTCGATTATGTTCGAGAACAAAGACGGCACGTGTGTAACACCGATGAGACGCGAGCCGAAAAAGCCAAAAGCAAGCGTCTTCAACACGTCCCTTCTCCCGTGTCTTTGCGTTTCAAACAAACGTTTACTTCATTGAACGCTACACCGAGTTTCGCTTCAAACCATTCTTTGAGCACTCGCATCGACCCTGTTTCAACCGGATCAACGCAATGCACACCGCTGCTGCTTCGCATTCTATCAGGTTTCCCTTTAGGGGGATGGTCCATAGTTCTTTTTTATTTTATCGTGCTCTGAGTCTCGTTTTATTGGTCTTCAAAAGTTTCAAACACTGCACTTGTTCCCTGTAACCTTCGCGAGTGGCAGCAGTTGACTGTAGGCAGATTAGCGCAACATTGAGACAGACCATGAAATGGAAAAGGTCTCCCGTGTCTAGTCTTCAACTTGACTTGGTACATGCCAGGCTTCGTTATTACAAAGTTTGTTTAGCTCCACTGTTATGACATCTGCACTCTGCTGCTGTACCGAAGGCTATTGCGAAGCTCTTCAACACAGTGGCGACCGCTGTTGCAAAATGAATTTAGTGACTAGTTACATTACAAACAATACATTACAAAGGGGGGATTACAGCTACATTACAATACATTACAAAGAGGAAAAACACAGAGTATTTATATACCAGAAAGAAGAAACGCAAAAATACAATCGTGACTACTAAGGAGAAATAGTGGCATATAATGTTATCAATGCAGATCAGCAACATAAATGTCGACTAACTTAGACAAAAACAGAAAAAATAGAAACAAAATTGTACAGCACAAACATAAAACAAACAGAACATATGTGTTCACAACCAAACATCGCATACAATTCAACGGCAGCCAAAGACAAAACGAGATTTCAAAGAGCAGCAACCAAAGCTTCGTCATCTAGTATTCTGACCCTGTCAGCAGGCAGAAGATTCCATTAAAAAATCGTTTTAGGGAAAAAAGTGCTTTGAAAAGATTAGTCCTGCAACTGTATTCTCTAACCTTGATTTCATGATCTCTTTGCCTTGATGCAGGACAAGGCTAAAGAATGTAGAGATGGCGTCTTTTCCAATGTGGCTAAAACTAACATGACTATATTTTGTGCGTGGGTTCACCATGGCGCCACTGACGTGTTTCCGCCATGAAAGTGACGTTGAAAAATATGTGCTGTAGCGAAACCTCCAAACTCTGAAATGGGTCGCACTCTTGAGTACCTTCTATTGGGGCTACCCAACAAGGACGCCGCTCGCGCTGGGAGTCCGTACTTGGTCATGACTGCCGCCATAGTGTATTATCGCTGGTTTCCGGCTAATAAACGCCTTAATAAATTTGTGGAGGTGCTTCCTTCCCTTTCGATGCCCTTGTAGCTTCGATCACGTACCCTGCCATTTACCATGCCCCACGA
This sequence comes from Rhipicephalus annulatus, assembly GCA_013436015.1. NCBI lineage: Eukaryota > Metazoa > Arthropoda > Arachnida > Ixodida > Ixodidae > Rhipicephalus > Rhipicephalus annulatus. Next base: position 596,429 of record WOVY01014844.1, on the reverse strand, counting down.
CGCCTCTCAGCAAACGCCTCCTCCCAAGCCACCCCCTTGTCCCTGTTGTCTTGGTGTCCCCAGGATCCGCGATCCACTCATCTTCACTGGCACCGATGGCACTGACGTGGAGGACTGGCTCGCCATTTACGAGTGCCTGAGCGTCCCTAACAATTGGGACGACGACAGCAAGTTGACAAACTTAGTGTTCTACCTTGCGGGCGTAGCCAGTTTGTGGTACAACAACCACGTGTCTGATTTTGCATCCTGGTCCGATTTTATGACCGCTGTAATCAGCGTTTTCGGCCACCCTGCCGTTCGTAAGCTGCAAGCCGAGCAGCGCCTACGTGGACGCGCTCAGAAAGCTGGTGAGGCATTCACCAGCTATAATGATGTCCTGGACTTATGCAACAAATCCATTCACACCATGTCCGAGTCTGACAAGATCCAAAACATCATGAAAGGCATCGACGATGATGCCTTCACGATGCTGCTCACTGAAAACCCCGGCACAGCGACTCATATCATCACACTGTGCCAGAGATACGAGGGGCTCCGCCGACAGCGTTCGATGATGCGTACCTTCTCCCCACGAGCTTCAACGCTTGCTGGCTTGGAGGCCAGTTGTGACCATGTGGCGTTGATGGCAGATCTCAAGTTTCTTCATCCGTGAAGAAATCGCGCACCAGTTCTCTCTCCTGCCTTTGCCTACCGACCGGCTGTTCAACAATCGGCCACTTGCAAAGGTATTGCAGAGAAGAAAAAAATGGCAGCATATCGACAGAGTGAATGAAGGAGAGTGGGGCGAAGCATTCGTCCGTCCATTCGTTCTTGCTTCCGTCCGTCTATGCGTCCGTCAGTGTGACCGTCCGTGCGTGTGTCCGTTCATGCGTCCATCCATGCATCTGTCTGTGTGTCCGTTCATCCATCTAGTCAATACTCCAAGTACCACCATCTCGCATCTTTTCATCATATATTGGATGGATGGATGGATGGATGGATGGATGGATTGATGTATGGATGGATGGATGTGGCTGTACCCTTTAGATCGGGCGGCAGCTAACGCCACCTAGCCGTAGTACTCGGTGAACTAACCATTACATTTATCTTTTTTTTCTTTAAATAATGAAGCTGAGGATTCGTACTTCACCGTGAAGGGTTTAATTTTCACTCGTGCCTTGACTTCAGCCACCAATCAGATAACCTCCTTCTAGTTAAGTCTACCCGCTTGAAGTCTATTTTGCCCCCGCTGTCCCTAAACCCCAGTGCTTTAAAAAACTCAGCGCCATCATCATGAACTATAGGGTGAAGCCCTTTACAGAACATTATCAAGTGTTCGGCAGTTTCTTCTTCCTCTCCACACGCACTGCATACTGTGTCTACCCCTTCGTATTTGGTCCGATATGTCTTGGTTCGCAGTACTCCCGTCCTGGCCTCAAACAGTAGAGAACTACCCCGAGTATTGTCATTGATCCTTTTCTTGGCAATTTCCTGCTTCAAAGTTCGATAGATCTCTAGTGCGGACTTCTTAATCATGCCCATTTCCCACATGTCAGTCTCCGTTTCCTTCACTTTCTTCTTCACCGAAAGTTCTTTTTGGTTTGGCCACCTGCGGTTTTCTAAGTATTTACCAGTCAACTTCCTGGTTCGCTTCCTCCATTTTGTACCGACATTCTTCGTGTACAAGTAGCTGAAAAGCTTCCTAGCCCAACGCTCCTCCCCAATTTTTCTCAATCGCTTCTCAAATTTTATCTTGCTGCTAGCTTCCCTGCTCTCAAATGATGTCCATCCCATATCACCTTGTACTCCCTGATTTGGTGTATTCCCGTGAGCTCCTAAAGCAAGCCTACCTATTCCACGTTGCCTGATTTCTAATTTTGCTTGAACTTCTGATCTAATGCTCAAGACGGCATTGCCGAACGTCAGCCCAGGAACCATGACACCTTTCTATATTCCTCTCACAACATCATACCTATTGTAATTCCACAGTGCCCTATTTTTCATGACTGCTGCATTCCTGTTACCTTTAGTCGTCACGTATATTTCGTGTTCCCTCAGATACTCGGTCCCAATGCTTATCCATACCCCCAGATATTTGTATTTATTTGTTATCTCTAGCGTCACCTCCTGTATCTAAGCTCACTACCTTCATTGTCATCAAAAATCATGACTGCTGGTTTTCCTTACTGAATTTAAAATCTAACCAATCTCCCTCATTACCGCAGTTGTCCATCAATCTCTGCAAATCTTCCTTGTTGGGTGCCATTAGCACTATATCATCTGCGTACATTAATGTTGGTAGTGCCTGATCAATGAGTTTTCCTTGTTTGACTAAAGAGAGGTTGAAGCCCAGCCCACTTCCCTCTAATTTGGCCTCTAATCCTTGTAGGTACATCATGAATAATAAGGGTGACAGGGGACACCCCTGCCTATGCCCCCGTTTTACCTCTGCAGGCTTGGATACCTGTTTTTGCTAATTTATAACTACCTTACTACCTTTATAGATATCCTTTAAAAGATTAGTGACTACATGTTCCACGCCTAGTGTGTCCAGTATTCCCCACAATTCCTCTTGAACCACGCTATCGTACGCTCCCTTGATATCCAAAAATGCTAGCCACAGGGGTCTGTGTTCCTTTTCTGCTATTTCGATGAACTGCGTCAGTGAGAACAGATTATCTTCCAACCTCCTGTGTTTCCGAAACCCGTTCTGCACTTCCCCCAGCACCGCCTCATCCTCTATCCATGCTGGCAGTCTTTCCTTTATAATCTGCATCGCCAGCCTGTAGACCACTGATGTCACTGCTATAGGACGGTAGTTGTTTATGTCAGCTTTGTTCCCCTTTCCTTTATAGATCATGCTCATCCTGCTAAGTTTCCATCCATCGGGAACTTCACCATCGAAATTATTGTGCTCACTGCCTCTCTCAAAGCCTGCTTAGACTTCGGACCTACTGTCTTTATCAGCCTAAATGGAATGCCATCTGGGCCTGTTGATGTACTACTAGGAACCCTTCCCACTTTCGTTGTGAAAATGGAGCCATTGCACCACTTGATTCGTCCTTGTCTGTTGTGGTGCATAAAGTATTTCTTTGTTGAAATTTTTCTGTAACCTTTGTTCTTATATATTCAATAGCTTCGTCCCTTTCTAGCCTAGCACCTTGGGCTGTAGTTATAAAACTCTGCTCTAGGCTCGTCTCATTTCTTAGTGAGTCTAGATGGTTCCAAAATTTCGCAGCTGCCTTTTTATTTTTTTTATTTACTTCTGCCAGCCACTGAGCTCCCTTTCTTCTAACCTTTTCATTGATCAGAAGGGATGCATCCCTTCTACAGCTTAGAAAGGTTTCCCATTTTCTTTCAACATCATCTATCGGTTCACCCCGCTGCTTAGCATGTCTGTGTTCCCTAGAGGCTTCCTGACGTTTTGCTATGGCTCTCTTAACTTCCTCATTCCACCAACTTCTGGGTGTGTGTCTTCTTTTCCGGGGTGACTTGTCACGCGTCTCAGCAAGCTCTCGCTCAAAGAGTCTAATCAGATTCGTGTATGTCCACACTGTCTTATTATCCTCCGTGATTACTTTCTCAATTTGTTTAGTAGCTATTTCAATTTGCCTTTCTGGATAAAAATTTTCCTGTAGTTGCTCATCTTGTCTACTTCACTCTTTCACTGCTCTTCGAAAACTTAGCTTGATACGTTTGTGATCACTACCCAGACTTCTGGAGCCACCTTCATCTATGTGCATCCCCCTGAGCTTATGATACATCCTATGTGACATCTGTGCATAATCTATCGTCGACTGCAGCCTTCCTACCTCCCATGGTCTTTGCCCTTCACACTTCTCGGTACTGATCAAATCAAATGATCAAATCAAGCCTTTCACACATATCCATGATCATTTTGCCTGTCGGATCGGTATACCCGTCCATATATTCTATGTGCGCATTCATGTCTCCTAGTATAATTGCCTCGCACTCTCTTCCTAACTCCTGAATGTCTTTTGATATACACTCTACCATTTCCTGGTTTCCCTCTCTGGCCTTTGCTCCTGTCCACAAGTACACGAAACCAAGGAGTGTCATTTGACCTGCCACTTTCCCTTTTAGCCATAAATGTTCCTTGCACTCCTGCTTGACCCTTTGCCAGTCTGTACTCTTATGAATGAATGCCCCAATACCACCCCCCTTTTTACTGCCTTCTGTTCTATTACAATATTCCCACGCGTAGTCCGGATTGTTTGGAGGTTGTTTCATGTCCCTGAGATGTGTTTCTACAAAACCGTATATCATCGGCCTCTCTTCACTTGGCTGTTCTTCTATCTCTTCTCACTTAGCCTGTTCCTACCACCCTGCATGTTAATATACCCTATGTCTGAATTGGCTCGGCGCTCGTGGCTACATCTATTTACGGCCCGGACCCTACCTATCCTAGATATTGGTGCCACTTTGGAACCGTATCTGTCCATACCACCTGTTGAAGAGTCTCTCTGGTTGTTGTCCTCGTTACTAGCTATCCTACACCCCGAAGGGCTCGCTTGCCCCCCAAAAAAGCTACTGCGCGTCCTGCAAGTCGCCAACCCACCTCATGACCTAGCCGCCCATCGAAGTGAATTCTGTCTCGTTGAAAACCACCCCACCTATGCTCCTCTCTGTTTATTTCCACCACCTCAAAGCCTTTCTCTCGACTCATCTGCCATATTTTTTGGTTTGCATTGACAACCGCTCTTTGCAGGTTGCTATTACGCACCGGTACCTCCGGTATCGTGCATATCACTACCTGTACCTTAGGAGAAGTGGCGCGCATGTCATCGACGCCTTTCACCTGTGTGGCTGCTAATCCTGCTGTATCTTCATCCAAGACATCGTTTAAACCGACTGAAATTATCACGAGGTTTCGTCTATCAGCTGTTGTTTTGAGTTTTGCGCTCGCTTGCCTCATGACTGCTTCAAGCTTGCGTCCTGGAAACGCCCCTACTGCAACCCTCTTGTCACCTCTTACCCTCTCTTTGATGGCTTCTGTGCATCGATTTAATTTCGAGTCCCCGGCGATTATCACGTGCTGTGACTTTTCAGCTGGAGCGTCCTGCACCTGGGGGCTACTTGCACCTGTGACGCCGGCTGCTTTGTTCCTTCCCAGCCCCACCACTACCTCGCTGAAGCTGGGCCTTGCGACAGTTGAACCGGCTAAAGCTGTTTTTTCCAAACTTGCTTGCTCTTCCTTCTCCACCGTTCTGGTTGCCGGTTCTCTACTGTTCTCTCCGTAGGCCGCTTCTTTGTTCAGATTTGCTAGTGCTTCCTCGGCGGACTTCAGTCGTTCTCCCATTTCCCTCGTTTTCTCTTGCTCTGTCGCCAACGCAGTCTCGAGCTCGGCGATTCTCATCAGCAGTTCACTCTGGGCAACCATAATTTTCTCCATTTTTTCCTCGACCTCACATTGCCTACACTTCGCGTCAGCCTCTTCTCCACCCGCTTCTACGCTTGGGTCCACTTTCAACCCCACTTCACATCCTGAACACCTTACAGTCTTTTTAGCCATGTCTTTCTGACACCAATCGTCCCTATACTCGATAATTACTAAACTCGAGCCCTGCACTACGAAAAAAAAAGAAAGTCTAGGCTCTACTACAAAAATTTGCGTGTCCAATGTACGCGCACCTCCCCCACGGGGTGGCAAAAGAAAAAAAAACAAAAATTCAAACACACACACCCGCACTAACTAATAAATACCTGGTGACTGGCCCCCGAAAAAGCCGTACCATAAATAAGTGCTACGAAGATTTCAACCGCTGCCTTATAATTATAAAGACAAGCTCAAAACATGAAAAACACTTATCTGCGCAGTCGATCCGGAGTGCTCAAAAAACACGTCCATCCACCGTGACAGCCCGAACTGAACTCCTAATTCCCCATATAGAAGCACCGCCCTCCAGCGGACATTCCAAGGACTAAACGAGAGGTGACGCACGCACACTTTTTTACGGCTTGTGCTTCGGGTCTACTTCCCACCTTTAACCACCTCGAGTTCATGGTATATATTATTTCACTGTATTCATGGCACTGCGGCCCAACGCTCACTAAAACTTTCTAAAACCATGGAGGTTACGTCCAGTGAGTAAAACGTAGCAACCTTTTCCTGTCAGATAGTGATCAATGTACATGTCAATGGCTGCTAATGGGGCATGAGAGACAAGAGAATTCGGCTTTTACTTTCTTACGGCTTCCGCTTCGTATCTACTTCCCACCTTTAACCACCTCAAGTTCATGGTATATACTAGTTCATTGTATGCATGGCAATGTGGCTCAGCGTTCGCTAAACGTTTCGAAAACTAAGGAGGTTACACCCAGTGAGTATAACGTAGCAACTCTTTCTTGTCAAATAGTGCTCAATGTACATGCCAGGGGCTGCTAATGGGGAATGAGAGACAGGAGCATTCGGCTTTTAGGTAACGCGCATGCCACGAACTTTTTATTGTTACACAAAGCACAGGTGAAATCTCCCACCAGCACCACCTTGCAGGTCAAAATGTAACACTGGTTACGCACTACTACTATGACTACGAGGGACGAGCTGGTGCCGCTTTAAAGAGTTTCGCCCCTAAAACCAGAAGGCGTACATTCATCCCACAGAACCGAACCAGCAACCTCTTCATTCTCAGCGAACAACGCTCACCTCTGCGCTACGCAGCATACGTTCCTTTGAGTTCTATAGGAAAGTCATTCATATACACTGTACACCGTTTGACACTCCTCAGAGCTTCGGTACTTTAGCGTGTTTTTGTTGTTAATGATTGCACGACGGGCTGGCGTTGGGTGTGCTGTAAAGGCCACCGCCTCCACGTCTACGACCAAGTTCTGTGGAGGAGAAACCAGGCTTAAGAACAAGCACACAGCCCCACACAATTCCCATTCCGGCAGCACAAGCTGTATCCCGCGTGTATTCTGTATGCGGCGTTCAGCCGTGGTGCTAACCTCACCAAACAACGAGTGCTCCTCATCACCAACCACACGTAAAATCCATTGTGTTTAAAGTCTGCGTAAGCATCCACGATGCCTCCTATAGGAACGCTCACTGTACAGAAGGAACACCATATGGTTCACTCTCATGTCGTGAGCCCAGACGCTGCTGTGTTTAAAAGAATCATTTTTTATGCTAATAAATTTAATCCACTTTATCAAGTAATGTGTAGCGTCACTATAGTAGGTCTTGAAGGTCGCACACGGGTAAGCCAGATTCTGAGGCATGCTGGTGTGCGCATGACCACGCGCGTGTGCAACGTACAGACAGGCCTCGGTCTTTATCAGTTCTTTCATCACACAAAACTTGCGAGGTGTCGATTATAGAAAATTAATATGCCTAGTGACAGCTTCTTTCAAACGACGCTTGGGATCTCTTAGAACCTTGCTTGTTGGCCTAAATAGCAAGTTTTGCTGAACTTCTGAAGCATTTAGGAATTGACGTTTCTTACAAGTCGTTTATGTGTTTTTCTATGAATTAGAAGTTTTCTCGAGATTCGAAAGAATGCAAAACACTACTTTAGGTAGTATATTGTCAAGACTCCGTCATATCTAAGACAAAAATCTACAATTATTTGAGCTATTTTAAAGAACTTCAAGGATTGAACGAAGCTTTACAAGAACATATAGTTTAGTGTCAGTCAGTGCGTACTCACTTTTTGCAATCAATTTATTTTTCACGTTTATGGCACGTACTTATGAATCGACGATATCACTCATGAGTCAACCATCGCAGACTAACTCAGATTGAGTCGTCAATTAGAGTCTGAGCAATTCAGTGCGAGTAATATTTTTGTGAGTTTTAGTCCGAGTGAGTTCGGCTGAGGAATATATTAGTGAGACTTAGTCCCACTGAGTCCAACTGAACAAAATATTGGTGAGTTTGTGTCTGAGTGAGGCGTAAGTACGATTTATTTGTCTTCAGTGCGTTCCATTTTTTCGCCCACCTATGCAAGCTCGTATGTTTGTACATTTTAGCGCACAGCGACACTTGTCTGTCATGCAGTCTTTTGGGTAAAATACGTCGCAGAGGGTATTTTCTGTAGGATCTGGGTGTTCCACTTGCATGTCCTCTTCTAGTCATTCTTTTTCGTCACGATGAGTGAGGAGATTTGTGACACCCTTCGCAAAGCCTCTTCAACATGCATGCTAAAGATACGCATATTAGCTCGCCTGTTTGTGCGTGCCATTCGTGAGAGTCATTGTTAGTGTAAAAACGCAAAGATCATTTGTCCTGTTTCCGGCGAATTTTCGACATAAGCGGGTAATGAACATTTAGGATCTGTATTGCTTTTTAGATCCAAAGCAGCTTATGTTTGGGGCTGTGTCCGTCTCTCGGTTACCATACGCTCCCCCACTGCATATGCGGCAACTTTCACTCCTCTCCTCGTTGGAGCGCGAAGAGGTGGCAAGACTCACTCTTTACGTGAGCGTGAGGACGTGGAAGATCGCTGCCTTTGCTTCGTTTCTCCTTGCCTGTTTATCACTCGGCCACAGCTATGATCTCGTATGTATTCCTGCACGTGCTCGCTTGGTTGCAGTCTCCTAGCAGCGCTGAATGCTCCCATTGTGGCACACACAGTAATACACACAAATGGGAAGGCGGTGAGATAAGCTGTACACAAGATATACACAACTCCTCACATAGATGAAACATGCACAAAACTTACAAAAAGAAACAACAAATGAAAATACAAGTGAAAGCCAGCGGCTGCTCTACACCCCATATGGTTCACTTTCGTAGGAGTGGTGGAATTTTTTATAACTATCTTCCGACGAAAAACAAGTTGAATCTTGCCACGCGATGACGTAGAATTTTATTCTGACACAGACACTAGCTGTCATATCATGGGATGCGGTAACGCAGCGACGCTGTAAAGCCGCAAACGTTGAATCTAAATTTCTGCCTTGTATAAGAATCTTCAAACCTGAGTACTTCTTCTGAAGGAAAGAAAACAAGAAAAAAACAACCGAACATGCAGCTCTCAATGGTCGCTCTAATTAACGCGTAGTGTAAAAATATCACTATAGTTTTTTATGCTGGCCAGGCACATTGTGATTAATGCGAATACGAGGCATGGGAGAACATAGGACCGAAGTCGGAGAGCTTCACGTGTGCGTCTTGACAACACACACGAATGCACTAACAACATACACGTACAAGCTTGAGTGCAGCTACATACACCACACTCCCGCACAAAAAAATGAAGAATCCTTCTGCTTCTGCTCTAAGACTTGAACGTGAAAGTGATATCGCGTCTCTAGTGCGTGCTTCAAACACTTAGTGCATTAAATGCTTTTGAACGTGATATACCCCAATAGGTGGTCCTAAAGATAGGCGCAATAATGTGTGCGTCATTTGTTTTGGGTGACTGGCTTTAAAATATGAAATCATTGCGATGATTACATGTTCTGACGCCGGTGGCAAGGTACGCATGCACCACGCATTATGACTGCCATATTTATTGTTGTATTGTGAAGTATGTATACAGAACGTGTGTGTTTATAAAGCATGCACGGTAATTTTACTGGATTTCACAGAGAGACAGTTATTTTCAATGTATTTGCAGCGGTCAGATTCGAAAGTCTTTGTAATTTCTTTTATTTGAATTTTTCACGATTCTCTGGGTCAAGCACGATATGGTGATTTTTTGCTCACAACTAACGGCGCTGACGCCGACACCGGAATTCCTGAAAAACGAGCTTTTTACCACCATCACGTTATTACACGCCTATGCACCACACGCACGAATGCACACAAACACACTACAAGCATGCCCACGCATACATGCATGCACGCACACACACACACACACACACACACACACACACACACACACACACACAAGGGTACATAAGAAAGACGAGAAACAAGCGTTGACTATTATAAAGGAACAACGCAGTTTGCTGGTTTACAAGTTAGCCGACATAACCTAGCCGAAGTAACGTTTGTACGTGGGCTTCTCCTCAAGCTGACTATAATAATGGTAGTGCACGCTTTACAGGGGCTTTTGCAACTAGGATTAAGATTGGCTAACGCATATGCCATATCCAGCTTTGGAAAGAGTGAGTTTTTCTCGAATAATTTCGACATACTGCCAATCCCATCAGGGATTGGTCTCCATCCTTTACAAGCAGCAACAGCCACGACGAGACAAGACGGACACCAAGTAACCAACCTTTCACTCCCTTCTACAGCATCAGCCGCTACACAGCTGAGAGAGCTCTGCTCCAGGGAACAGAGGGAGTGGGCAGAAGGTTTGAGTTTTACTCCGATGTAAGGAACACGAACTTAGAGAAGGAAGGCATAGTACATGACGAAATGACACGTTTTGCCGTTGCTTTTAAATGAGAAGTGTTTCTTTGCGTCTATCTATCTATCTATCTATCTATTTATTTATCTGGCTATCTATCTATCTATCTATCCATCTATCTATCTATATCTCGCCGCCCACGAGTGTATATATTGCTGTCCCATACTAACTTTTTTCTACTATGTAAGGAGGTGAAATACGTCGTATATATAGCCGTATATCATATACCGCACCATGTGCTACATATATTGCCTCCTTATCGTAGGGTAAACCAGAATTAGTATTTAGGGATATGAAAGCTTGTCAAATAAGTTTGATGGGTCATGACATAATTAATTTGCAATTGATGCGTACATACGTCATCAAACCTCTTGCTCAACACTTGTGGTATGTGGCACACACCCACATACCTAGTGGGGTGGTATGCTGGTATATGACATAGGTTATTGACAGTTTCTTGACCCTGGAGCGGCCGGAACATACATTTGTTTTTTTTAGTATGAGAGCGCCAAGAAAGTTTGAAACCGGCAGCGTTGACCGAATGAATGCAAAAGTTAAATATTATGGTCTCAGCAGGAATTGAAATGAAGCATTCTTCGTGGCAATCAACTACAGTACCACAGCGCCACGTTAGGTATCGAAATTGCCTTGGAAACGCCCTATTGCTGCCGAAACCTCAATGGAGGTTGCATTGCATGTCAGTCAAATTTATAAACATCCCCTATGCTCTTCTATGAGGCAGGGTTTACGTCGTATTAGCGTCAGTTATACAGTTCATTCATATTAGCGGAAGTTGGTCTAGGCATTAATAACCAGAGTTACCATTCCCAGTTACCATTCCCACAAGCACAAGCGTGACATAACCGCTTACCTCTTCTGTGTTGGTAATGACCATGTTGCTGTTGGCATCGTTGCACAACTGTAGACATCTGGATATATAAAGCATACGTGACTGTCCAAGATATGTCTGAAAAACAACATTGGTAGATCCATTTATCACGATTTTGTAATGTTTGGCGTGATCAAAAAGGTACTACAAGGTTCCACCCTTTGACATGCTTTGAATTACACTGATCCCAATGTTACGTGTGATCTGCCAATTAAAATAACAAAAAGTGCCTCCCGTCTATGCGATTGGACCGTATGTCAATCTGTAGGGCTTCTTCAGAGAGGAAAAAAATTGTTTCATTAAACCTGTCATTTTGTGTTTTATCTCAGCCGTGTGTTAATCCGATATCAACTATATAAACACTATCGATAGGTTCTCGCCGTTGCCGTCAATGTCGCTGTCATTTTCCGTCAAAAGTCCCCATCGTCGTCATTCCCCTGTGTATACCGTATGATCTACGCACGGCTAAAGGTGCGTGAACGGTGGGGACGATCACAGCTCGTCAAACGTATCGGTCCATCTCCATCGATAGGAAGATGCGTGCGATAAGATTACCCCGGGGGTGAAGCGTGCCGTCAAACGCTGCTAAAGCGAAGCATAAACGCCCTATTTGCTTTGAAGGCCCATGAAAATACGCGGAAGTGAAGGTGGGGGAGGGAGAGCGTTCGAGCAGCGACTGTGAACGTTGACTATAAGGACGTGGTGGCGAATGCTATATTGACAGACATCAGCGGACGGCTTGTATACCCTTCTGCGTTCTTCGATCTCAACGAAAAGCGACTGTGTGGGTTCCCCTATTCTACCGCAAGCGGCTGTGTTCTGTTGCAGCAGCGTTTTGTAGAGTTACGCAACAATGGATGTAAAAATTTAGCCTCACCTAAGTTGTCACTTTATACCATACTCACAGCATCACCCTTGTGGTGAAAAGGGATATGTTTCCATTAATTGTCATATCTAAAGCGCTGCGTGAACAGAAAACGACCACCATGCCTTTTTTCTTGACCATCGTAAAACTCTGTGTGCTGCATCTGACAGGTCTGTGTGATAAGACACATGTCGATCAAAGCTTTCAGAAAGTTCCAGAGACTGGAGCTCTCACAGGAAACAACAAACCATCATCGATAGAACATGCTTTGCGATAATTTTTGTTGCTCAAAATAGCACGAGAACCTGAGCTCAGGCCTCTCCATTACGATTTAAAATTTTGTGGACTTTTATGAATCTTTATACAATTTTTGTGTTTCGTTTGTTCCATTCCTTCTTTCTTCGTGAAACGCATATACGTATATATATGCTCAAAGTACAGCCAGTTTTCCTACGCTTTCCGTATTCAGATTGCCGACACTGCAGCCTTTGACCCCTGTGACAACGAAGAAACCATTTAACATTTGTTTTGTGAATGCTGGCAGTATAGCGGACAGCGACTATGTCTTTGCAACGAGCTCAAAAAATGAGATGATCAATGTCTGCCGAAGAACAAAATACAATATTACAACTGGGTGAAGGTTAAACTGATGAGAGCAGCTCCTAAAATAATTATATATATATATATATATATATATATATATATATATATATATATATATTCACCCACTTTTTTTCTTCACATTTACATTACAATTCGGTCTAATAACTTCCCCTAAGATTTCTTTGGCTATATTGTCTGTTACATGTCATAACTCTTGTGTCAAAACCCGGAAAACGAGCCCTTGAGTATACACATCTTTCACCTATTAATTAACGAGGGTCTCGTACTGGCAGACTTGGAGCCATAGGGCGTATACGGGAGATGATTGGTCAGCTGCCAGCTCTTAAGAAGTTCACGCGCTATGTTACGCCATACAGGCTCATAAAGGGTGTGCCACCCTCACCGCTATGGCTACTGATGGCGCTGACTGACACTCCTACGTATAAATTCACATATATACCCTATAAAGTGGCTGCGAGGATACCCACCGTGGTAGCTCAGTTGTAGAGCATTGAACGCATCATTCAAAGGTCTTAGGTTCGGTTCCTGTCCACGGTAAGTTATTTTTCACCCCCTTTTCTTTCTTCACATATACATTACAATTGTATATAATATCTCACCCTATGCTTTCTTTGGCATTATTGTACTATTGTGTCAAAACACGGGAAAACGAGCCCTTAAGCATACGCCTCTGTTACTTATATATATATATATATATATATATATATATATATATATATAGTCTAGTAGATCCTCCGTGAGCGGTCACAACGTGGGGAGAGAGATGAGGGGGGAAGTGGAAGGAAAAGTGGAAGGGGGGCACCCGAGGGGCGTCCACCGTATATATTTTTTCTCTTTTTTCATTTTTTTCTTTCCTTTTCTTTTCTTTTTTTCTTTCCTTTTTTCGCGCTTTCCTTGCCCTCTGATTTGAGATTGTATAAAGCTGAGCACCAACAAACTGTATCTTTATTCCTGATGAAGGCCAGACCCTAGGCCGAAACGTCGAAATAAACCACGTTGTGACCGCTCACGGAGGATCTACTCGACTATATGCAACGCTACGGCCACTCAACCACCATGCCTGCCTATATATATATATATATATATATATATATATATATATATATATATATATATATAGGTATGGGATATGGCACAACGGGAGCGTTGTCAACGAGGATAAATATATTTATTTCCCAACAGTTTCGGGAAGGGACCTCCCTTCATCAGGGGATGAGTTATACTGACATCAGCTTCCAAACTTCCTTGCTGCCGCGTCCCTCTCGCCTTGAAAGACGTTTGCGAGAGTGAGAGGGAACTGGAAAAAAAAGGGGGGGAGAAAAAAGACGAAAAAAGAAAGAAAAGAAAGAAAGTAAAAAAGAGGAAGAACCACTGTCAGCTCTGAGAACGAAGCCAACTGTCCGTCTACATCCACCTATGGTTCATATCACGTGCTGTTCAGTTCTTGTCGTGTGTCGGGCCACCCAAGATTGTCGCCGCGGTGCCGGGAGGGTCCGGGACGGCGTGCCTAAAGAAAGGGGTTTCCCCGTAATTGGTCGTTGGCGGCATGGACGTCGGCGGCATGGAGATCGGCGGCAATCGCTTGCACGGACAACTCCAGTGCCAAGCCCCCCCAACAACAAGAAGCCGAGCGACACACAGAGCCATCCAGGGCACCAGCAGTGACGATGTCGCCACTACCACCAGCGAGGCCAGCGAGCCAGCGGGTCCCACCAGTGAGTCAGAGATCGGCGGCAACGGCTTGCACGGCAAACTCCAGTGCCAAACCCACTCAACAAGAGAGAGCCGAGGGACACAAAGAGCCATCCATGGTCCCAGCAGTGACGACGTCGCCACTCCCACCAGCGAGGCCTTACAACACCAGGCGGACGAATGCGGCGAAGACCAAGGCGGCGGCTTCCAAATGACACGAGGAAACAAAAGGTACGGGCAGTCTTAAACACGCCCACTCATTTCTATCGATTAGGAAAATCATTGAAAAGCGGGTGCAATACGAAAAACACGCAGAACAACTAAACAAATATCTATCTCACGAAATTGCACCTAAGGGTCTCCGCCTAGCCTGCAACCCCTCAATGTCTACACTAAGTGAAGCAGAAAGGGGGAAGTGGGAAAAAATATTACTAGAAGCGTCCTTGCAACTGACTCGGGTCATTGCGGACCATTGTGAGCGTAAGGCCGCCGAACACAGTGTCACGGAGGCCAAGCAGAAATTGGTATCTAATCTCGGAGAGCATGAGGCAAGAGAACTGGAAAGATATGAACTAAAGAAGAGAGGCGAAATTTCAGTAGTAAAAGATAGAAAATTCAAGCGGGACTGCAGTAGCTCCACTGCTCTGCAACAGGAAAATAGGAATGAGGCCGTACAAGAACACCAGGAACCACCCGTACCACAACCTAACTTTGAGGAGAAAAAAGGGAACTCAGAACCACAGTGCAATCCTAATCAAAACATCCTTACTCTCGAATATGACGCTGACACTCCCGTGCCACGTGATAGCCAAGAGCAGCCAAAAACTTATGAGGAAAATGTCCTCAATCTGTGAAACACAACACTCACACCCGCTCAGCTTCAACTTTTGTCGAGAGGCTTGACCTTTTGTCCATCATCCGGTAGATTCAATGAATTTGAACTGTACCGAGACCTCGATAACTTTGCGCGTAATCTCCGCCTCCGTGAATACTTTCATGATCGCAAGGACTGTACGAACGAGAATAGAGTGATTGGTGGTGACAGATCATGGTGTCCGGGTGAGCAGAGGGACAAACACCTCGATATGTATATATCAGCAGTTCAAAAAGATATCATCAGAGCGTATGGAAAAAATCGGCCATTTCGAAACAACATATCAAAGTCAGAACGAAGGGCACTCGATGAACTACGAAAAAACACTGGAATTACTATCAAACCGGCTGATAAACGAGGCTGCATAGTAATTCTAAATACGTCGGACTACTTAAAGGAAGGGGAACGACAGCTATCAGACACAAAATTCTACAAAGAACTTCCAACGGACCCGACTCCCGAATTTGAAAGGGAGATAAAAGTAACCCTAAACAATCTCCGCCGGGACGAGAAAATTACCGGCAAAATGTTAAAAGCAATGTTACCGGCCCACTCTGTTCCCGGTCGATTCTATTTGCTCCCCAAAATACACAAGGCAGGTAATCCGGGACGTCCGATAGTATCCAGTAACAGCACATCAACAGAAAATATATCAGAATTCATCAATTCCTTAATAAAAAACATCCCCCCAAATTTTCCCTATTACCTAAAGGACACAAACCACTTCATCTGCGAAACTTCAAGTCTCGACATCCCAGGCGGCAGTTTTCTGGTGACCATGGACGTCTGCTCACTGTACACCAACATACCCCACCATGACGGAATAGCGGCTATGGTTTCTGAATATGTAAAATCTGACTCATCAACTAGTGTAAATGGCGAGGTACTGTTTACACTTCTTGAACTTGTACTAAATTATAACCATTTTGAGTTCAACGGCAAGCATTTCCTTCAGGTCAGTGGCACTGCAATGGGCACGAAAATGGCCCCAAACTTCGCGAGCACCTTTATGGCTTCACTTGAAATCCCATTCATTGAGGGACACACCTTGAAACCTTTCTACTACAGAAGATACTTAGACGATATTTTTATGATAAGGAACCATGATGAGGGAAGTCTTTTCCGCTTCATAGAGGATTTTAACAAATGCCACCCGTCAATAAAATTCACGCACAAAATTTCCAAAACTAGCATTAACTTTTTAGACGTTGCTGTCACGGTCTAAAATGACCGCTTGTCAACAAACCTTTACAAAAAGCCTACAGACCGTCAAATGTACCTACATTTCAACAGCAGCCACCCAAAGCATTGCAAAACGGGTATTCCATATTCTCAGGCCTACCGGTACCGAAGAATATGCACCGATATGCGGGAATTTGACAGACATGCGGAACACCTAAAGCATTTCTTATTGAAACAAAATTATCCGGAAGACATTATTGAGGATGCCATACTACGTGCTCGCAACGTGAACAGGAATGATATAATTAAGGGACCAAACAGAGTACCTAAAACGACTTCCCAAACGAACCTTGTACTAACTTACTCCTCATCAGCGCCACGAATCAACAACATACTTTCCCGCCATTTCAACATAATCAGGCAAAGCAAACGGCTAACTTCTATTTTCGCGAAGCCACCTCACGTGGTGTACCACCGGGATAAAAATCTGAAGGACATTCTTGTCAGAGCAAAGACAAACACCCCCAAAATTCAATCAGGGTGCCATCCCTGCGGAAAATCTCGATGCAAGGTATGCCCACAGATGCTCACAACACGTGAATCCAAAGCGAACTTCTCGGATTTCAAATTCTGCATAACTGAAAGCCTTAATTGTGACTCCAGTAACGTAATATACATGCTACATTGCAACATCTGCGGACAAGAATATATCGGCCAAACAGACACGCCATTTCGGCTGCGGTTCAATAATCACCGGTACCACGCCACTTCACTGCCGAAGCTACCTTTATCTAGACATCTGCGCCTGCCAAACCACAGTTTTGAAAATATTAGCGTAACTCTTTTGCAGTCCGGTTTTTAAAACAGACGCGAGCGCGAACAGCGTGAGGCATATTTTATTTTCAAATTTCGTACATTAGCAGCCGGTATCAACGAGGACCCCGGAAAACTCAGCTGCCTCCGAGAAGTAAGCCAGGAGAAAATTGGTGACAAAGATTGATAGCTGGAGACCATGCCTTTTTCTGACTGACTCGTACGTGTACACCGTCCTTTCTTCTTCTTCTTTTTTTCCACATGCACATACAAAGTGTTTACGTTCGCCTACCACTTCATGACCGTTGAATGGAAACGGACAAAGATTAAAGGTAAATAGCCGACCGACCCATTAACGAGAAACTTTTCCTTTACACACACCGTTCGCCGCCCGCCGAACGACCAATTACGGGGAAACCCCTTTCTTTAGGCACGCCGTCCCGGACCCTCCCGGCACCGCGGCGACGATCTTGGGTGGCCCGACACACGCCAAGAACTGAACAGCACGTGATATGAACCATAGGTGGATGTAGACGGACAGTTGGCTTCGTTCTCAGTGCTGACAGTGGTTCTTCCTCTTTTTTACTTTCTTTCTTTTCTTTCTTTTTTCGTCTTTTTTCTCCCCCCCCTTTTTTTTCCAGTTCCCTCTCACTCTCGCAAACGTCTTTCAAGGCGAGAGGGACGCGGCAGCAAGGAAGTTTGGAAGCTGATGTCAGTATAACTCATCCCCTGATGAAGGGAGGTCCCCTCCCGAAACTGTTGGAAAATAAATATATTTATCCTTGTTGACAATGCTCCCGTTGTGCCATATCCCATACCTTCACGAAGACTAACTGGCCCATTGAATTATTACTCCCACTATATATATATATATATATATGTATATATATATATATATATATATATATATATATATATATTGTGAGCGCCGTCACTGACTCTTCTTTATCGATTGGACGTGTCATCATCATTTGTATAATATCCTCATCTGTAGATATCATCATCAGTGTATGCCAGCTCGAGCTCGCCTCGAATAAAGCTCTTCCTCATAAGTGGTGGAGGTGCTTCTCGATTCTTAAGTCCTCTCGCACGTTACCACTGGAGCTCCGCTCGGGTCATCGTCTACTACCCACTGCCATGGCAGTGCAAGACAATCCTGGTCCATCCAACACCACCAGCCCAGTGCAGCCTCCGCCGTCGACCCTGGCCATTCACAGCCACCAGCGTGATCCGCCCGTATTCTCGGGTCTCAAAAGGGATGACGTTGAAGAATGGCTACACACCTACGACCTCCTCAGCAAGTTGAACAGGTGGGATACTCTACACAAGTGGCGTACGGTTCCTTTCTACCTAGCTGATGCTGCCAAAACCTGGTTTTGAAACCACCTCCAAGATCTTCCCGATTGGGACACATTCGCACGGCAGCCCCGTCAGATTTTCGGTTCCCCCAGTGTTCGCGCCGAAGCAGCAACAAAGAAGCTTGCTGAACGCATTCAGCTGGCGGGTGAATCATACACCTCGTACATTGAGGATGTTCTTTCCTTGTGCAAGCGTTTAAATTCAGCTATGCCGCAAAGCGAACAAATACGCCATATTATCAAAGGCATAAATACTAACGCATTCAACTCCCTTGCGTCACAAAACCCTACCACGACTCAAGATGTCGTCACCATTTGCCAGAGACTAGAAGAACTTTAGTTTTTCGTCTTTGCCATGATGCCTCGGACATTCGCCTTCTTGCAGCCCTCGACATCCGTGCCCTAGTCTGCGACATCGTTCGTGAGGAGCTTCATGGGCGCTGTTCTTCCTGCGCCCCACCGTCTACTTTACTCTCAGCTCCAACCAACTTGCGGGACATCATTAGGCAAAAGATTGCATCTGCGTCACATTCACCTTGTTCCGCCGAATCCAGATCTCGTCGGGTACCACCGTACGCAGAAGTAGCGGCGCTCTCAGCACCCGCCACTATCCCAGCGGCTACACCAGGTGGCCATGTACCTGTGGTGTCAGTGTCACCACCGATGCGCCCACAGCCGTATCACGCCATGCCGCGTCCTGAACGCCCAATCTTTGATTATTGCTGCCATAGGGGTCATATATTTCGCTTTTGCCGAAGGCGTCAATAGGACGAGCAACGTGGCTACGCTCTAGAGGAACGCGGACGCTTCAGTCCACTCACGAACTACCAGCGCACGCCTTACCGGTCTTCTTTTCAGCGTTCGCCCTCTCCACCTTACAGTAGTGGTCTGCCTATGAACTCCCGTGAGTCTCGCCGCCGCTCACCATCTCCCAATCGCCGTTCCGTGTCAACTCTGCGACCCGCCTCCAATGTTCTGAATGCCCACTCGGAAAACTCCCCATTGCAGTTTTAGGAGGGGAAACTGCACCCACCGAACAGCCAGCCATTCCTCCAGACAGACAATCGAACATGTTAACAGTGTTAGTCGAAGGTATACACGTCGAAGCTCTGGTGGATACTGGCGCTGCTATTTCCATTATTTGCTCCGACCTTTGCTCCCGTCTCCGCAAAGTAACAACACCTTACTCGGGCCCTTCTCTCCGTGCTGCGACGAACGCCATTTGTCACCCACTCGCCCAGTGTACAGTTCGTGTTTTCATAGACGGTATTTGTCATCATATTGCTGTTGCAGTTCTCCGTGAGTGCACCCACGAACTCATTCAGTGTTGGGATTTTCTGTAGTTTGCTCGCGCTTCTATATCTTGTCGTCAGTGCCTCCTTCACCTCAATCCCACCGACTCTTCTGTATCGGAACCTCAAGAGCGCATTCGTCTCGTCACCACTTCAGATTATGTTCTTTGGTCATCTCGAAAAGAAGTTTTAAAGCGTTGATTGCAGCAACATTGTAGATGGCGACGTGCTTCTACCACCTTATGGCCACACGGTAAATCAAGGCATTCTGATCATTTCAGGCCTGGTTCGTTTTTCTGAAGGTTCTGCTTTCATTTCTGTGTTAAATCAGACCCCCGTACCCTTATTGCTTCCCTGTGGATCAACAGTAACATGCGCTATTGACCCGTATCCCGTTACAATTGTTGCCCTTCCAAGTCAAGACCTACCGGAGCCAAGCACGCTACCACTCAACTCTCCCACTCTTCTATCGGTGACGATAAGCCCTGATTTGACAGCAGCCCAGAGTCAAGAATTGCTGAAGTTATTGAACAGACTTCGCCCTTTGTTTGACGTTCGTTCCGCTGTCCTTGCTACGACAACTTCTGCGACTCACTGAATTCAGACTGATGGCTCCCGAATAATTCACTGGCACCCATACCGCGTGTCTCTCGCAGAAAGGAAGATAATCGAAGAAAACGTATCAGACAAGCTTCGACGAAATATCATACGTCCTTCCTCAAGTCCGTGGTCTTTGCCAGTTGTGTTGGTGCGAAAGAAGGACGGAACGATACGTTTTTTGCGTTTATTACCGGGCACTGACGAAATAACGCGCAAACATGTTTATTCTCTTCTACGCATCGATGAGGCACTAGATTTATTGCATGGTGCAGAGTATTTTTCGAGCTTTGACCTGCGATCGGGCTACTGGCAAATACCAGTGTCCGAATCTGACAAAGAGAAGACGGCTTTTACCACCCCATACGGGTTATATGAATTTAACGTAATGCCTTTCGGACTTTGTAACGCGCCTGCTACCTTCGAACGTATGATGGACAGCGTACTGCGTGGCCTGAAGTGGAAAACCTGCTTAGGCTACCTAGACGACATCATAGTGTTTTCGTCTACCTTTTCGCAACATCTACAACGTCTCCAAGAAGTCCTAGGTTGCCTTGCAAAAGCTGGTTTACAGCTGAATAAGAAAAAATGCAACCTTGGCAAGCAAGACGATCAAGCTTCTAGGGCACTTAGTCAGCAAAGACGGTATTCGACTGGATCCTGAAAAGCTTGCCGCCGTCCTATAGTTTCCCCGTCCGTTGCGTCAAAATGACCTGCGCAGGTTTCTCCGCTTGGCATCCTATTTTCGGCGCTTCATACGCAATTTCGCATGGCTTGCCTCTCCGCTCCATCAACTGCTCGCAAGTAACACGGCATTCGTCTGGTCCGAAGACTGTGAAAAGGCTTTCCTGGCGTTGAAGCAAGCCCTGACATCCGACCCGGTACTATGTCATTTCGATCCAAGTGCACCCACAATTCTTCACACTGACGCCAGTGGTCATGGTCTCGGTGCCGTTCTACTGCAGCGTGACAACACCGCACGCGAACGTGCCATCGCTTACACCAGTCGTGCTTTGACTTGTGCCGAGAAAGATTATACAATAACCGAACAAGAGTGCCTTGCTGTTGTATGGGCGGTACAAAAATTTCGTCCATACCTCCACGGCCGCCACTTCACAGTCGTCACCAACCACAACGCATTGTGCTGGCTTTCATCGCTAAAGAACTTATCGGGTCGTCTTGGCCGCTGGGTGCTTCGTTTACAAGAGCACAACTTTGATGTCGTCTACAGGTCTGGTAAGAAGCACCAAGATGCTGATGTTCTCTTTCGCAGCCCTCTATCCAACCGTTATAGCCCCACCGCCACCAATTTCCACCGCATCATTATCCCTCACAGGTCTTAGTTGGCAAAGATCCGGCCGCCCTTCTACCCTTGTGTCGCATCAACGCGTTGACCCTTACTACCGCTCCATAATAGCACGCTTAGAAGGTACATCCACTCCTCCGAACGCCCGACTTCGCCGACAACTGAAACAATTCAAGCTTCACGATGGTGTTTTACATCGCTATATTTACCACGTTGAAGGAAACAAATGGGTCCCCGTTATACCACGTTGTCTACAAAGTCAGGTTCTTGAGACATTCCACGATGATCCTGCTGCTGGGCATCTCGACTATCACAAAACGTACGACGAAATACGCAGTTGGTTCACCTGGCCTGGCCTCTCATCCGCGATTGCCAAATATGTTTCTTCGTGTGCCTTATGTCAACGGTGGAAACGATTCACTACTGCTCCTTCTGGCTTTCTCCAACCTCTTTCCTGTCTCGCTTTGCCATTCGAAGTCGTCGGGATAGACTTGTACGGCCCCCCTTCACGTGACCTCCAATGGAAATCGTTGGATTGTAATGGCTATTGACCACCTCACTCGTTACGCAGAAACCGCCTCACTGCACGCTAGTACAGCCACTGAAGTAGCTGATTTTTTCTGCGTAACATATTTTTACGCCATGGAGCTCCACGTATTTTGCTCAGTGACCGCGGCAAGGTCTTTCTTGCCTCTTTTGTTGCTGAGGTTCTACACACCGCCAACGCCATCCACAAAACAACTTCTACTTATCATCCTCAAACAAATGGCTTGACGGAACGCTTTCATCCTACCCTCTCGGACGTGATTGCCATGTACGTTAACACTGACCACACGAACTGGGACGCCATTTTGCCATTCGTAACGTTCGCCTACAATACAGCTACGCAACGCAACACCGGCTTTTTCCTTTTTTTCTGGTCCATGGCCGCTCTCTAAGTGTAACTCTGGATGTCTCCTTCCTTTTGGCTCCTGATACCTCAGCAAGCCCTTTATTCCACACAATTTTTGTCTCGCCTAAAGCACTGCCGTCATCTGGCCCAAATCAACACCGGCATGTCTCGGGAAGCTCGCAAGTCTCGCTACGACTCAACTCACCGTGCTGTCACCTTTTCCCAGGAGACGAAGTTCTTCTGTGGACTCCGTGCGTGTGCCCGGCTTATGTGAAAAATTCCTCAGTCGTTTTATAGGGTCTTATACGGTGATTGAACAAACGTCCCCCGTTGATTAACGTATCTCACCACTTAACGCTCCGTCTGACCACTGTTGCCGTGGGACAGAAATTCTGCACGTTTCTCGGCGGAAACTGCACACCCGACGCAGTTCCTAATATTGTCTCTCGCGCAGCCAGGAGGCTGCTTCTAGCGTGACGGGGAATTAGTGTGAGCGCAGTCACCGACTCTCCTTTATCAATTGGACGTGTATTCATCATTTGCATAATTTCCTCATCTGTAGATATCATCATCACTGTGTGCCAGCTTCTCGAGCTCGCCTCGAATAAAGCTCTTCCTCATATATATATATTGCCACCTAGAGTTGTGAGCCGGCAAGCCCTAGCGAGCCGAAAAGGGAAAAGAGAACAAAAAAGAAGTGTGTGTTAGCGCTTCGTTTAAAGATACATGCTCGTGTCTTTCTGCCCCGCTGTTCCTGTCTTGTCTTCACGGCTCTTGGTGCGTGACTAACTGGTGGAAGTGCTGGGTAATCTATGCACCGTACCCCTCCACATAGCGAAAGCTCAAGCGCCGTACCGGTGGTTACTCCTGTGCACCGCGCCAGCAGAAGAATCCGAGGGCAATCCCCTGAGTTTGGACTGCTCGTAAACAACATGGCAGCTCCAACCAGCCCTACTGACACCAACCCAAACGGTACGAAAGGCACAACACCGCTTCATTGCACCTTACTCACACCGCGAACGCCAAATCCCTTTTATGGCACTGCACTTGAGGATGTCGAAGATTGGCTCGTTCATTACGAGTTCGTTGCCGTGCACAACCAGTGGGACGACGCAGACAAACTGCGGCACGTCTATTTCAGTCTTTTGGACGGCGCACGTGTATGGTATGAGAACCGGGCAGGTATTCTTACATCGTGGGAAGACTTCAAACGCCGACTTCTTGGGACATATGTCAGCCCTGACCGGCGGGAGAGAGCTGAGCGCGATCTGCAGTCCCGCATACAACTGCCGAATGAAGGGGTTGCGATGTATGTCGAGGACATGACGCGTCTTTTCCACCGAGCTGACCCCGGCATGCCAGAAAAAAAGAAGGTACGGTACCTCATGCGCGGGGTGAAAGAACAGCTTTTCGGTGGGCTTGTGTGCAGTCCTCCCAAGACTGTGTCCTAATTTCTCAGAGAAGCCGTCACCATCGAAAGCACTCTTAGGCACCGGGCCCCGTCATACAAACGGCACGTCAACGCTTCAACTACGGACTACTTGGGAGCTTTCGGTGGTCAAATGGATTTCTTCCGAGAGATCATACGTTCAGTCGTCCGCGAAGAACTCCAGAGGCTGTATGTGCCCTCGCAGCCCACTATCTCTTCGTTGTCCAGCATTGTCCGAGATGAAGTCCAACATGCCTTAAGAGAACCTCCCTTCATGCGGGATTATCAACCACCCAGTGACTTCCCCCGCATGTCATATGCTCAAGCTTTGCGGCAACCTGTTACACCCGCAATCCCGCATTCCACCGTGGCCCCAGCCATGCTGCAGACGGTCCAAGCGGCGCCATATTACAGCGCACCTCGCCTGATTTCGCGGAAATCAGATGTCTGGCGTGCGCCAGATAGACGTCCTCTCTGCTTCCATTGTTGCGAAGCTGGGCATCTCTACCGACACTGTTCTTACCGGCAACTTAGCCTACGAGGATTTTCGACGAACTCACCGCCACCCAGGTTCGGTCAGTGGCCCCCTGAAATTGAAGATTATGTGGCTCAGCAGCACGGAATTTCGTCGTCCTCGCACAAGTCACGCTCCCCGTCACCGCGGCGATTTTCTCCTAATCGCCGTACCTATTCGAGCGTGGCGCAGGGTCGGTCACCCAGTCGACGCCGGGAAAACTAACCACAGCGACCTTCGGGGGCGAGGCCGCTCATACTGGACAAGCTCAAGGCCTCCTACCGACGCTTCCGCAAACTGACGATACCCCGATGACGACGACACCAGATGGTTCCGCAAAGATTTCGTTAGACATTACAGTGCTGCTCGACGGTCGCAAAGTCAGTGCTTTAGTTGACACGGGTGCGGATTTTTTCATAATAAGTGAAAAACAGGCTGCTCTCCTGAAGAAAGTCACGATGACTTGGAACCTCAGGCCAATTCGTACTGCTGGCGGGCACATCGTCACGCCACTGGGCGTTTGCACAGCACGAATACAGATTCGTGATTCCACCTTTGTTGTCAGCTTGAGCGTTCTCCGTCAGTGTTCTTGAGACCTGATCATTGTCATGGACTTCCTGAAGGAGCATGGTGCTATCATCGACCCTCGAGAACGCCTCGTCACATTTTCAACAAAAAAAATTCCGCCATATCCACGAAGTGAATGATGATGAGTGGGCGAAGCTCCGGAGGTAAACCTGGTAAACCATGAATCCACTGTACATTTTGCCCACTCGATTTTATTACATCGCTCCCCCTAGCGTACGTCGCCGCACTAAATCGAACGATTGCCTTCAACCAATGACACGCGCCATATGTGACATCATTCCTATTTTATAAGATCTTGCGTCTTTCATCAACTACAAGTACCGCTTTCTAGTTTATAACATCTTGCATCTTTTCATCATCAGCTACAAGTACCACCATCTAGTAAACACTACAAGAACTAAACGAGAGGTGGCTACATACAGGAGACGGTACCGCCATCTAGTGAACACTGCAAGAACTAAATTAGAGGTGGCTACATACAGGGGACGGTACCGCCATCTAGTGAACACTGCAAGAACTAAACTAGAGGTGGCTACATACAGGCTACAGGGGACGCACAGCCCACGCCCTAAGGAGCTTCGCCCCTAAAAGCGCAACACTAGAGCATAATCCCAACCACGATCCAGTATGTCTGCGTGTAATTAACGATGATGTGATGATACCACCGCGCTAAAGTGTTATGGTTCGAGTGGCGTGTAATGAATCAGCACACGCTGAAATGGTGGCGGAGAGCAATCGATCCTTACTCTTTTCCCAGGGTATCTGCGTAGCACGAAGCCTAGTAGACCTCCAGGCTGGCCACTGCGAAGTTCTTGTTACAAACTTCAGCTACGAATGCCGACAGCTTTTCACTGGTACTGTCATCGCCTATGCCTACCCAGTAACCAAAGTGACTGAGCGTTTTGCTTCCGAGGCGACCGATAATGCCGAAGCACCTCTCCAGTGTGTCGACGTAAATCCAACGCTTTCTGACGAAAACAAACGAAGGCTTAACGACTTGTTGATAAAATTCCACGCCTGTTTTGCTCGTTCATCAAGTATCCTTCAGACATTGATTATCAAACACCCTATTATCACCTACGGCGACGCGCACCCTATACGGCAACAGCCTTATCGAGTTTCACCAACTGAACGACGCGTGATTGAAAAGCAAGTGAAGGAAATGCTTCAAGACGGTGTAGTACAGCCATCAAGCATCCCTTGGTCATCGCCAGTGGTCCTTGTAAAAAAGAAGGATGGTACACTTCGCTTTGTGTCGATTATAGGAAGCTGAATTACGTCACAAAGAAAGACGTGTACCCGTTGCCTCGAGCGGATGATTCTCTTGACAGGCTGAGGCGAGCAAAGTACTTTTCCTCAATCGACCTCAAAAGTGGTTACTGGCAAATTGAAGTTGATGAACGTGACCGCGAAAAAACTGCTTTTGTAACTCCTGACGGTTTGTATGAATTCCGAGTGCTCCCATTCGGTCTTTGTTCAGCTCCGGCCACATTCCAACGAATGATGGATACCGTTCTCGCTGACCTCAAGTGGAAAAGTTGCCTCGTCTATCTAGATGATGTCGTTGTCTTTTCAAAAACGTTTGACGAGCAGCTTCATCGCATTCGGAGTGTTCTTGAAGCTATACGATCCGCTGACCTTACCCTCAAGCCTGAGAAGTGCCATTTCGGCTACAAAGAACTGAAGTTCCTGGGTCATGTTTTGAGCGCTGCAGGCGTTCAGCCCGATCCCGAGAAGACTGCAGCTGTGGCCGCTTTTCCAGCTCCGACAGACAAGAAAAGTCTTCGACAATTTCTGGGGCTCTGCGCTTATTATCGCCGCTTTATCAAAAACTTTTCTAAGATTGCGGAGCCACTCATCAGACTTACGCGTGACGACACCCCATTTCTGTGGACTGATGAACCAGCGACTGCCTTTGCGGAGCTGCAACATCGATTGTCTTCCCCTCCTGTGCTTGGTCATTTCGATGAGGACGCTGACACCGAGGTGCGCACTGACGCAAGCAACATTGGTGTCGGAGCTATCTTGGTGCAAACACAAGATGGGACTGAACGTGTGATCGCCTATGCGAGCCGCACTTTATCACGTGCCGAACCAACTATTCAACGTCAGAGAAGGAATGTCTCACGGTAATATGGGGGATTACAAAGTTCAGGCCTTATCTCTATGGGCGCCCATTTAAAGTTGTGACGGATCACCACGCTTTATGTTGGTTGGCTAACCTCCGAGACCCCTCTGGGCGATTAGCACGATGGAGTCTGCGACTTCAGGAGTTTGATGTCACCATCGTATACAAGTCGGGTAGAAAGCATGAAGACGCCGACACGCTATCACGAGCACCTCTAGAATCCGACCATACAGCTGTAGAAGATGACAGTGCCTTCCTGGGGACTCTCAGTGGGGCGGACCTCCTCAGTAAGCAACGAGCGGACCCCGAGTTAAGGCCCATCATCGACCATTTAGAAGGCAACACGGTGTTGGTTCCTCGACAACTTTCCCGTACGTGGCCGTCATTTTGCTTACGACACGGCATATTGTACAAGAAAAACACCGGTACCGGCAGCAGATCTCATCTTCTAGTCGTTCCTCAAGACCTTCGGGATGATATCCTATTAGCCTACCACGATGAGCCGACATCCGGTCATCTGGAATACTCACGGACGCTCGACCGGGTACGGCAGCTATATTTCTGGCCAAAACTTGCAGCTTGTGTGAAACGCTACGTGAAAGGATGCCGCGAATGTCAGCGTCGCAAGTCACCACCTGTAAAGCCTGCAGGCCTCCTACAACCCATCGACCCACCACGTACGCCGTTTGACCAAGTTCGAATGGACCTTCTTGGACCGTTTTCTTTGTCTCACTCTGGAAACAAGTGGATAATCGTCGCAACTGATTATTTGACGCGTTACGCTGAAACGAAACCACTGCCACGCGGTACACCATCTGAAGTCGCCTAGTTTTTCATGCACCACATAGTGCTTCGTCACAGCGCCCCGGCAGTCATCATAACTGACGAAGGACAGCATTTACGGCCAAACTGTTGGACGACATCTCCAAACTCAGTTACACGAACCACCGTAAGACAACCGCATACCACCCCCAGAGTAACGGCTTGACAGAAAGGCTAAACAAAACACTGGCTGACATGATTTCTATGTACGTGGATGTGCAGCATAAAACGTGGGACGAGATCCTGCCATACGTAACGTTTGCGTATAACACCACAACCCAGCAAACGACAAGGTTCCCACCCTTTCGCCTCGTTTACGGTCGAGACGTGCAAACCATGCTAGACGCCATGATTCCTTGTGACATCGACCAGCACGACCTGCTAACTCCTGATGTCGAGGATTACATTCAGCGAGCAGAAGAAGCACGTCAACTAGCCCGCGTGCACATAAGATTGCAGCAATGTAAAGACTCCCGAAGGTACAACATCCACCATCGACCAGTTACCTATCAACCTGGCAACCAAGTGTGGGTTTGGACTCCTGTTAGACGGCGAGGCCTCAGCGAGAAACTCCTGAGCAAGTACTTCGGACCCTACAAAGTATTACGGTGGTTGAACGAGGTCAACTACGAAGTCATTCCAGACGGAGGCTTGGCAACGACCCAGCGCCACTCACCACGAACAGAGATTGTGCATGTCGTCCGCTTAAAAACCTTATTTTACGCAGTAATACTCGCCTTATTGTGCCAGGGCAGCAAACATTTTTTTTTCGTTTTCCATAGGGTCTTTAACGAACTTTGAACTGTAATAATGTTTTTTTTCTTATGACCAACCACAGACATTTTTCTTTTTTTTTGCACCTGCATATGCCCTGTGCACTATAAGTATTGTTTCTCTCTTTCTTTTTATTCCCTTATGGGCCCTGCTGTCACCTTGTGTATGAGCATCGAGTCGATGCTCTAATGGGAGGGGGAATAATGCCACCTAGAGTTGTGAGCCGGGAAGCCCTAGCGAGCCGAAAAGAGAAAAGAGAACAAAGAATAAGTGTGTGTTAGCGCTTCGTTTAAAGATACACGCTCGTGTCTTTCTGCCCCGCTGTTCCTGTCTTGTCTTCACGACTCTTAGTGCGTGACAATATATATATATATATATATATATATATATATATATATATATGCGAAAGAGACAGCACCTGATCCCGGGCCTAGCTGTTGTATTCTCTATCTTCTTCCTCCTCCTCATAGCATTGCCCACTGTTTCGAATGGGCAATGCTAGCTGCAGCCGTCAACATTGTTTCTGTTGGGCGATGCAGGCTGCACCGCAGTAGTTGGTACGGGCCACGCTACGACCCTACTCAGGAGTCCGCCCGTGTGTTGTCTGGTGGCCAGAATTGGCTCTGTCACTGCGGTTGGTCTACTCCATTCAGGACCTTGCGATGACTTACCGACAATGCCTTCGTTCGGAGGTGTCGGCTGTACCGGGGTGGTCTGTCCTGACCACGCGGGAACTTTTCAGCGGAAGTAGTTCCATTTGCTTCTGGTGGACGGAGCAGGCTTTCTCATGGTGCTTGAAGTTTTCTGTGGTGGCGCGGTTTTCTTGGAGATGGTTCTGGCGGGCGGCCCAGACTGGATCGACATGGTCGCAAGTTGATGCCAGAACGCTTTCCTTTTTCCTACCATATTTTTGGAAATGGGGCGGGAAAGGTGGATACTGCAAGGAAACATGTAGCATCATAGGCGGCTTTCTGCGCATTTTTGGGCGATCTAGAGACGGTTTCCGGTACGATCACACATCTGCACAAACGTGGGGTGAAGTTCTCGGGCTGACCTACGACGTGGCTTTTACGCCGAGAGGCGGCTAGTGCATGACTTTTGCAGCGTTGTCGCTGTGAGGCTCCCGGACGCTGTAAATACAGCGATTTTGAAGCAACGCTGCGTACATGCGGGAGGTCCTCGACGGAAACCGTTTGGAAAATCGGAGACTACCGATTTGGGGCAGTGCATGCGTCGCACGCATATCTGCTTCCGTCTGGTCAGAGGGATTGTTAGTAGGCTCAGTGAAAAGGCCTCCCTTATTAGGTGGTAAAATGTCCAGTAGGATGAGGCCCAGCGCCTCTAAGTCGACCGAATGGCCTGCATTGGGGTGTGATGAAGAGCGTTATGCAAAACTTGCCGTCAGTGACCAACCGGACATATGCGCCGTAGAGCCAGTGCTTCTCAGGAGCTCCAAATACGACAGCAGAAACGCCTGTGCAAGGCATAGTTATGTGGTCGTGATTGATCTCTTGACCTTGGTCATTGAGGGTTGGCAGGATGGTAGGTGCTCAAATTCCATCCTCTAGTTCAGGCTTCTCTTGAGCTCCGTCCTCAGTGAAGGTCGAGTTGCATGAGCAGGTAGCACAGAGAATCGGACCGAAAGCAGCTATGAGGTTGGAGCTTCACTCCGCCCACGTATGCTGCTTCCAGCCTTCATACCGGTGCCACGCTGCTGCACCTTCCAGAAGACAGTCTATGGCTGTGAATCATTTCTGCTGCTCTGTTCAGGTCGCACGCATGGCTAGAGCGTTCACGGTTGCCATCCAGCTGTCGGCGTCATTCCGCAACCTGTCGAACTCCGGCAGCTTGCAGATGAACGAAGATATTGGGGTGGCACGTGAAAAAGCAGAGATAACTGAGGCAAATCAGTCAAGCTGGTCTGAGAGCTGCCGGAGGGCGCCCCTCAGCTCTCAGCATTGCTCAGATAAGCAGGCTTCAATGTCTTGTGAGGTGATTGTATTCAACATGGCGTTGCTTGCACTCAGGGCTGGCACGAATAAAGGGAACAGCGCGGAGCTCGTCACTGTCACGGCTTCAACCGTGAGTCGGAGCCGCTGATTGTACGTCGCAGATCCACGGCACAGTCGGGGTGAAGCGTAAAGAGGCAGAGATCACGTTCGCCAAGTATGAAACGGTTTCCGCACTCACGCTGCAATGCATGAGAAAGGAAGCCTGGATGGCGTTCCTTGGCTGCTCGTTTGTTGGGAGAGAACTGGAGACAGAATGCAGCATGGTGTCCGTTGGGTGATGCCCTGGTACCGCACGGGCGGCGTGGACGCCATCCACTGATGGTCCGATAGGCAAGTGAAGTGACAGCCGGGTTGATGAATCCACGGCCAAGGAAGCGTAAATGGCGTTCCTGGATGGAGAAGCCCATGATGCCAACGACCCACGAGGCTACGGACAGATGGCTTGAGCCACGAGATTCAATTGTCGAGCTACGCCATAGTAAAGAATAAACAACAGAGACAGCACCCGATCCTGAGCCAGCCGTTGTGTTCTGTGTTTACCTAGCCTAGGTTGTGCGCCTGTGCCAGAGTGCCCATGTAGTTTTATTAATTCAGATGTATATA
This sequence comes from Rhipicephalus annulatus, assembly GCA_013436015.1. Taxonomy (NCBI): domain Eukaryota; kingdom Metazoa; phylum Arthropoda; class Arachnida; order Ixodida; family Ixodidae; genus Rhipicephalus; species Rhipicephalus annulatus. The sequence continues at coordinate 564,871 of WOVY01014844.1, read as the reverse complement.
AGGAGAGGTTCCGTGTAGTTTTTCGTCATCATTATATATATTTAGCGCAACAAAACAGCCATGACACACTTATGACGAAAAGCCTAACGGAAGGTTCAATTCATTTTGATCAATTAGTGACGTTAAATGAAATTTGCCTATGTGTGTGGGTTTGAATTCACACCTTCAGACTGTTACAACTGCTGTTACAGAAGGCTCCTGGCAAAATCAAGCAGCTGGGGTTGTTTAGCGCGCGCATAATGCTAAGCGCACGGTATCCAAATATTTCTCCATCTCAGGAATGCAACCACAGCAGCCAGGACGGAACCCACGGCTTTAATTTGAGCATTCGTTTAGAAATTCTGAAATCATGCATTCATTCATAAATAATTCGTACCAGTCAAGGAGTGGTTTAAACCTCCTTGGTAACAGTGGCATAGCCAGGGAGTGGCCCACCGAGTCCGTGCATCCACCCCCTCCTTAATAATGTTCATCTTGGCATACAGAGCAAAAAATGACCATAGAGATGCCCCTCTACTTCTACGGAAAAAACATTTCAGCCTACGTCGCTGGCCTTTAATATGTTAGAGTTGCATTATTAAAGTTTTTTAACACCTTAAGTAACACCTTGAGTAAGTGACGCTCGAGCAATTGTATGAAGGCCTCTCGTTTGTCCTCATTGCAGGCATTTTTTTTTAAATAACATTGTCTTTCGCCTACTGTACGCATCGTTATCACGGCACGTTTTAGATACTCATTACGTGCAGTTGGACAAAAAATAGGTCTTTGACAACTCAGCGCAGCAACAAGTGGTCTACTACACTGTGCATTTAAAATCTGTACTAGCTAAATACTTATCAGGACACAGCACATGTACAGTACCGTAAACAACATAATATCTAGACAGCCTGCCGTGAGTGTACATTGAACAGAAGTACTTTTGCCCTGTAACTGAATAGCTGTAGCTATATTCATAGCAACCACTAAGCTTGGGTTCTTGGATGTGCTTGCGTCCACAGTAAACTTACAGACGATGCCATAGAACTGAAATCCCGTGATTTCCTTATTTGTAATACCAACACTTCGCGAAAAAACGCATTTCACGAAATTAGACACACGGTGCCTAGTTCCATTAGAATTGTCAAAGCTAAGCACAACTCAATATTCCTTTCAGTACTGAAAAGCGTAAAACACGTGTTCGAACTGCTAGGTCGATGGCAAGACACGTGAGAATAGTGCGAAGCACGTACCGTTGACCGCATACTTTCTCCAGTGAATAATACAGTAGCATAACCAGCTGTCGCCCAGAAACGACGACCGTAATATGCAAGCCATAACTGAAGGTCAACACACCTTCCAATCTAAAATAAACCACCTAGCAACCAAACTCATTCGCTTTGTGACTGTTCTACGACAATACAATGAAAAATGAGGACTCAAGTAATGAACCTTTTCGAAAGGGTACATATCATTTTTCTGTTGGCAAACATTTCGCGTTATCTAACATTCAAGGCTAGGTAGCAGTAGCCTTTCCGATCAGGTGAAACCATAGCTTGTTGGTGCTGCGGGCCCACGCCTAACCCGACAACTCTTCAGCGAAGAGGTGGAGACCGACAGAAAACACGTTAACTGATCAGTTCCCGGGCCGCAACTGCCAGCTGCCAGCGGCTGCCATGTACTACAAACCACGCGTGATCATCATTGTCCTCTTCGCGCTACGCTCGGCACCTACCACGGCCACCGCTCACATAAGCTGTACTGGCCAACCATCTTCACAGCGTGAGCTGGAGCCGGCGCATTTTGCATGTTTTCAAATGCGAAGCATTTTAGATGCGGAAGCATCTTATACTCGTGCCTTGTAGTGCGCCGTCCGCGCCGTCCGCGCCGTCCGCACCGCTTCTCGAACATTCGACAGCTGACGCGCGCGCATGCGCCGTCGCGCCGTCGCCCACCATCTGTGCCGCGCGCGCTTCTCCTTCGAGAACATTCGACAGCTGACAGCGCATGCGCCGTCGCGCCGTCGCCATCTCTGCCGCGCGCGCGCTTCTCCTTCGAGAACATTCAACAGCTGACAGTGCATGCGCCGTCGCGCTGTATATATACTGAAGGTCGGCGCTCGCTCGCTCAGTTGCCGCTCGTCGGTTGGTTTGTACGGCGCGTCGACGTCCAAGGTCGCGGTGAAATGAATTCCAACGAATCCACAAACACAATGATCGACGTCCCTTCGACCAACGCCATCCTTTCGCATACGTGTGTACGTGTTCACTCATTTAACACCCCCTCCTACAACCACGTTAACCAATTTAGCCATCGACCCAAGTAAGTCGCAATTTAACACCCCATTTCACAACCACGTTAACCAATTTAGCCATCGACCCAAGTAAGTCGCACTTTAACACCCCGTTAACCAATTATATGCTCCGCATCCTCCTCAGTGTTCCCCCGAGGGAAGCTGCGGGCAATTTTTTATCGAACTTCGACAACTTTGAGCATATCTATCTTTATATCTATGTATCTATCTATCTAGCTATCTATCTATCTATCCATCTATTTATCTATCAATCTATCTATCCATCTATCTATCTATTTATCTACCTATCCATCTATCTATCTAGCTGCCTACGACTTTTAGCTCTCCTGGCCGTTTCGATAATGGTATAGATACTAAACTTGGTGTGGCATAACATGACTGTATGAAAAATATATTTTACTAGTCATAACATGAAAATCATGATGTGTATGCCATGAACGTCATGCTTTACATTTCATGGTCCTGTAGCTTTTGCGGTGGTTTCGTTCACATGGCATGTTGCAGAACTTAACGTCTGTCAAAAAAAACACCATATATCATCATCATGTTGCAGAACTGGTATGGTATGACATGACTGAATGGCGAACAGAAGCGACAGACCTTAACATGAAATTCATGACATGCGTGTCATGTGCCAACATAACTACATGCCACGCTCATGATGCGCTCGCGGCCATTTCACTAGTGTCACATATGTCAAATTTCGTTTTGCGGTAAGTAAATGGATAACGAAGGTATGCGACTGATGCAAACATGATAATCATGAGATGCGTATTATGTAACAACATGACCACATGCAACGCTTATGATGCACTGGCAGTCGTTTCGCTAGCTTCACTTATACCAAATTAGGTATTACTGGACGTGAATGGATGACGAAGATATGATACTGGTGCAAACATGATAAACATGAGGCGTGTCATGTAACAACCTGACTACATGCTACGCTCATGATGCACTTGCGGTCGTTTCACCAGCTTCACATTTACCAAACTCGGTATTACGTGGCACAAATGGATGACTTAGGTAAATAACACATCCAAATCTAATAATCACGACATGCGTGTTAAGCAACAACATGACGACATGCTACACCCATGATGCGCTCGCGGCTGTTTCGCTTGCTTCATATATGCCAAATCTTGCATTACGTTACGCCAATCGATGACGATGGTATGTGACTGGTGAAACTATTATAATCATGATATGCGTGTCTGGTGAGAACATTACTACATGCTACATTCAAGGCATCAATGGATTTCGACATTACGGGGTGCGCGTGCTGAGCCGCGTTCATTTCGTCACGCCACGCCGACGTTGCCACGCCAGGCGCCCATCCTGCCATATATTCTAAGGCGCGCCCCGCGATGCGTTGCTTTCAGGCATGCGCATTTCAGCACATTTGGTGTCCCTCCATCCCAAAAAGAGGGAGACCCAGTGTTGTCTGGGTAACGCATCGGCTTGCAGTGATGTTACTCTATGGGAATGGAATGGAATGGAAAAACTTTATTTGTTACTCTATGGGATCGGTGCGAAATGCAGCAGGTCGCATTCCGCTCCGGTTGCCGTCGGGCCGCGCCAACGGATGCTGGTTAGGTTGTTCGCCTTTTGCTTACGTAGTGCCACTTTACCCAGCGTGCGCGCACATTGGAGTATATTGGGCACTTCATCATGCGCTTGCTACCGTTTTCTTAGCTCCACATATACCAAATTCAGTGTTACGTGACGGCAATGGACGACGAAATATATGACTGGTGCAGACTTGATAATCCTCACATGCATACCATGTAGAAACATGACAACACAACACCACGCACATAGCGTGCTCACGGCCATTTTTCTAGCTGAACATATAGTAAATTTGGTATCTTGTAACGTGAATAGATGACGAACGTAAACGACACATCTAAACATGATAATCATGACACGGAAGTCATGTACGGCATCGCTTAACCTCGACCTCGTAACGTTGTGCTGATTTTAAAGCGACATATAACATTTCTCATTCGTCCATCGCATATCATCGATTCTTACTGCACGTGAGATCTGCCAATTTTTTATGACAAATATTATATACTTATTAAACTCAGCGTAGCTGGCAAGGCCGGGGCGACTTTCCCCCTTCGGCGCTCTTCAACTGCACGTAAATTTTGAGGTCACGGGTATTTCTGCATCTCGCTTTTCGTTATGAACCACTGCTTCTATCTGGTACTTGAACTTGTTTAAGATAAGCAGTGAAAAAGTTAAGGTGCTAAGCCATGGAGTGATTTATAAATGAAAAAATAAATTACTCAGTCAAGTACAATATTAAATAATAGGCCTGATTAGTTTATTTACTTAGCAAAAGAATGCCACACAATTGAGAATCATTTGGACTATTCTAAAAACTTCGTCTGAAAAAAATTTCAGTGTAGGTATCATGAAAGAGAAAATTATAACTCAAGTTTCATTCACCATCTCAGACCTTTTGAACTGCATATCGCAGTCAGAACTACTGCGTTATAATAATCACTCAGCATTGGTCACAACGACGAAACTTAATACAAAGCGACGGGCTTGATTTTATGCCGCACTTGCGACACATTCTCTAAAAGATCAGAAAGACATCAGCTCTATAGCGTGAACGCTGGAGAGAGCACTGTATTTGTTATAAAAACAAACATTCACATGTTTTAAAATTCGGCATTACCACTACATGACGCGAGCGTGCGTAACGAGCAATAAAGTTCTATGAATACAAGTGCACGCTCGCGCTGAATTCCTGCGCTAAGAGGGGATTTTTGAGCGGCTGTGGGTTCAAGAGGGTTGGAGATCGAATCACTCGTTTGTCAGGCCAATCTCACGCGAGATCTAAATCCCTCATTCAGGTTTGGAACCGCTGTAGGATGGTTTCTCCTCAAGCCTCTAGCGAGACACCCAGTGCTGCTTTGTCATCTCAGTGAACAGGTCTGATGACTCCCCCACGCACGAGCTAGCACAAAAAAGGCGCCTCGAGGGGCGCTCTCCTGAAGCGCATCAGTAGACTTCGGCGCACGTCAGGTGCGCCATACACGGGAAGTAAGGGCCCACGGGAAGTGGGCTTGCCCATGGCAAGTTATCTTTGCACCCACTTTTCTTTCTTCTAATTTACAGTTTTAACACAATAATAATGAGATCTAACAGACAGTAATGCCAAGGAATGTACAGGGGAAGTTATTGCAATCAATGGAATGTAAATAAGAAGAAAGAAAAGTGGATGAAACAATAACCAGCCGTGAGCAGGAATCGAACCTACGACCTTCGAATAACGCGTTCAATGCTCTAACCACTGAGAAATAGAAAAAAAGCGGAAAGAAAAAAGAAGAGAAAAGTAAAGAAAAAAGAGAGTAGAAAAAGAAGAAAAAGAAAAAAAAGAAAAGAATATATAAGGTAGACTCCCCCGGGCGCCCCCTTTCACTCTACCTTCCCCTTCCCCCTCAATCTCTCTCTCCTTTCTCTTTTCCACCTTTAGGATGTATACACAGACCGCAAACATCCTAAAGGTGAAAAGGAGAAAGGAGAGAGAGATAGAGGGGGAAGGGGAAGGAAGAGTGAAAGGGAGCACCTGGGGGAGTCCACCTTATATTCTCCTTTTTCCTTTTTTCTTCTTTTTGTTCTTTTTCTTTCTTTTCTTTTTCTTCTGTTTTTCGCTTTTTTTCTCTTTCTCTCTATGCAGACGTGGTGGCCTGCTGCGGCGCGTAGGTAGGAGTACCGAAGTATGCGTGCGCAGGTGTGGGACGGCGGTGGCAGAAGCGTGCAATGTGGCCAGCGATGCCACACGCGAAGCATATAGGACTATTGTCTCGGGTGCGCCACTCATTAGATGGACGGAAAAAGCGAGGTGGGGGCCTGTAAACTGGAGGCGAGGCAGGAGGAGGTGGAGCCGATAAGGCTCCACCCCTTCTGCCGCGCGACCACAGCTGCGAAGCAGAGAGGTGAAGGTGGCGCAGGTGGTGCGTAGCCGGAAGTTCATAGATCAGATGGTACCGAATCGAATGGATAAGGGGCAGGAACTGTTGGGAGGACATCGCAAATTTCAGTGCATATGTCCTGCTGCAGTGTTGAAGGGAGGCTTGTGGTGGGGGCGTTGCTATGCGGCAGAAGAGAGAGCTGTCGGGCGGCTTACTCCCTGATGAAGTCTTTAATCTGGTTCGACAGAGTTCCTTGGCGAACGTTGCCATTTGCGAGTGCGATGGCCGAGATTGAATGTGGCGATGGGACACTCTGTCGGGCGATAAAACACTGACGACGCAATTCATCGAAGCTCTGGCACAGGCTTACGAGGACTGCCACCGTGGTCGGGCTTTTCGTCAGCAATATCTGGAATGCATCATCCTCGATACCCTTGAGAATCTGTCAAATTTTCTCTTCTTCAGGCATAGATGGGTTAACACGCCTGCAGAGGTCGAGCACATCCTCAGTATGTCTAGTAAAAGTCTCGTGAGGCTGCTGGGCTCGGTGGCGTAGACGCTGGTCAGCGCGGAGATTGTGGACCTCTGGTCGGCCGAACGCTTCGGTCACGAGGGTGTTAAAGGTGAACCAGTTGGCGATGGCGGTTTCGCGGTTGGTAAAACATAGCTTAGCGACGTCAGCCAAGTAAAAGATAACATAGGCGAGCTTAGAGTCAATGCCCCACTTCTTCCTGGCACTTACGCGTTCGTACAAGGACAGCCAGTCTTCGACGTCTTGCTCACCACTGCCGCTGAAGATTGGTGGGTCCCTCTGACGGGTAGCGCCGGGGCAGATTTACGCGGCAGCCGATGGTGCTAGCTGTGCTGGGATGGGCTGCTTGGCGAATGCGTCAGTCATGTTGTACGGTGGTCTTTCGGCCAATGCGAGAGCGGAGCTCCAGGTCTGCTTAGGGATCTCAGCAGCCTCCACCAAATGCGATGATGTTTATTCAAACAGAGGAGTCGCAACGAGGTCGCGACGGAAAATGGGCGTAAGGCAAGTCTGGCAAAAGCGGCACAGGTTCTCGCGCAATCATAGCACGGGGTTCTTCGTTCTCTTTGGAAGGCGCATACGTGTTAGTGCCTATGCTCCACTGCAGGATGAATTCATTCAGGTGGAATTACGGTCAGTGACAGCCATTTCCAGTCCATAACGGAGGTCCGCCAGTTAGGCAGAGGAGGCATACTGTGCTCTTCGCCAGACCAGTACTGTGTCCTTGATCTACTGAAATGCTCGATGTTTGCATCCCAGCCTGTGAGCGCGCTCATAGCTTCTAATTTGACATGTACCCGAGACCTAATTCATGGTGCCGACGCCAACATGGCACCCTCCAAAGTACTATAGAGCTGTTTTCACCAGCAGGTGCTATTTCAGTTTATCGTTGTGGACGGGTGGATGATAAGAAGAAAATACCAACTCAGTCTGTGAATGTAAGCTTTGCGGGATAAATCCGACAATCAGAAATTAGGGCTTGGCCTTGAATTTACAGAGTAGAACCACTCTCTCCTCGTCCGCTTCAATGCATAAAGTGTTGGCGTTATGGTCACACAATGAAAGATTGTAGGTCCGCGGTCAGGTGTAAGGTATGTGGGGAAGGTCACAATTCTATCGACTGTCAAAGTAATACAGAAAAGTGTTGCCTATGTAATGAAGCTCATGCTGCCGTTAGCTATAGTTGTTCGGCAAAGGTACGTGAACAGCAAAATATAAATTTGTCGGACGAAGACGGTGTTCACGGAAGGAAGCAGCACTTGAGATACAAGCACGAACACAAGGCTACGCCGGTGTTACAGCTCGTAATATGGCAACCATGGAAGCTCTCTCTGTCCCTATTGTGGCAGCAAATGAGAAGGCACTGGAGAAGGCAAAAAAGCGCATCGCTGGGAATCTTTGTCAGTCTTTGGCCCACATTCTCTCAAACCAAATGGCTCAAATGTTAGGTACAGCAGAAAACAATCTCGGCACACCACCTCACATTAGTGACTTCTCGAAGTTTTCAAAGGAGTATACCTCTGATATGCCACAGCAGGCTATGGATGCCCTTCACATTCGTGACTCTTTGAGATTTCAAAAGAGTATGGCTCTCATACGGCACAGCAAGCTACGGAAGCTGCATATGCAGTACATGAAGGTAGCATGTCTCAATGTGAGGTTACCAGGAATGAAGTAGAGGACTCGAGTGAAATAGAGAGGGATCCCCGATCGCTAAAGCGCTCGAGATCCCCTTTGTACAAAAAAGCATCGCACCTGTCAATTCCAAAACCAAAAAGTTCTAGAAGAACATCCTGTCTAAAGCTGATTTTCCTAAAGAAAATATTCTAAGCCAGGCTGTCACTGAGGCTATTTCAAGGCAACAATAGGGTCGCCTAAAATCCTTCATTGCAATTGCCGATCAATTTACTCTGCAATAACTGATCCGATATATTGGGCATCGAAATTTTCTTCAGATATTATTGCACTGCGTCAGTCTTTCCAATTAAATAGATTCAGATCATTCCGTCTAGACCGTCCATCAAAAGGTGGAGGTTTGGCATTTTTCATTATTAATAGAACAAGTCTTTAAAGCAAAAATTGCGAATAAGCTCATGTCACCTGACAGCAAAATTCGCGCCTTAGAAAGAACCTTAGCATTCTGCATGCCTTTTTTTGGTGGTAAATTCATACTTTCCTAAAGGTGTAATTGATACTAGATGTTTAGACGCTGCAGTTATATCTCGTTATAAAAATAAAATTCTGATGGGCGATTTTAATTCTTATCATACGTGCTGGGGTTTCCGGACTGACCGATGCGGTAAGAAATTGTGGGAGTGGATAGCGTACAACAACTTGTGTTGCCTGAATTCAAGAACTCCTACTTACATTAGTGATAGGTTTCGTTCAGCCAGGGTAGCCAGCCGGTCTGTGAACTGGCTAACCTCCCTGTCCTTCCTCTTTCAATCCTCCTCCTCTCGTTAAGCCTTAGGTTTAAGTTTTGTGAATTCATCCCTCACTAGTTTGTCGTGAAGTGTGTGTGATTGTGCAACTAACAGCGATCATTTGCCTATATTATTCGAGATTGCTTGCGAAGTTATAATGTCAGGCTCTCAGATTCGAGTATTTATTATTATACCAAATTAAAAAAACAGTTTAGAATCTGCTTTGACAACTCATTCTGAAGAGCAAGAAGATACAAAAGCCATGAGAATAAGTGCACTGATCAAAAGAACATATAAAAAGGCAGAATTCGTTGTTTAATCCGTGAAGAGCCCAACTCATAGGCCGTGGTGGAACTTGGACTTTGCCCGGTGTTACCGACCAAGAAAGGCAGCTTGGAAAAAACTTATGTATAACCAGTGACCCTACAACTGTTCTGATTACAAGTATTACGGTGCAAGTTTTAAACGCACAGTATCTTTAGCTAAGGAACAATATGATAGAAAACATTACGATCACATTCCAAAACCTAGCAACAAAAAGGCGCTGTTTTGGTTCATGCGATCAGGTAAAATGTTGCCATCTCCAAATAATATGGGGTTTGAGATTGTGTCCTCGGAAGGAACAAAACAATTGCTAAAAATCTTAGCTAAAGGCCTGGAGTGTAGATTTACATCAACTATGCCTTACTATCTACAAAACCCAGCGTTAACGATCGAAGATATTGGATTTACTGAGGAAGAGTTAGCGCAAGCGATGCAAGAATTGCCATCGTCAGCTCCAGGTTCAGATAGAATCACAGCTGCTATGATAAAAATATTATTCAAATTATCACCATGCGACCTACTAAACACTGTAAATTAACTTTGAATTATGCCTGGGTACCGTATGAGTGAAAATTCGTTAAAATTGTGCCAATACAAGGAAGTCAAGGATTCGGCTATGTCATAGAAAACATTCGACACATTTCTCTTACATCTAATATGGTAAATCTCATTGAGAGGGTGCGCCAAAAAAGAATTATAATACGAATGGAATAAAACTTCCTATTAAACTCAAATCAATTTGGCTTCAGAACTGATTGTTCAATCTGGTGTGCACACGCAGAATTAGAAAGCCGCATTCAGCTTGCTGGCAAAAGAAGACAATATGAAGCACTAGTGACTTTGAATATAGCTAAGGCATATGATAGTGTAGAACATTCAGTTTTATCAGACATATTAGAGAGTCATAATCTCCCAAAATATATAATGGCGTGCGCAGGGTAATTTTTGAAGGGAAAAGAGTTTTATTGTTTTGAGGATGGTTGCGCATCGTTAAAGTGCAAACAAACTCGCGGTGTCACCCAGGGCACTGTATTATCGCCGGTTCCATTTAACATACTAATGAGCACAATCCCGCATTGCCAGGACGTTGAGGTCTTTGTATAGGCCGATGATTTTGCACATATATTATTTATATCAAAATCTACAGAGATATGTCAATATGCTGAAGACATGGCTAGATGCAATCTGCGTGACCTTATAGGTAAATAACAGAGCAGTATTGATATTCCCGTTAGCAGATCCCACCTCAATTCTAATACGTCATAAACAAGATTCCGCGGGTGGAATCTCTTAAATATTTGGGAGTAATTTATAATGTCAACCTGAACAGGACTCCCTACGTGGAAAGCATGGCATCTAAAGCACAACGCGCCTTAGGACTTCTTCGTAGACTGAGTAACCATCGATATGGTCTATGGAGAAGCACAATGGTGATGATATCAAAATTGTTTATGCGACCAATCCTAATGAACTAGAATCAGTCCAAAACTGCCCTCCCCGCTTGATAACTACACAGTTCTCCAGAGAAATCAGCGTGACCGCCCTAAAGCAATCAATACAAATACCATCTCTCGCGTCACGCCGCCTGATCTCACGCCTACGCCTCCTGCTCAGTTTCTTTTTCCGCCCGAAATCAAGACACGAACTTTTACAGCGTCCTAACAGAATGTCTTTTGCATTAACCATTCTATCCCCTTTGCACCAATCAACGGCCGTACATCTGCAATGAACGACTCCTTTTTCCCCCAAGCAATTACACTTTGGAATCACCTTCCCGACTCCATAGTTGCCACACCTGACCGAACATCAATCCGTGCAAAATTGGAATCCCACTTTGATTTCACCCAATAACCCATAGCTGTAGATATATCTCACTAGCCTACTGTATGTACAACTTTTTTTGTCATATTGTTTGTGTTCATTTTCCCAGTCAAAAGTTTCTTTTGTTCATTTTTGATTAGTTTTTGTGGTCATTCTGGACCAAACTTTTATATGCGTATTTAGAACTGTATTGTTTATGATAAGTTGATCACATTAAATTGTACACCCTCACAGCGTATTTGTTGCCCCCCCCTTATGTAATGCCCTCGGGCCTGAAAGGATGCAATAAATGAAATGAAATGAAATGAAATTTGCGTGTGCATTGTTCTCAGGTGGCCCTGCTTACAAAATAAAGCCCCTGATTATGCTTCAATAAGAAGCCTTTAAATTGTGTCTAGGGCTTTCTAGGTTTGTAACAAACAATGTTTTGTATCAGGAAGCACGATTACCTACATTGCCTTGTCGTCTTCGCATCCTAACGATTAAGAAGTTTCTGAAATTTTATAGCTATGCGGCTAGACGATCTGATATGCTTTTATAAATGATCCAGATAGCTTTTTTCTTGCCCATTGATTATGGTTTCGAACACCTCAGATGAACTTTTTCCAGAAACAACTCGATAGAATGAATACAAAATTCGAGATGTGTGTGCGGCGCAGGTTAAAGATCAGAATCTTACAATAAAATTCGATGAGATTTTCGCCTCTAAGCCCAAACTACAATGCTCTAAGGTCTTAAATACCCGACTGCAGGATTATCTTGCACGCGCAGAAACGAATATTATTATAGCCACAGATGATTCAGTAATGGATGAAACTACAGGTGTAGGTATGTACTCCCATTCGCTTGACTGGTCTTTTTCATTAGGATTACCAAATTTTACCCCCGTTTTCTAAGCTGAACTGTTGGCAATAGTTCTAGCACTGCGAAAGCTGCCTTTGAATGCTATAACTCGATCATAATCACGGATCGCCTGTCAGTATGTACGTCAATTACGGCGTCAACAAAATCGATGGCCTTAAAGACGCTCCTTATGCTAGTTCCTCCTCGGCTGCAGTTACTGAAATTAGTATGGGTACCTGATCATTGCGGCTTAGGAGCAAATGAAATTGCCGACTCTCTAGCACGAGCAGCATTGGAAGGTCCAGAACAATCAGACCTTCCCGAAGTGGCCCTTATAACTGCCACAACATACAGAAAACTTTCGCTTTGTGCAGACGCTATGGAAGCAATATTGTCAACACCAGAATTTACTCACTTAAGATTTCCGTGGAAAATTCATTGATGTGCTACAAGACAGTTGGAAGCCATAATAACAAGATTTCGAGGCCGTGTCCCTCGTTAAATATGTATTTACATAGGGCTGGTCTGGCGATATCACCGCTATGCAACTTCTGTTCAGAATCAGAAACAATTAGGCACCATTTTTTATCACGTCGCCGAAACGAATTGCTACGAAAAACACTTTTAGTCATCCCATTTGCTAAGCTGAGCTGAACTTCACAATATAAAATATACTTTCCTTCGGTACTTCCGATCTCGGGTTCAGCCATGAGAACGCTTTTGATTCAGTTCGCAGGCACCTAATGGAAGTAAAAGAATTAGACTTTTAATTGCGTGATTAATGTTTCTGCAGAAGTATTTCAACATAAACGGGAGCTTTGTTTATTCACGCTAAATCCTATTAAAGGTAATGAATGCATTGTCTGATCTGAACAAGAGACAAACAATTATTGCACTCCTTTCATTTTACCTGGGGTGTGTTTTTTTTTCTTTTTTTTCATGTTGGGTGGTTTTGATATAGAATATAAAAACGTCTCACTGAATTATGTCATCAATTCTTGGCCGATCCCCCTGAGTAGGTACGAGCCATGGCTGTAGAATCATCATCATCTTCATCATCAGCCTGGAGTTGCGCGTGCTACTTCTTTTCTTCTAATAAACCGTATTTCTTCGAAGCAGTCCCTGGTCTCGATCGTCCTAATAATGGTGCCGTAGACCAAGATACTACCTGCTCACCGGCAAGAAAAGTCAACCTGCCACAGAGCCGCCAAAAAGAAAACGGCGGAGGAGCAGAGGATCAACATAGATCAAGCGACGAGACCACTGTAGACAGTACGAGCATCAGAACTAACGAATAACAAGTAAGGAGTCATTGTAGACCACCTAAATATGAGCAAGGAAGTGATAAACAAGAAAAGGAAAGCGCTTCACTCCCAGATCACGTGACTGATTAACGCAGCCGAGCAGTAAATAATGATGTAGCTAACCGGGAGCAGCTGCTTACAACGCAGGCGCAGATTTAAAGAATAAGCGACAGTCTCAAGAGCGCGAGCGAGCAAATGGAATAGTTTCTGACAGAAGACAATGCCGAAGCTGAATTCGAAAGTGTCATAGAGTACGACAAGGAATAATGACGACCTTGTCTGTAAAAGAATTCAGACTTCGACAGCCTGCACAATCGGATTCAAACAATAGGACAAGGCAGGTAACGCCATCAAGTACAGGACAAGAAGCAACGAAACTAGTTAAGCTACTGAAGCTTGAAATGGTAAAGTTCGGGGGAAAAGCTTTGGAGTGGAACCGCTTTTGGGCTCAGTATGAGCCGGCAGTTCACCTGAGACCGAACATGAGACAGAAGTTTGATTACTTGTTAGCATCGCTAACCGGAAATTCGGCGGCTACTATGAAAGGACTTCAGTATTCGCCCGAGGAAAATTATGAGAATGTAATAAAAATACTGCAAAAAACTTTCGGCAATCAGGAACATTCAATTGAGATGCACATGAAGGACCTCTTGAGTTTGAAAGTTTGGAGAAAGCGAGGTCTGCTCAAGATACTGGTGGCTGTAATAGGCTAGTAAAGAGAGTGGAAGGTAATATATTGGCACTCAAGTACCTAAAAGTGGAAACCGAGAGCTATGCGCCGTTGTTGTTACTAGTATAAAAAATAACAATTCCACCAGAATTATCGGTGCAGTTAAAGTCAAAAGAGGCTATGAGAAACAGCTCAGCTTCAGAACACGGCGAGCAAAGCAACCCAACAGAAAGAGCGTGCGAAGCTGGACAGGCTTATGTTATTCTTGAGACAGCAAGCAGCTTTTCGTAAAGAAACACAACGTGAACAAGAGAGGATAACTGCAAAACCAAGGAAGAATGGCCGACAGGTACGCACTACCTCAAGCTTCTATCGCTCAGCTGACAGAATATGCTTAATCTGCAAGCAGAAAACGCAGGCAACCAAAAACTGTCGTCGGAGCATTCCAACGGATGAAAAAAAAGCTGTGCTTACCGAAAATAGAGCATGCTTCAGATGCACGTGACTAACCACACTGCACGCATTTGCAAAGCCCAAGTAAAATGCAAGCAATGCAAAGAACGATATGCCACGTCAGTGTGTAGAACTGTGCTGCAGAAAAAAAGGGCAGAATTGGCCTCAACAGCACAAGCCGAAGCGACGACGTCTACGCTACACGCAACCGAAATATCAAGCACAAGTTTGTGCTTTTGCAGTCAGATGTTGCATGCGTAGAAGGAGAAACATGTGGCCGACATTGCCATTTGTTATTGGAAATCAACGTTCATGTATTGAAGCGGGATTAGCGAAAGAAATAGGTGCGAAGGTGTTGTGACGGGGAAGGTTGACAATTGGTTCATTTGAAGGAGACGAAAAGGTCAAGGTAATGAATCTGGTGCAAGTGACTATAGGATCACGAAAAACAAAAACAACAGTGATTGAAGCGTTACAAGTCGACCTTATCTCGCACAGTCACACCCACACCAAGTCAGGAACTCAGCGAGAAAATGAAACAGCTATAGATGTAAGTGGCGGATCACAGGACCTAGACAACTGCAACAGATTCTGTAGGATTACTGATCGGCTCAGACAATTAACGGGAATTCTTTACTGGTGGAACTAGAAGAATCGAGGACAGACTAATGGCTGTAGAAACTATACAGGGATGGATACTGAAAGGGCCGTCAGAGCAATGCAAGACAAAACTAACACATAATCAAGCAGTCATGAATCTGAAGGTCGAAGCTGCGGAGACAGAACTCCAGCAAGAGCTACAGAAGTTCTGGAGCCTGGAGTCAATGGGGATCACAAGAAATTGTTTGGATAACACTGGAAATGAAGTGGTCGAAGAATTCCAGCACAAGATTGTACAAAAAAACGGTCGCGATCAAGTCAGCTTGCCATGGAAACAGGACGTAAACTTGGAAAGCAACAAGGAAAATGCGATAAAAAGACTACAGCAACTGACTAAAAGGCTGCAGAAAAATGAAGACATGCTGTATCGCTGCGACAAAGCTATATCAGAGTATATGGCATTAGCAGTCGCAGAGGAGGTCCAAGAGCCATCAGAACAGCCATATGCACTTTGCTACTACATGCCACATCATGTGATCATTGGAGAGGACCGAGCCACAATAAAGGTTCGAGTAGTGCTTGACGCCTCATCACATTCTCGAAAAGGCATGTCTTTAAACGAGAACCTAGAGGCAGGACCCAATTTGAACGAAGGCATGCTATCGCTGCTCAGTATTTTCCAAAAAGAAAAGGTGGCATTAGTTGGAGATGTTGAAAAGGCATTTCGACAAATCTCTATACATGAAGAGGATAGAGATGCAATGAGATTTCTGTGGTGGAAGCATGACGCTGAAGGAAGGTTAATGAATGAAGAGCAAACATGGCGCATGACAAGAGTAACGTTCGGAACAACACCAAGCACGTTATATTGGCAGCTATAATTAAACACCATTTGAAACAAGTGGAAGACCAGTTTCCGGATACGACAAGGACACTGCAGAAAGTGATTTACGTGGATGATGTCATTTTGGGAACAGCAACGCTTGATGAAGCAGTCAAGTTGTACAAAGAGGCAAAGCAAGTGTCCAGAGACGCAGCGATGAACTTGAGAAAATGAACATACAATGAAGAGCGATTAAACAAAATAATTGATGAAAACAAAATGGACGATTCTCACATAGATATTCGATCTGGAGGCTTTACAATGCTTCAGAGCTTGATACGGAAACACTCAAACGACTTGATTTTATTCCCTGTTGTAAAGTCGGAATCATTAACAAATGCAACGTACGTGACAAAAAGGGCCGTGTTACAGGCCACAGCAAAGTTATTTGGCCCGCTCGGTTTGTTGTCGCAGGTCACGGTACGTGCGAATATAGGACAGCAGACACTGTGGAAAATGAACGTCACGTGGAATGACCAGCTCCCTAATAAAGAATGCCACAAATGGAAGAACCTCATGTCTGAAGCGGAAGAATTTCGAGTTCTAGAAATCATCCGATGCTACGCAATCAAGAATCAACCAGTACAAGCATACAACCTGCATGTAATTGCCGACGCGAGCCCACCACATATAAAGCGGCAGCATACTTCATAGCAGTACACCACGATAGAAGCAAAGAATCAAGACTGGTAACATCAAAAGGCTACGTAGCTCCAAATAAAGAGCCGACATTTGCTTGACTTGAAGTCGTGGCAGCGGTGGTAGCATCAAGATTTCAAAGGTCACTTCAGCGAAAAATATCAGGAAATACACTGAAGGACAGACTCGACGATTGTGCTTTACTTCATCAAGGGAACAAGCAAAAGGGATTCGTTTGTTGCCAACAGAATTGCATAAATCAGAGAAAAACGCTTCAAGCAAGCTGGTCATTTGTTCAAAGTAACGACAACCCTGCTGACCTACTTACACGAGGAATAAGCGCAAAGGCATTGACAACATCAAAGTTATGGTAGAATGGTCCCGAACGAATAACATCACTGGAAAAGAACTCCGCAAGCATAATTGGCACGAATGCAGACGTGGAAGGCCAGCATAGAACACAATGTCACCAATGCATGGGAAGAGCCGAAATTGAGCCAATCTTGGAAATTGAAAGGCATTCATCATACGGACGGCTTATAAGAAATACAGCATGGGTGTTCAGATTCATAGACAACGCAAGAAGGAAAAATTACAAATGGTTGTTGACAGGAAAAGAGTTAGCAAATGCAGATAACTATTGTATAAGACAGACCCAAATATCACTGAGACAAAAGGTGAGGCCTATTCAAACACTCAATCAATTGAAATTATAGGACACTAAGTCTACCTTGATGACGATAGAATCATCGGACAGAAGCGACGATTGCAGTGCAGCCAAAAATTCAACAAGCACGTTATAGTAATTCCAAAGGACGGGCATTTCAGGGAACTGCTGATACGTCACGTGCATAAAATGGTATTACACGGAGGTGATGCTAGCTCAACTTCGAAGTTCTGGATATTGCAGAGTAGACAAGCAGTGAAACGAGTTCTGAACAGATGTGTCGTCTGCAAGAGGCATAATTCCAGACCGGCGACTCATAAGATACCTCCACTCCTGGAAGACAGAGTCTCCGAAGCAGAGCCATTCAAAGTTACGGGAGTTGACTTCACAGGACCTCTTCACGTAAAAGACAAGTACCAGATTGTGAAGCAATATGTAATGATATTCACCTGTGTGGTAACGAGAGAATACACTTGGAGGTTACAAACGATTTGTCATCGTCAAGTTTTCTACAAGCAATCCAACTATTTACAGCTCGACAGGGAATGCCAGCAGTAATCTGCTCGGACAACGTCGAAACGTTTATAAAAGCTTAAAAGGAAATCAACAGACTGTTTAAAACCATTAAACACCAGGTCTTAAAGGATTACTGCGGTTGCCAACAAATTTGGTGGGAAATTAAAGCCGAGTGTGCGCCGCGGTAGGGAGGACTTCACGAGCGCCTCACAAGAAGCCTGAAGACATCGATGCGAAATGTAATATAAAAAATTACAGCTTTGGTAGAGGAGCTACGCACTATTGTAGAAGAAGTTGAAGGTGCACTCAACAATCGACCGTTGGCTTACGTGTGTGGAGAACCTAACGAGCCACTGCCACTAACGCCGGCAGACATCATATGCGGACGGTGACTGCTTCGAGATGGACAAACAAGACTGTACAATGGTAACATTGAAGACGCATGGCGAATCTGATGCTAACTAGTGCAAGCTTGGTGGAAAAGATGGCATCAAGAATACATAAAAAAATATGGGCTGAGGTCAAAGCCAAGACGCGGCAAGCAAAACCACACTCACAGGGTGACATGGTGTTGTTCAAGGACAACGCTACAAGAACATATTCGAATATTGTGCCGGTTTGAAAAACTCTACTCTGGGCGAGACGGAATAACAAGAGCTTGTCTTCTTCACACAGGCAGAAAACAACATCTCAAAAGATCGGTGAACCACATATACCCTATAGAGGGTTGTTTCGAATAGCCCACAATAGCTTATCCTATTTAAACTTGGGTGGGTGGGAGCCTACAAAATATCATCATCAACTGCCAGAAGAAGAAGAAAGAAGACTGCTGCCTGGAACCAGCGTGTGCTATTTCACTTCTAATAAACCGTATTCGTTCGAAGCAGTCTCTGGTCTCGATCGTCTAGATACTCCTCTTTTAAGCCACCGGAACAGCTTAGAATGTTATAGCGTGCCAGTATTTCTCGACGACGAAAACAACATTCGTGATTACCGGTAATAAATGGTGCCCCTCGCGAAACTTAGAAGTGTGCATCAAAAAATTTTCATGCTGGATTCCTCCTCTCAATTTCTGTTTATACAGGTCTGGTCAGGTGCCATCTCCCCTTTCTTTTACTATCAAAATCTAGGAAACATTGATAATTTTTACCTATTTGTCGACGTTTCACAAGTCACAAAAAACATTTAGAATCTACACTCAGAAAATGATTATTAGCCTTAATTCTGAAAATATCCTTTCGCTTCGGGCTTCTTCTCAGGGCCTTGGCAACAAGAGCGTCTGCGTAGCAGTTTGTAACTTCTCAGAGACACAGAAAGGTTTGCTTGTTAAGTTTTCTTTTTTTGACTAACAAAATTTTAGTCCTTCAGAATTTCCGTCCATTTGTCTATTTCAGTTTTATTTAATTAGCTACTTTATTCATAAGTCACCTTATCATCATACACTTTTATAATGCCTAGATGAATGAATAAGTATTTCTTCTTCATCGAAACTTGAAATTGGTTTTCCCCATTAGAATAACCGCCGTGTTGATGGCCTATCTCCGCGGTGGGTACGAGCCAAGACACATAAAAACAAGCAAGAAAGCAAGTTGCCACGAGCGTGCGTGCATACCCTCGTGCTCATTGCGCCGGCACGGCCCTGACTGCCATTCGCCACCCGAATATTGCGATGCATGGTCGGGCTCGAGCTCCACGTCCTGGTTCTCGCGGCGAAATCGTTCCACAAAGCCCTCACCTGCGCTTCATCGAAGTGTCGACCAAAGACATGCCAGCCGTCGCTGCTGCAACCCACCACTAGGCGAGAAAGAAGGCGAAGAGGTCCGAGTCGAAGTCTTCGTTGTCGGGTTGCGTCACGACCAACCGAGGTTCCGACACTACCCCGCCGGCGTCATCACTGTGCAGCACACCAGGAAACCTTCCAGAACTCTTCACCCTTCTCGCGATGCAATGGGAAGGTGATCGATGTAAACGTCAGCGCAACAATTCTGAAGACAGGACCAAGCCTTCGGCGTACCTGCTTCGAAGTTACCCTCCGACCACTACGACGACTTTGGGGAGAACGACGAGGCTCAAGCACGATACTCGGCTGCGCCACCATCATCATGCAGCAGCATCGTGCTTTCGGACAAGGTAGTGTTCTTGGTTGTCACTTTCAAAGCCATCGTGCGAATTTTCGTTGAATAGCAGCTAGAGCCGAAAATTGTAGCTGAATCCACCACTGTCGTCGTGCGGAGAAGGCGCCAAGAGTACGCCTTCGAAAGGAAGCCTGGCCGAAGGCTGTTCATAAGCTACCGCGTGCCTGATCCGCCTCGTGTACGATCATCGGCGAAGCCTTGCAGATGCCAGACGGTGCGCGGAAGGCGAGGGCGACGGCGATGACAGTGACGAAGGCACCTGCTCACCAGCTCGTCGACAACAGGGACATGCAGGTCGTTCATGGCAGGCTTCAGCGACCACAGATGGCTGGTTCGGGGGTGGCTGTCATACGGTGGAGCGGCTGGCGCAGGTCCCGATATCTGGCGGCTGTGGCACACTTCGTGCGTGGACGACGAGGCCAAGCTATGGTTGTGTCGGGAAAACTGCGCATCGGACTTGATATTTTTGTATACAGATTCTGTTTCGTAAACGAATAAACTTCGCGATATGTCTTTGGTTGCATGTACAATACCTTGATGCCAGCAAAGCGGCACTTGCTGCATCTATGGCACAGCGGTCGAGCGGCAATTAAAACGTAGTTACGTACAGTAATATTGTAAATCGACAATCAGTTCACAGTAAACCACATTCAGAATTAACATTCATAAAACATTCGGTAATTGTACTAAGCACCTTCGGTTATCTCTTCTGGCATGCTAGTTGGTACTGAATAGTTCATAGGTATAACAGGGCAAAACACGACAGGAAGGTGTAGTAGAGTGCTCTTTGGTGACAACGTTCTACGTCCTCTTCGTTATTGTTTGTTTGTTTGTTCCTTTTATCCTGGCGCAACCAACAATTGGGGATCAGCCAAGAAATTAACAGTGCCTTGCTATTTAAATTAAAATGTTCATCATTTCGAAATGCCAAGTTTTTCATGAATATGCTTGATTTTGATATTTTTTAAAGATTAACTAAGCATTCAATTCCTCAAGATGCGCGAGCTGTGTTTGGGGGGTGTAAAAAACATCGGAACCTGTTGACTGGCCATTCAAAAAACTTCGAGGAGGTAAAACGCATGCGCGTTATATGGGGAGCGCAGGCGCGTCAACACATGCAAACAATGAGGGACACTTAAGCTTCACATATAAGACCTGAATGTCATTGCGATATTCTGTCCCTACATAGTGTGCACTTCAAACACCTGGCGCACATTTCAAATTGTATGATATTACTGAAGAAGACTTGAAGTATTACCACGTGACCAATGAAGTTGGAAGTGGCTTGCGTCAGCGAAGTTTGCGCATATGGCTGCATTCTGTGTAATAAATATCGTGCTCTAAACCACCCTGGCCGTGCAGACAGGCCACCAAGCTAGGCTTTGCGGTCCTTACGTGGGACCAGCTGGGTGGCGCGGGGTCTCCACTGCATCTTCTCTAGATCCCAGTAAATTTCTCATCATCGTCATTAAGATTATGATAATTATCGTCATGAGCGATTATGCGCGTGAAATTTTTTCAAACTTGTTATGCCCCCACTATGTGGACTTAAGTGCATACGTGCACTAACATGTGTGTCCAGAGTGTATATGAGCCGTGCGTATATAGAGGCAATGTACGCTTGTCCCACGCAATATTACTGCGATTTTACATGCTGTGTATCGAAGCCTGTATACTAAACACGTGTGCTTGTAAAGCATGAGCGTTATTTTACCAGCATTTAGAAGCAGAGGAAGTTCTTCTGACTGCATCTCCAAACAGATGTGTGGATTTGTGTTAGGAGTCCCTCTCGCCATGCATATGGCACGGGCTTCGATCCTCGCTGGGACATTTATTCATTTATTAATTATTTTATTTATTCACTGGAACTTTCATTCATCATTTATTTTATTTGCATCTTTCTATTTTTCAATCAAGGACAAAACGATGAATTTTTGTTCCCAACCAACGGCATCTAAACAGTCAGCAAGCACTTAAAAATAGTCCGTGCTGGCTTTAATTACTCACTAGTGTGTTGGTAAAAATATGAATGAATAAAATGACAAGTTAGTGAATTTAGCAATAAGGGGCACAAGGCTTTGCCACACCAGTGCTGCTGGGCCATCTCGCTGCTCTTAGCTTGGCTAGGCTTTTACTACCCTGACATCTCAGTTCCCACTACTAAGTACATCTTGAGTAATTTAAAAATGGTGCTCGCAGATTTTAAAATAGGTTTTGCTGGGCTGATGACGGCTGACATCATGAAAAATAAGAAACAAAGCTATGAGATATAACGTGTATAAGTGCCCGCTCATGCGGGGAATCTAGGTAGGGAGCCGGTCACCATGTAGCCTGAAGTTATTGAACGGGGAGGAGGACCGCTGAACACCGGACGTAGAGATTCGCCACCCTGTGTACATAATTCGCAAGGCAACGGGCAACGATTTGGAGGCGACTCCAAACAATTTTTTTCAGTCACCATTGCCCATCTAAAGTTTACCCTGACGACAGTCGACCAAGCAGCCGACATTGCAGCTCATCGTCAACTGACTACCATCTACAAGCCGGAGGGATTATCTGATCTGGAACAGTCGTGCCAAGCCTTTTCCCTCTACCCCGATACCCATCGAAGCACCGGCAAGATGAATTCATTGACCTCATTGTGGTATTGTTTCTCTCTTTAACAACGATCGCAAATTAACAAACTGCGGGCAAGATATTGGAGTGATAGGATCCCTTGTGCGCGTCGCACAGAAAAACAACAGCCAGCTGCTAATTTAAAGCGTCCGGAACGGAGCAAAAAAGAACGTGCCGCTATTTGTCGACGAAGAAGAGAAAGCCGATCGCGGTTATCGGCAGCTGCCACGAGCGCGCGCCGTGCGTGCCCTTGTGCTCCATACGCCGGCACGGCACCGACAGTCATTCGCTATTCGAATCTTGCTATGCTCGGCTGTTCTCGAGCTCCGCATCCTGGCAGTCGCGGTCAAATCGTTCTACGACGCTCGTCTTCACAATCTGGCTGCCAATACCAACCCCAGCGAGGCCCTCGCCCATGCTCACTTGAAGTCCCTACCGCGAGGACCAAGACAGGCAAACCATCGCTGCTTCTACGCGTCGCAAGTCGAGGAAGAAGAGGAAGTTTGACTCGAAATCTTCAAACTCGGGTCGCAGCACGAGCAGCCGAGGTTCCGACTTTCAGCCGTCGGTGTCATCACCGCCCAGCACGCGAGCAAACCTTTCAGAACTCTTCGCTCTTCTTTTCGCAAAGCAATGGGATCAAGAGAAACGTCAGCGCGACAATTCTAAAAAGCAAGTCTTCGGTTTCCCGGCGTCTAGGTCTGACGACGACCACTTCGGCGAAAACGCTGGGGGACAACCGCGATGAACAGCGGCACCACCGCCATCGGGCAGCAGCGTTTCCCCTTCGGACAAGAATGTTCGGGTCACTCACGAAGTCGTCACTGGAAGGGGGATGCCCTTGTGTTTAACCTGTGCTGGAGCAGAAAGCTCCCGCTGATCCCAACGCGGTCATCACACAGAGGAGGTGCGATGAGTTCACCTTCGAAAGGAATCTTGGCTGGAGACGGTCCATGTGCTCCGACCTGCGTGCCTGGTCCATCTCGTGTCCGTCTCGAGCTTTAAAGCGCAGTGGAATTCTCGATGGACCGGCGGGAGGACTTGGAGATTAATTACAATGTGCGCCAGACGACGACGACGATGAAGATGAAGGAAGCGGCTTAGCCTCGTCAAGTACTCAGACGTCCAGGTCGCCTACAACATGTTTCTACAACACCGGTGGGCCGGTTTGGTGTGGCTGTCCGTTGGTGGACTGGCTGCCGTGGTCCTCTTCAACAAGCTGCCATTTCCGCGACTCCAGCATGAATGACGAGGCTAAGCAATGCTGCATCGGGGCCACTGCGCGTCTGACTGGACATTATTGTATATATATTTGAATCCGTAACCTATTAAACTTAGCGTAGTTTGTTTATTGTTATGTGTACTATTTCCTGAGGTCAGCAAAACGACAGCTTCTCTGTCTGTCGCGCTCTTCAGCAGCGTGTAACACATAGTAATACGAAGTAATACTGGAATTCGACGTTAATTTGACATTCCGTAATGTTGATAATTTATACTAGAATTCTGAATTAACATAAAAAAATTCTATAAATCCTTCATACCTTGAGCATCGGTGTTATGAGAAGCACGCGTAAGGGAAGTTAAAGGGTTAAGCTTCTAAAGGCGTGGGTCTCTCCATCCTTTTTATGTATGTACGTGACCGCCTATAGTTCCCGCTCTCCCAAGTGCCCACTGCTTCGTTCTTGCAAACATCCCACTACGCCCTATCACCGATCCACCACATTCCCGATAATGAAGCAAAAACTGTACAGAAGAAGGCAATAAGAAATGCAAGATGGTCGTGCACTTATATACAGGTGCGCGTTAAAAAACTATAGATTATCCCACTGTGACCATCCATTGTTTGTACGTGACCGCCTATAGTTTCACTTTTGCAAACTTTACTTCACTTCACTTCAATTTATTTTCCTTAAAGACCTCGCAGGGAGGTATTACACAAGAATTGGGGTTAAAGTAATAGTGGCTACATACAAAACAGTTGTTACATACATTTACAAGATAGTGGCTGCAATGCACGTACGGGATAGTGGCTACAATACATTTATTGAGACATACCAAGTTTTTTTAATGAGCATAAGCAGATTGTTTCGACGACATCGCTGGGAAGGTCGTTGCAGTCAGCTGATGATCGACAAAAGAAAGATTCAGAAAAAGTCGCAGTGTGGCTGCGGGGACGAGTAATTGGAAAGCGATGCGCTGTGCGCAGAGCTGTGCGTGGTGGCAGGGCCAGAAAATAATGAGTATGATGAAGTGAGCTGTAGAAAAAACTTGTGAAAAAGAATTAATGAATCGATGCAGTGCCGGGACGATAGCGTGTTTAAGCCAGACTGAATTTTTAGTTGTGATACGCTGGTATAATAAGAATATGGTGATTGAATGAACCTCACTGCGCGCTTCTAGGGCTTTGATAAGGTATGTTTGATGAGATGACCAGATGGGATAAGCGTATTCTAGCTTCGGGAGTACGAGTGACTTATATGCTAGAAGTTTTACATGACGCGGTGCATGGCGGAGATGGCGTTTTAGGAATCCAATGGTTTGGTTGGCCGAGGCCATAACGCGTGTTCTATGAGGTGACCGATTTAGGTTATGTGAAAGGGTGATATTGAGGTACTTAAATTTACCTACTCTTTCTAATAAGAGAGAGATAAAGATGCAAGGAAAGGCAGGGAGGTTAACCAGACGCACATACAGTTTGCTACCCTGCACTCTTTCTAATAAAGTGTTAGCAATAGTTAGGGTGTGTATAATGAATATAAGTGGTGAGTGAAACTTATTTTCTTGCATCTGTTGGGGTTCAGGGTCATCAACCATTCGTTGCACCAATCTTGAACAATGTTAAAATTGTCTTGTAAAAGAGAGTGATCAGCATTGTTAGGGATTGTACGGTAGATTACACAATCGTAAGCGAACATACGAATTTGAGAGGCAACATGTAGACAGAGGTCATTACTATAAATGAGAAATAGCAGTGCACCCAAGACGCTGCCTTGCGGGACGCCAGATGTTACAGGGAGGGGGCCGGAAATGGAAATATTGACGTGTACTGACTGAAATCGGCTAGTAAGAAATTCTTCAGTCCAGTGGAAAATATTGGGATGTAGATTCAACTGTGAGAGTTAAAGTAATAGCCGTTGGTGGGGTAACTTATCAAATACTTTTGCATAATCAAGAAAAATGACATCAACCTGTTCGTTTCGAGGTTGATATGTAAGTCATAAAAGAACATGTCAAGTTGCGTTTCACAAGAGAGGCCCTTGCGGAATCCATGTGGAGATGTGTAACAAAAGTTGTTGGTGTCAAGAAACTGCATGATATCTGTGTAGATGACATGCTCCTTTATTTAGCAGGATACACTGGTCAGGGAAATCGGTCGGTAGTTAAGAGGAGATGTTTTGACGCCTGATTTATAAATTGGAACAATCTGCGCTTCTTTCCAGGCGAAAGGGATGCTACCAAATGAAAGAGACTGCGAGAATATTATTCTGAGATAGGCTGCGCAAGTGTTCTTGGTGTTTTAAACACTTTCGGATTGATATCATCAGCCCCAGATGCCGATGAAAGTTTAAGCTTTTCAATTATGGTCATTATTTGTTGCTCGCTAAAGTCGATTGCTGATATAACATCAGAGATATGGAGGGGGGGTACAGGTATATAAGCATCAGGTTCAGTGGTGAATACAGATGAAAAAGCAAGATTAAATACCTCAGCACATTCTTGTTCAGGAATCCTAATGTATTTACTGTCAGTAATGATAACAGCAAAAGGTGACTTGGGATTAAGAATTTGCAAGAATTTTCAGGGTTGCTTTTGAGTACACAACTTGAGGTATCATAAAAAAGGTGTGCTTGTCACGACGCATAGCTGATAAGTAAACTTTCTCAGTTACGTAATATTTTCCCAGGCCACTGCACAATTTTTCTTCCGTGTCAAGTGGAAAAGGCGTTTTTTTTAAGGGGGGGACCCTCCTTATGGCGTGACTTGGGCGTCCCTCGTATGTAACCACCAGTGGCACATACCCGAAATAGGTATAACACTTGACCTCCAAGGTGGTGCCAGTGAGAGATTTCTTCTGTGCGTTGTTTAACAATAAAAAATAGTGCTCAATGTACATGCCAATGGCTGCTAATGGGGAATGAGAGACATGAGCATTCGACTTTTAGTCAACGCGCACGCTGCGATCCCCATTAGCAGTCACTGGCATGTACATTGAGCACTATCGGACAAGAAAGGGATGCTGCAATATACTCGCTGGGTGTAACCTCCTTAGCTTTAGAAAGGTTTAGCAAGCGTTGAGCCGCAGTGCCATGAATACAATGAACTTGTATATACCATGAATGAACTCAAGGTGGTTAAATGAGAAGTAGATACGAAGCGCGAGCCGTAAGAAAGTAAAAGCCGAATTCTCCTGTCTCTCATTTCTAATTAGCAGCCATTTGCATGTAAATTGAGCCCTATCTGACAGGGAAAGGTTGCTACGTTATACTCGCTGGGCGTAACCTCCTTGGTTTTCGAAAGGTTTAGTGAGCGTTTGGTCGCAGTGCCATGAATACAGTGAACTAGAATATACCATGAACTCGAGGTGGTTAAAGGTGTGAAGTGGACCCAAAGCGGAGGCCGTAAGAAAGTGTGCGTGTGCCACCTCTCGTTTAGTCCTTGGAATGTCCGCTGGATGGCGGTGCTTCTATATGGGGAATATATGATAAAAAGAGGCGAGATGGTGGGACATGGAGTGTTGAATAGATGAACGAACGGACACACAAACAGATGCATGGATGGACGCATGAACGGACGCAGGGGCGGATGCACGAAAGAACGCAGGGACGGGCGCACAAACAGACGCATGGACGGTCACACAGACGGACGCAAGTACGGACGAATGCTTCGCCCCACTCTCCATCATTCACTCCGTGGATATGCTGCTATTTTTTTATTTTCTAGAGATTTTAATTTCTTGGTGGACCGAGATTTGTTGTGGTTGCCTTATACTGACATAATTGGAATATTGTTAGTAGCAAGCTCAGTAGACTTTTGTTGGGAGATCAACCAGTTTTCTTGTAGTGTGTGGCAATGAAAACCGGTGCTAAAGGTCGGGTAGTAAGCGATAAGCTCGTTGTTTATGGCACCGTAGTTATCTTCGCCATATAAACGTTTTGTTTTATTCAACGATTCTGGTCTTTGCAAGGTAAAGCTGAAACTGCGTGAATTATTTTATGGTCGCTGATTTCACGGAGGTAAGACAATGACGAGAGGTTATATGGGCTAGTATGGGCTAGTATATTTGGATTAATATCAGATCTAAAACGCTGGTCGAATCCTGCGTGACGCGTGTTGGTTGCAACACAAGCTGACCTAAATTGAAGTTAAAGCAAAGATCTAGAAACTCGTTATTGTTTTTTCTTAGTGACGAAGATGGATTTCCAGCCCAGTTTATGTGAGGGAAGTTAAAATCAGTGAAGAACAATACCTGAGCGTCAGTATATTTTGTCGTGAGTCTGTCCAGGACGCTGCTAAGCTTCTTAGTAAAGCTTGTATCTGTTCACGGTGGGCAGTAGCATACACCAAGATGGTATGAGAAGGTTAGCGAAAGAGTAGCCATATTATTTCAACGTGACTGGGCGTATGAACAATGCTGCAAGACAAGGTATTACTGATGGCAATGAGCACACCACCGTCTCTAGAGTTCTGGCGATCTTTGTGGAAGAGCTGAAAACAGGATACGTCATCCATGACCTCAGTGTCGGATACATCAGCAATAAACCATGTTTCAGTAAGTATTTACAATTTACTTCCTGATGAGAGAGCAATATTAGATACGATGTCGCGTTTAAAAAGAAAACTCCGTATATTAGTAAAAATTGCTGAAATAGTAGTGCTTGAGTGCATTGCTATCGAGCGCTGAGATGGCTGGCGGTGATGTAGCAATTGCTATCTGATTTTTTAACACCTTTCTCAGCGTCATCGTACATGTGCTTCGTGGATCCTATAAACAGGGTTTGATAACGTAGAGAAAAGGCGACAGCTTTTTTCTTGTTATATATGAATTTGGGCAATAATATGGTGTGTGGCTGTATAGGGGCCCTAAAGTTCCTCGCGCTAACGGGGGTAAAAACATAACTATTAAATTCGTGACAGTGGCGTAATATGTATATTAAAATGGGGGACAGAAGGCTTTGATAGTAAAAGCATATGTAAAACTATTTGGCACTAGCACAAATGCCTCATCAGCGCCCTTGTGTCCAAGGGCCGCGTGGCAAGTGCTTTTAAATGTAGCCCCCGCAGCACCAACCTCTCTTGAGAGGTCACGCTACGTAATGCCTGGGTATATTACATGGTAGAAACGGACATCTCTTAAAACGCTAGCAAAGACTTATGAGTGAAACGTGGTTCCCTACCGACGAACATTACAGGTATAATGGTATATGTTGTCGGTCGGGTAACGGAAAGTGTTGTCTTCTTAGAGTGTCAAATTGTTCACACTGGATTAAAATGTGAAGAACTGTTACTGCTTCACCACAACTGTCATACAATGGTGGATCGCAACCGGACGAAAAATATGAGTGTGCCATGTATGTGTCTCATCCTAAGCCTCATTAGTGTTACCTCTGTACGATGTGATTTTGATACTGGCAGCCAATGACCAAAGATATATATATATATATATATATATATATAAATAAAGAGGCAAGGCAAGGACGTTAACCAAGCTTGGCTCGGTTGGCTACCCTACACTGGGGGTGGGGGAAAGGGAGAATAATAGAAAGGAAAGAGATAGAAAAGAAGAGGGGTAAGAAAGAGAAGGATGAATAGCCAGCTCGAGACTACACAGCATGATCTTACACTGTTCTTTCACAAGCAATCATGAAGTCTGGTGGTCTTTAAAAAGTACACGAGGGCTTACGTGGTTTTGCGCGTATAGGAAGTAGTCGGCCAAGGTCCCAGGATCTTCTCTTCTGTAAGAGGCCGTGAATCCAGCTGACAGGGCTTGGCTTCCATGATACGTCGTTCAGACTGGTATGCTGGGCAAAGACACAGAATGTGCTCGAGCGTTTCTTCGCAGCCGCAGATGTTGCATGCCAAGTTCTCGCCAGTTCAAGGAGATGAGAGTATGCATTCGTAAATGCCATGCCCAACCTCACGCGACACAGTAAAGTTTCAGCGCATCGTGGGAACCCGGATGGCAAACGAAGTTGCAAGTTTGGGTCGATCGAATACAGGTGCGTGTTGGAAAAACCCGGCGTATTTCATTGTAGGAAAGTTATACGTCGAGCAAGTGATTGTAGTCGCCTTGCAACGTACGTTCTCAAGAGTGGTAAGGGCGTATGCTGGTCTTGGCCATAAGCCAATCAAGCCGCTTAATCTGCGCGGTCATTGCCGACTATTCCGCAATGACTCCGCAACCACTGAATTACAATATTGTGACCTTCCTTGAGCGCTTCGTGGTAGTCGTCCCTTATTTGATATACTGATTGTTCGTGTAACCCGTGCTGCATAACAAACCGTAGAGTCTGTAAGGCTGACCTCGACTCGCAAAGGATGGCCCACTAGTTAGGTTGCTGCCAAAGAATGTACTTTACTAAGGTGTGGCTTAATAACGTGTAGTTTGTTTTGTATGTGTTGACCCCACTCGCTCTGCCAGTAGTCCCTGAGCCTTCATTTGAGAGATGGTTTAGGATCAACAGCCCGGATTGATATAAGTGTAGTAGCAATGCTTTCGTGGACGAATGCCGCAAGCTGATTCGCCATCACGTTGCCTTGAATCTCACGATGCCCTGGCACCCAGCACACTACAACATGTTGTTTGAATGTGTAGAGTGTGCATAAAATAGGGTAAAGTGAGATGAGGGCAGGTTTTTTTTGTTTTTAAGAGTTTGCAGAGCTGTTACTACACTGACGGAGTCCGTATAAGTTCCTTCTTTTTGTAGTTTTAATTCTTTGATGCGTTTAGGTGCCACAAGTATGGCGTAAGCTTCCGCTGTGAAGATACTTGTCTCTGGATGTAGGGGGCCAGCATCCGAGAAGGATGGGCCTACAGCAGCATAGGACACAAAGGAGTTAGACTAAGATGCATCTTTAAAGAACTCAGGACATGTGTATTTGTGTTGAAATTCCAGGAAGTATGTTCGGATATGGGCAATGGGCACGTGTTTACTAACTGCTGGGAAAAACACATCGCAGTCTATAGTCTGCCACTGCCACGGTGGCGGGTATTCTACAGGAGCCACTAAGCTGTGTTCAATAGACACACCAGATTTCTCAGCTAGACCTTTCAGGTGAACTGAGTAGGGCTGCCTCATCGATGGCCTGTTTTGAAACAGAGTGGAGCTTGACAAATTATTAATAGTTGACTGGAGGGGTGCTTCTTGTCTGCTTTCACCTTAAGGAAATATACAAAGGACATGTAAGTTCTCTGCAGAGGAAGTGACTACTTATTTGACTCAACGTAAAGGCTTTCTGCGGGGCTGGTGCCAAAAGCACCGTAGAAAGGCGGATACCCAAATGGTGCACAAGGTCCAGCATCCTCAAAGCACTTTGAGTCGCAGACTGATAAACGATGACCCCACAATCTAAGCGGGTGCGAATGAGGCTTTTATACAAATTCATGAGATATTGCCTGTTACTACCCCACGTTGTACGTAACAACACTTTTAGAGCATTATGGCTTTTACACATTTTGTTTTTAAATACTTGATGTGCGGCATGAAGGTTAGCTTGTGGTTCAAGGTTAGGCACAAGAATTTATGCTCTGCATTAGCAGACAGATGTTGGCTATTCTGTTGAATGCCAGGTTTTGAGTGCATGCCTCTCCTTCGGGAGAACAAGGCACACGTGCTTTTTGTGGGTTAAGTCGCAATCTATTTTCGTCTGCACATTTGAAGAACTTGTTTAAACCTAACTGAACCTGCCACTCCCACATTGCCAGGTTGAATGCCTTAAAACCAAGCTGGCCGTCATCGACAGAAGCACAATATAACATATTGTGGGATTAGACAGGTGCAAGGAACTCATATTTATAATAAAAAAGTGTACAACTAAGTGCACCGCCTTGTGGTACTCCCGTTTCTTGAACAAATGTTTGGGAGCGAACACTTCCTACACGGACACGGAATGTCGGATTGGACAAGTAACTCTCGAATATGAAAAGCATTCTACCGCACCCACCCAGGTGAGAGAAGTCTCTTAATATGCCAAAAGGCCTTGTTGTGTCGTAGGCCTTCTCGATATTGAGGAAAACAGAGATGAAGTATTCTTTGTGGACGAAAGAGTATCAGATCACTGCCTCGAAACGCACGAGATGGGTGGTGGTGGATCTAACCTCTCGAAACCCACACTGGGGTCGGTCGAGCAGATTGTGCGTTTCAAGGAAATGTAAAAGTCGATGGTTCATCATCTTTTCAATAAGTGTACAAAGGCAGCTTGTAAGTGCAATGGGCCTATAACTCGAAACTGAGGAACGGTCTTTGCCCTCTTTTAAAATGGAAATAATTATAGCCTCTTTCCAGGAAATTGGCCTAGCGCCAGAGAACCAGATAGCCTTGTACAAGCAAAGTAGGGTTTCTTGCGTTTCGCTTGGTAGGTTTTTGAACATTTCGTAACCACACGACCAGAACCTGCGGTGGAATGTCTGCAGGAGTCCAGTGATATTTGGAGCTCAGCTAAGCCAAAAGCTGGGTTGTGTGCTTCGTGTTTTGTACATTTGTGTTGTAGTTTCTGCTTTTCAATTCTTGTTTTGTATCTTTGGAAGGCATCACTATGGTGTGACGAGCAGGAGACTTTTTCGAAGTGTGCGACGAGAAAGTTTGCTTCATCTTCTAAGCTGTTACCTTGTGTGTTTACGAGAGGGAGTGAGTGTACTTGTTCTCCTGCTGTTCTCCTAATCATGTTCCAGACTTTAGCCTCCTGTGTATATGAATTGATGCCTGATAGAAAGTTGAGCCAACTTTCCTTTCTAGCCTGTCGGCGCGTCTTTCTGCCTTGAGAATTTATGTTTTTAAAATTTGTAAGATTCTCTACTGTCAAAGGCTCTCGAAACAGCTTCCATGCTTTATTTTGCTTTCTACGTGCATTCCAACACTCACTGTACCACTAAGGAACGTGTCGCGTGGTGGAGCGTCCAGTTTGTGGAATACACTTTGTTGCAGCTTCAATAAGAAGCGCTGTCAAAAAGTCTACTGCTACATTTATACTTAATTGATATATGTCTGATCAACTTACTTGAGTAGCTTCTCTCAATTTTTCCCAGTCCGCTTTGTCTGTCTGCCATCCGGGAACATGTGAACGGCGATTTTCTAGTGCTGTACCTAGAATTATCGGAAAGTGATCACTTTCGAAAGCCTTGTTGATCACTTTCTGTTGAAACAGAGGTACAAGCGATGGGGACACAATGCTGAGATCTATGCAGGAGTAGTTTTTGTTGACGAGGCTAAAGTATCTTGACTCTTTCCTATTCAACAGACACGTACCCGAAGAACAGAGGAACTGTTCGATTAGGCGACCTCGTGCATCGCAGCGAGGGTCACCCCATAAATTATTATGAGTATTCAAGTCCCCAAGAACCACATAAAGTTCCGCTAGTACATCTATCAGTGGCTTTGTGGAATTTGTGTTTTCGAGATGGTAATGTGGAGGTATGTAAAGAGAGCAGATGGTGACAAGTTTGTTCAAAAGAAGTGCTTGAACAGCCACTACCTCAAGGGATGTTTGTAGTGGTATATGTGTACATGCTACGCCCTGGTCAACTATAATGGTCACACCACCAGATTACGCTACAGCGTCATTGCGGTCTTTGCTGAATATTAGATAACAATGTGGAAAATTCGTGTTCCTGGATTTTAAGTGTCTCTTGTACACACATCACTTTTGGGGAATGTTTGTGTAAATGTTCCTGAATATCATCGAGGCTTCTAAGCAGTGCTCGGACGTTCCATTGTTTTATTTGTGTATTAATTATGAGTGTAAATGAGTATTGTGTGTACTCAAGAAGTATTGCGTCAAATCAAGAGCCCTGTCATGCCCCCTAATGGTTTTTGGTTTTCTGGCGCGCCCCAAAAAGCCTCGCTTGTCCTTCGGCACTGAAGACACCGTTGGACTTGCTGTTGTGTCCATCACCTCGGACGATGTACTGGATGCCTGCTCGCGGTTCACGCTGGCAGTCATAGAAGTCTTCGGGCTAACTGTCGAGACAGAAGGCCCTGGGGCTTCAGATCCGGAGGCCCGCAAACCTTTTGGTGGCGGAAAAGTCTGTGCTTCTTCTGCTGAGGGGGTGAACGGTGCTGCCACTCGACCACTTTGTGTGGTACGAGCAGGCGCTGCGGATTTCGGTGGCACTGCTCCTTTTCGTGCCACCTCCGCGAACGAAAGACCCTGCATTACTAGACGCTCGCGCGCCTCCAAGATGAGTGAAAACGAGATGTTTTCACTTACTTTCAGTGTGAGTACTTCTTTTTCATGTTTCCATGTAGGGCTTGTGCGAGAATAAGCAGGGTGCTCACCATCGCAGTTTGCGCAGTGGGTAGTGGCTTCTTCCCATTTGCCTGTAGCGTGTTCGTGCGACCTACACTTTGCACAGGTTTAACGGCTGCGAAAGCTCTGAGAACCGTGGCTGAATCGCTGGCAATTAAAATGACGCCGGGAGTTGGGGGTGTAGAGTCGAACATTTAACTTCAAATAGCCCGTTTCGATATATTCTCCAAGTGTGCATGTGCAAAATATAAGCGTGGGGTGCTTTGTCGGAGCTTCTTTGTTGTCACAATTAATCCTAATTATCTGTACAAGCGTTACATGCTTTTCGTTCATGCCACCAAGGAGCTCACTCTCTGTCAGGTTAATTAGGTCTTGATCATGCACAACGTCTCGGGAACTGTTCAGGGAACGGTGTGGTGTGATAGATGCAGGTGTGATTCCAAAAGAGCTGAGTTTTGTCAAATTTTCATACTGGGTCTTGGTTTGGACTTCGAGAAGAAGGTCCCCACGAGCCATCCGTGCAGCCTGATACCCTGGACTAAGGGTACTGGTGAGGCATTCGGAAACGACAAATGGAGAGATGGTTCTTGCGTTCTTTTCTTGTGTTTCAGAGTGGATTACATGGAAGTGCGAGAAATTTTCTTTTGGTTTTATGAACACATTCAGTGTTGCTTCGGTGCGACCCCTCTTAGAAGGAGGGCGATAAGACAGTTAAGGAAATTAAAAAAGGGGCCATAAAGTATATATACATTCGGCAGCCATGCCAGCCACCCACCATCGAGCCCAACATGGAGACGCGGCAGCACAATTATAAAGGCATGCCAGCGCCAGCTGTACAAAACGACTATAACCCAATAATCTGTGACCAAGAGAGGGCACATACACAAGGGTAACCCTTGCCGCCAGGAAGATGGAAGAAAGCAGAAGTGAGGAAATGACAGGAAAGATCAGAAGAAAGAAAAGACGAAGATCAGGAGGGAATGAAAGAAACAGGAAAAGGCGACTGCCGATTTCCCCTGGGTGGGTCAGCCCAGGGGTGCCGTCTACATGAAGCCGGAGCCAAAGTGATGTGTTGCCTCGGCTGGGGGGCTTTGAAGGTCCAATCACCCGGTGTCGGCTCAACCCCCAGTATCCCCTTTTCCCCGGACACGGCAAAGCCACGCACGGCTAGGCGTTGGAGGAGGTTGAAACCCCCCGTTAGCTTGGGTACGTGGTGTCGCTACACACTAAACGCCGGCTTACGCAGACGACCCTGCGGGGTTTTCGATTGATAACAATCCTTTCTGCGCTTCGGCCAGAATAACAGCAGCAATTGAGCTGCCCTTTTAACTTGACAGCGTTAAAGAGCTCGTTTCGCAGAAGTGCCGGCGTCGGCTTCGTTGATTTGTGAGCGAAAAACATTATCTTGTGCATTACCACAATATTGAGAAAGTTGCAAATAAAAATATCATTAAATACTGGGTCTCAGTGGAGATTGCACCTGAGTCGTCGGCGTGGCAAGCGGGTTTTTTACCCCACAACTAAGCTTCTTTTTTCTTTTCCTCAAGGGAATGCGCAGACTATAGAAGACGCGTATGCAAGACTGCAATGGAGAGCCCAGCATTTCTTCTGTACACATTTTATTGAAAAGGCTGCTCAGCTATAAGATATTTCTGATCAAATAGACATGAAACCGGTTTAGTATACTCCATTTTGTTGATGTGCTTGGCCTTACCCCCTTTTGTGAAAAACGTGATTTCATGAACTCAAGCTAATCTGCTGCTCTTAGTTAATCGTCGAGTTTCCTCAGTCACCCTAGAGCACTTATTGTCGCTGTGTGATCATAATTATCTTCCATACTATTACACTTAATGTTAGGTCGGCAGATTGCGGGCATAAAGTGTCAGCAGCAATCACAGGACCGAGTTGACCGAAGGAACACGGGAGAGGCCTTTGTCCTGCAGTGGACGTAGTCACGCTGATGATATTTATAATGATGATCTGGAAGAAATATTTTACTGGCAGGAAATTCTAACGCTCATAATGTGACATGGGGTGTAAAAACTGATGTGTGCGGTAACCGTTTGTGGGACGGGTCCTAAGATAACAGCCTCGCTGCTTGAATTCTGGATGCCCAACGTACTTCAGAGGTAACACATCTTCTTCATTGGATCTTACTCTCGCAAGCGCCTGCTTTAATGTTTCGGGTTGGTCCGTAACCAACTGTGCAAGAAACAGCGATCATACACCGATTACTTATGAAATAAGTAATTCCGGTAGTATCCGTAGCTCCCAACGTACGTACCTTTACAAATTATACTAAATTTAAACAGTGTTTGCTTTCTTTACTAACTTCTCTATCAGATACAAGCATGAAGTCAAAAGTTATAAACATTTGTACAGTTCTACAAAATTTCCGCGAAAGATCTGAGTTTATGGGCACCTCTGTGAAGCAAAACGATAATTCACCAGGGTGGAATGATGACTGTTCCATGGGCTACAAGCGTAGAAAGGCAGCCTGAAAAAACTGCTATTCAATCAATGCCCTCAGAACTAGAAAAATTACCATTTTTATGCTGGATACTTCAAAAGAACAGTTTCGCAGGCGAAAGAAAGTTACAACATTCAGACGTTTGAGTATCTACCTAAGTCAGACAACCAGTGCGTATTCTATAAATTTCTCTGTAAAACGAAAATAATACCGCGAGCTATGAACACACAGCCCATCCTGACCCAAACCCGCTACCTCAAACTCGCGCCTGGCCCTAAGGCCACAGCTTCAGTAACGAGTCGGGCCGGCCGTGAAAACTATTTATCCGGCCTGGTCCTTTTTCTTGGGTAGGTTCGAGCCTGTGCGGCGATCCGGCACAAATTTTTCACGTAATTTTTGTACGACGCAGTTCTTGAAGGTTCGGGAAATTATTATTGCATAATATGGCACTTTTCGTAGATGTAAGCGAAACTTGATAGAGAGTTATTCAACAAGGCTGTATACCAGCGAAAGCTAAGTGATTCATCAATTTTTTCTCTCCGGAGCTCTGCTCATGTGTCAAACATCAGTCTCAACGCAGCACTGTTAATTTGAACTTCCAGTCATCTGGCCGCATGCTTACTAAGTCTGTCTCTCACATCCTGGTTCTCCTTTTTGTATGCTTCCTCTCCGATAGGTCTGGGTATTTCCACATAATACTTGCTCTGTGTTAATTAAAAACAGCGCTACCATAGCCTATTTTTATAAAGTCTGTATTGCAGACAGGTCTGGACGTTCTTCAAACGATCTTTCAAAAACGTTTACAAACAGTTCCGCAACTGTGGAAGCTGATTTGTTAAAGCATTTTTAACATGTGCGCCTCACATCATTGCTCCTTGCGAGCTGTGTTGACTGTGACTGGTAGCAGCACTTTGTCAGACATTACCTTGCGTTTTTGCACACCCTGCCCTTTACACTTGAGATCAATGTACGGTACACGGTACTGTGTAACTGCGTGTGTAACTGCGTGAACACGAAATGGCGTGATGAAACGCGAAATAAGAAACGGCAGGCCAGGCATTAGAGTGATTGCAATTTTTGTGCCCGTTGGCGAGAAGAACAGCAGCCGACTTCTCCTTCGAAACTTCTGGAAAAGAGCAACCAAGAACGTGCTGCTGTTTATCCATGAAGAAGAAAAAGCTATTGGTTGTTATCGGCAGCTGCCGCGTGCGTGCGTGCCTGAGCGCGTGCTACATGAGGCAGCACGGCCCCAAGTGCCTTTCGCTTCTCGAATCCTACGAAGCACGGTCGTGCTTGCGCTCCTCGTCCTGGTGCTGGCGGCCGAATCGTTCCACGACGCCTGCCTCGGTATTGGAATCGGAAATACCGACCTCGCCGAAGATCTCGCCCTCGCTCTATCAAAGTCGCGACCACCAGGACCGCGACATGCCAATCGTCGCTGCGCCAACGCGCCGCAAGGCCCGGAGGAAGAGGAAGAAGCCCGCAAATCAGAGTCTTCGTTTTCGGGTTGTGTCCCGACCAACCCAGGTTCTGACACTTCCCCGCCGGCGTCAGCACGGTCTAGCGCGCGAGCAAACCTTCGAGAACTCTTTGACCTTCTCGCGATGCAACGGGAAGCTGATCAAGGTACACGACAGCGCGAGGATACTGAAGAGCGGACCGAACCTTCGTTGTGCCGGTGTCGAGGTAGACCTCCGGCGACGGCGACTCTGGGCAGAACGCCGAGTGACAAACACCATACTAGGCTGCACCACCAACATCAGGCTGCAGCGCCGAGCCTTCGGACAAGGAAGTGTTCGGGGCATTCACTTTTGGAGACGTCGCTGCAAGGGGGACGCTCTTGTGTTGAAGGGCTGGTGAAGCCGACGGCTGTCGCTGATTCCACCGCGGCTGTCGTGTGGAGAACACGCCAAAAGTTGACCGTCGGAAGCAAGCCTGGCTGGAGGAGGTCGACCTTCAGGAAGACAGGCTTGTCTGGTTCATCTCGAGATTTACTCGAGGTCGAAGGCTCATCTACAATTTGGGCAGACCAGTGGCGTAGACTTCGTGGGCGGGATTGTGCTGTGAGTGGATTCGTCTTCCTTTGGCCCACGGAAGACGACGACGACGACGAAGACGATGAAAATTGTTAGCGGCTTCTATGAGGACGCAGCTAGGCGGTGACATCGTCTACGGCAAGTTCCCGCAACACCCGGCGTCCAGCCCCGTGATTGTTTTCGAATGGTGTGCTGGCTGTCGGTGGCCTCTTCATCCCGCAGCCATAGATGCGAGGACGACGTGGATGGCGAGGCGAAACTACAGCTGCGCCTAGGCTTGTGTGCGTCGGATCGGACGTTTTTGTATATAGGTTTCGTTCCATGGCCGAATAAATGTAGCGTTGTTTGCGTATCGCTGTGTGCTGTTTCTTAACGCCACGATGAACCGGTGACAGCTACGTCTGTTGCGCAGTTGTCGCGATGGCGTTAAAACAAGTCGTGTAAGTCATGGCGGGTCAGCGGGGTCATAGACCTCACTCCTCTTTGTACCCTGGCTGGAGGGGACACCCCTTGCTATCCCCTCTCATGATTTAGCTTTAGAACGTCATATATTTAGGTATAGCGCATTCATTTTTTAAAGGCTCGTTAATTTTTAGTGTGTAATTGGGTTCAATACCCCTTAGCGGTATAAGACAACGAAAATTACAAAAGCCACTCAACCGGTCCAAAGAAAATAATGATTTTTCTGGATTTACGTCACTGCTTGAAACGTAGTGATTGCGGTGTTACTGTTGTCATGGTGTGAACGCGGTTTCGATTGCCGGCCAAGGCAGTGGCATTTCGATGCGTGCACGCGAAATTCGAGACGGTGATAGCACTTCAGTTTTTATGAACTTTACATCACCTCAAGAGGTAAATATACCAAAACACCTTTACTATGACGGGCCTCCCACCCATTCCTAAGTGCTTGAGCATCATTAATCATTACAAGAAATATAATCGCCAAAGCGCGCAGCAGCGTTGGTGCGCGTGTTACCTTACGGAGGCGTAGTGGGTAATTCACCAACTCACAAAAAAGGAGAATTGTGATCTAGAGGGCACTTCGCAAATCTATGAGCAGTAGGCCTTCTATAGGGTAGTTTGAAACGGCCAATGTTCCACGTGCTGTAGTTCTTTGCTTTGAAACGTGGTTGTCCACCTAAAAATGATGAGTGACTACTGTTTGAGGAGGCCATGCGAACGCGGTCTAATCACGTTCTCTTGTTTTCTTTTGTCGCCTAGAAGATCTTTGCTCATAGCCCCAAGGGGGCTTGGCCACACTGTACCTTATAAGGTCAATTTTTGTACAATGCTTGTTAAAAGAAAGAGCAATCAGATAAGAAGAAGATGAATATTAACGTCTCTTAAAAAAGAACCAAATACCAAGATGGTTTTGAAGGCGAAGCTAAAGCGTTCTTCACTCTTTCTTTCTTTTTCTGTGCTAAATTTTAAAATGAACCTTGAACCTCGATTTCCTCCGCTAATAGTGAACTTATAACAGTGAAAAATTATGGCATTAGAGTTCTCAGAGTGCAGTTTATCAATCTAAACAAAGTTTTGTTTTGTTTATGTGAGTGTCCCTTTACAGTCTATACGGCTAGTGTAACTCCCCCCTCCCTGCCCCGCCGCGGTGGTTTAGTGGCTAAGGTACTCAGCTACTGACCCGCAGGTCGCGGGTTCAAATTCCGGCTACGGCGGCTGCATTTCCGATGGAGGCTGAAATGTTGCAGGCCTGTGTGCTCAGATTTGGGCACATGTTAAACAACCCCAGGTGGTCGAAATTTCCGGAGCCCTCAACTACGGCGTCTCTCATAATCATATGATGGTTTTGGGACGTTAAACCCCACAAATCAAAAGCTCCCCCTCCCCTTCTTTTTATGACTATAGGCTTCAAGATTGTCACATGAAACTTCCCCCCTCGCAGTGTTTTTCCTTTCTTCAAGGATCTCTGATCTCGAAAGATATGTGACATGTAATTACGAAGAGACGTCGTCGTCGTTCGCGTGTTACGTAATGGCGCGAACGTAAACAGGCAGGGTTTCAAGTCGTGTAAGATGGCGTCATCGCTATTTTAACGCGATAGCGTTAGAAAGCTTGTGTAGCAGAAATTCCGCCGTTCCCGTCAGCAGCGTTGGTTGTGAGCGATAAATCCTCTGTGTGCGGAAAATCGAGAAAGAAGCAAATAAAATACCGAATAAAATTCTTCGTCACATTGAGGTTCAAACCCGGACCGTTTGGGTGGTAAGCAGATATTCTACCACAAAGCCACGACGTGTTTTTTGTTTTAACTACATGGAATTTAATACAAATATGGCATACATGTATACATAGCGTACAAGGGTCAAGTCGACAACTGTACAATAAATTTCACAAAGTAAATCTCGTACAACACAATTCTAAAAAGGTATTTGAGTGCACACTTTATGAGCTCAGCATACCAGTCCAACTGAAATTGCAGTTGGTCATGAAAGTCCCTTAGCCACACAGTTATTTGCACAAAGTGGCTTCGCAAAGACATTGTTGGTTCCACATGCCTGTCCAACATGCGAGTTTATTGGTTCCACATACCTGTCCAACATGCGTGTTTTCCACAAACTATGCATGCCCATTTACAACAGCGTGTCAAGTGGCATTTTATTGCATTTTGGTGGTACAAGATAACGAATGCTATGAGAATTTGAATCCACATGTTTTTGAAAGCCCTCTGCAGGACGTCCCAGAAATTATGGCGTCCTTACAATTAATGAAGCAATCTACGGTTGTTTTTAGGCCTTCACAGAGGTGGCAGTTAAGTGAGGATACAAATAAGCATTTGGTGTTTAACGAGGTGTTTACAGGTTTTGTTTCCATATGAACTT
Organism: Rhipicephalus annulatus; assembly: GCA_013436015.1. Taxonomy (NCBI): domain Eukaryota; kingdom Metazoa; phylum Arthropoda; class Arachnida; order Ixodida; family Ixodidae; genus Rhipicephalus; species Rhipicephalus annulatus. Next base: position 523,420 of record WOVY01014844.1, on the reverse strand, counting down.
TGTAAAAAAATGTCTTGGTTATTGGTGAATTAGGCATTTTCATTACACGTATTAGCACGTCATGACCAGAAAATCTAATATATAGTGAGCGGTAAAGTGGGGCCGGAAAGAGCACATCCAACACAGCATAACATAGGTATTTTCTTGAGCTACAGAACAAGTACTCATTACAGAATCTGGCTGTCAAGAAACGCACTGATTCGAATTCTTCACGCATGAAGCCTTGCAGATAGGGAGGCGATGCAAATATTAGTAGATACCACTAAATTTGCTAGAACATCTTCGACATTCACTTCTAAGAATGTTCGAAGCAGTAGAGGAGCACAGTCATGAAAATAGGAAAAGCGCCACACCAGCTGTCCAATAAGAGGTGTACCAACCCAAAAACACATGCGCAGACAGGTCTAAAAACATTATCTCGCCTCATCGGTTCATAGGTTAATGACCAAATAAAGGCAGTATATATACGGTAAAACTTCTGTATGTAAAGCCTGCAACAGCAAATCATTTGCAGAACGTAGAATTTTTTTGCCAAAAACAGGTTGCATGCTTATACTCTGCCAAAGATAGAGAGGTTATCGTTTAACTCTGCCAAAGATAGAGAGATTATGTTGAATAAACGTCTAGGCATAGCGCTTCAGGGTGGGTACACGTTCTTTCCAACAATTCGCACTTGATCAATATGCATATATATTTATTTTATTTATTGCGAATACTGCAGGCCAGTTTGTGGCCCAAGCCGGAGGGGCAATTGGCAATACACATAACACTGTTACACATACATACAAAGAATAAAAATAATAACAATAAAAAGGAGTACAATGCAGATTGGTCAAGGCATAGCACACCATACATTGCATATACTTAGCGACAGATGCTTTCCTGGAGCGCTTGGGAAAAATTTTTGGCTTGTATCACTGCTTCCGGGAGCGCATTCCATTCGGAAATTGTACGTGGGAAGCTGTGCTTAAACTGATTAGTTTTGGCGAAGATAGGCTGAAAGGAATGAGCATGCATGTGACGGATCCTTCTTGTGCTTAGCGGTTTAATCATAGTTGACGGAGTTATTTTCACCTTAGAAGTAGCAATATTGTTGAGGAAGAGTAAACGGGCCAAGCGTCTACGAACTGCTAGGGTTTGAATGCCATTATCAGTGATGAGCTTCGACGGAGAATCGTAATGCCCATATTTGTTAAAAATAAAACGCACCGCTTTTCTCTGAACGAGCTCAAGCATGTAGATATCTTTTTTCAAGTGTGTATCCCATATCATGGAAGCATATTCAAGTTTAGCACTAACAAAAGTTTCATAGGCTAAAAGCTTAACGTGACTTGGAGAATGTCTTAATTTTCGTCTCAAAAAACACAACTTAGTAAATGCAGCAGAACAAATACGTTTTACGTGGGATGACCAAGATAAATTAGAGTTCAAAGTGAGGCGCAAGTACTTGTACTCCCGAACATCTGCAATACAAGTGTTCTGCAAGAAGTACTGGGAGTTGAAGAAATGTTTTTTGCGCGTTATTCGTAGAAATGCACATTTTCCGGCATTCAACATCATTCCCCACTGCTCAAACCAACTCTCTATTGCAACCAGGGATTCCTGCAAAACTTCACTGTCATCAGGTGAGCGAATTTCTCTAAAAACAACACAATCATCGGTAAACAGCCTGATGGAGACAGTTTCAGGAACTACGTGGGCTAAATCATTTATATAAAGGAGAAACAACAGCGGTCCCAGCACGCTGCCCTGGGGTGCCCCAGAGGTAACAGCAAGAAAATTAGAGAAACAAACAATAATTTCAACATACTGTTTTCTGCTATTTAAATAAGCTCTTATCCAGTTCAAAAGGCAATCAGGAAAGCCAATGTGTTCAAGTTTATACAAAAGCTTATCGTGTGGCACTTTGTCAAATGCCTTGCTAAAGTCGAGGAAAACCACATCAACTTGTCCAGACTCGTCTAACACCGCAGAGAAGTGATGAACACTAGTGACCGATTGCGTAACAGTGGACATATTGCTTGTAAATCGTGTTGATAGGGCAACAAAATGTTCCTTTTAGCCAAAAATTCATGAATGAACCCTACAGTAACATGCTCCAACATTTTACAACAGCTACTTGTGATGGAGTTGGGTCTGTAGTTAGAAATTGAAAGTTTCTCTCCCGTTTTAAACAGTGGTTTGACCCTAGCAACCAAAAAATTATACGAGACTTCACCTGATGTGAGAGAGATCTGCAAAATGTTAGTTAATAAGGCAGATAGCTGACCAGCATACCGTTTCAAGAATCCATTAGGAAGATCATCGGGGCCGGGACTTTTTCTAGGATCAAGCTTTCGTAATAATACCAGTATTCCGAGATCCGAAATAACAGGTATATTTGAATAATCCGTTGGGCGTTTAAGAACTGATCTGCCTGGTGAAAAGACTGATTGAAAGTAATGATTGAATGATTGAGCTATTTCTTTGTCATCTCTTACAATTTTACCATTTACAGCTATTTCTTTCAGAATATTTTTCCGTTCACCCAGAAAACCGCCAAAACTTAGAGGGGTCATTTTTAATGAACTCAGGAAGTGTTACGGTAAAATAATGAGCTTTCGCTGATTTAACCTTACTTTCCAAAGACTGTTTCAGGCTTTGTATATGTTGCTCCCCTATACTCCTCTTTCTTCTAAGACGTTTAATCTTACGCTTGGTCTGAATGATATCTCGGTAATTCATTCATTGTAACGCTTGTTTCTAACCTTCCTTAGGGTACAAAATGCTCGATGCAGTATTTTATTGTTTCCTTGAAGTGCGTCCACAACGTGTGCACATCATTGCTAGTTTGGATATCAAATTTTAACACTAAGTAATCAACGATAGAAGCGTCATCGGCACGGTCAAAATTTTTGACATGGTTGACCGGTTGGTCTTCAACACTGCCAAACCCGGTAGAAGAACAATAAAACGATAAGAGCCGGTGGTCGGAAATACCAGGATCTACATTTACTACACCACTGGAAAATACGTCGCTAAAAAATAAATCTAGAATGGCGTCAAGACGGGTAAGTTCCCAAAACTAACTGTTTTAAACTTATAGCCAACATCATGTCTAAAAGAGTATCACATGGGTCACTCTCTCCATAAGTAGGCCGATTCCAGTCTAAACTCGGCAGATTAAAATCGCCTGTTACAATAACCGGGTGACCACGGTAGGGCAAAAGATAATCGTACAATTTGCAAAGAAACGAGTCGGTTGCATCAGGCGATCGATAAGCAGCACAAAGCAAGAATTTTAAGTCACAAAAAGATACGTTTAAAAACAAGCTTTAATGATTAGAGATACCAGGCAAAACCGAGATCTTGATATTGGTTTTGTCAATATCGATATATGTACGCCTAGGTATTAAGGTGGAACACAAGAACATTCTATACCCTTAAAATTGGTAGGTTTATATGTCGATGGGCCAAACCTTAGTACCAAGCTTTTAGCAATGCCACGTAGTGAAAGGAGTGTGTCTACGCATTTTGTCATGACGAAAACAAGCCCGTTCGGGGATTCATAGGCACATTTGGCAGGCCGTCCAACAACGTCGGAAAAGGCTGGGATAGTGCAGTCATCAGCGCTAAAAACACATACAGGAACTTTCAAACAGCTCTAACAATGGGAAATTGTGTCCATCTAGTGGAAAATATATCTTCTATTTCCAGAGGTGTTCATCAAGCAAACAGCAAACGCTAGATAATGTGCTGGCATCTGTGAGACATTGTGAGGCCCTATGGCCTCTTAAATGACGATCGTGCGGCGGGTATCTTGGAGGCCATGCGACTCTTGCTTTAGATAAAAAATCTGTGTACTCTTCGCGCGCGCACGCTGGTACACTCTACTCTGTGTGTGTGTGTGTGTGTGTGTGTGTGCGTGTGTGTGTGTGTTTGTGTGTGTGTGTGTGTGTGTGTGTGTGTGTGTGTGTGTGTGTGTGTGTGTGTGTGTGTGTGTGTGTGTGTGTGTGTGTGTGTGTGTGTGTGTGTGTGTGTGTGGGGCGGGGGGAGTGTGCGCGTGCGCGCACGCGTCTCCCACGTAGGGACCAACAGGGAGTAGCTGGCCGCCGCTTCGGGGTCCTCCAAGACGGCCCGTTGCTGGTCGGCGAGAGTTAGCATCTGAGGGACCTCTCCCGCTTGTTTGAGGTAGAGTCGGGCGGAGTGTTTCTGCACTCCCAGATCAGCATGTGTGCGAGTGTCGCCATGTGTCCATACGAGGGGCATGGGTCGCTGAGGTATGCATCAGGATTATAATTGTGAAGCGTGGCAAGGTTTGGGTATGTGTGCGTCTGTAATAGGCGTAGGGTTAATGCCTGCGGTCTGTTAAGTTTCGGATGTCGGGTGGAAAAATGCGGCGTTCTAGATAAAAGTATTTTGTTATGTCATTGTACGTAATGGGAGCATCCAGACTGGTCTGTACCTCAGAAATATGGGATCGTTATGTGGTGGTGCGGTCGGTAAGTACGCGCGCTGCATCATGGGCGATCTCGTTGGACAGGGCACCCGGCACCTGGCCGAGATGGGCGGGAAACCAGATGGCAGTGTGGTGCTTCAGGGCACTCGGGTCTGCTCTGCGTAGGATACGTAACACCTGGCTGGAGTTGACTCCGCGTTCGAAGGCTTTGATGGCCGGTCTGGTGTCGCTGGAGATGAGTTCCCGTTTGCTGTCGAGCATAGCTATAGCTATAGCTACTTGCTCCGCTACTTCGTGGTTTCGGGTGAGGATTGTGGCAGAGTTAGGAATCTGATGCGCGGATGATACAGCGACCGTGGCGAAGGCTCGGTTGTTGTGATAGGCACTGGCGTCTACAAACGAGACGTTGTCCGCTTCCATGAATGGCAGTCGCCCGCGCAAGGCCCCTGGCTCTGTTGTATTCGGGGTGTACATTTCGCGGGTTAGTAGTGATCATGATAAGGTCGCGGATTTCACGGAGAATTACTGTCAACTCTGGGGGGTCCCTGGCTGTCGAGGAAAAAAGCCGAGCTCGCGCAGAATATGGCGGCCCACCTTGGTGTTGATGAGTCGGGTCAGTTGCACGTGTTTCTGAGCTTCGGCAATCTTTTTTAGCGTGTTATGTGTGCCAAGCTCGAGAAGTTTGTGCGTTGGAATAGTGATAGGGAGGCGAAGGGCTCGTTTGAACACCTTGCGAATAAGCGCATTGAGCTGATCGCGCTCAGCACGCAGCCATTTGTGTATAGCGGCAACGCAGGTAAAGTGGCACAAAACAAACACGTGTACAAGACGCAGCAGATTGTCTTCTTTGAGGGCATAGTGCCAGTTCGCTACTCTACATACGGGTCCTATGGCATCCTCAGTCTTAGTTCTTAGCTTGTGTACTGTTTGGGTGTTGGTTCGGTGGGACTCGATGATCATGCCGAGGACCTTCATGGTGTCTACCCTGAGTACTGCACGACCATCTCTTGTGTGGAGCGTGATATTGCGTTCATCCGAAGTTTTACACCCTTTCGGCTTGGCACCCCGGCGTTTGGGCAAATATATCAACAGCTCCGACATCGCGGGTGAGCACGTGAGACAGGTTGTGGTCGAGGTAGGACTCGATGGTGTCAATGTCCTCTTGCAGGGTGGACTCAATGAAGCCATCAGACCCTGTGGAGCACCATATGGTTACATCGTCCCCTTAGATAGTGTGGTTTAGACCGTCGATTTTCGAAAGTCGTCCGGAAAGGCCAATTATCACAAGGTTCGAAGAGCGTGGGCGAGAGGACTAATCCCTGAGAAGTGCCCCGCTGTCCGAGCTCCACTTCTTCCGACACTAGGTCTCCCAAGCGGAAGACGGCTCTGCGTCTAGTGAGAAAGGAGCAAATAAAGTGGTATAATCGATGCCCCAGGCCGAGGGATACGATCGCTTTCAAAATTGACGAGTGCGTTGTGGTATCGAATGCCTTTTCTAAACCGAGACAGAGTATAGCACGAGTGTCTCGAGTGTTTCCGCCATCTAGAATTTGATGCTTTATCATTGAGTTGATAACCGTGGTCGGAAGCCATTCACGTGGTGCGGGAGGCAGTCATTATTTTCGAGGTATCGACCAATTCTGTTGAGGACGACGTGCTCAGCGGCCTTGCCCACGCACGGCGTGAGAGATATGGGGCGTAGTTGATCTAGGCTCGGCGCCTTTCCCGGTTTGGGGGATGAGGACTGTGTGAGCTAGTTTCCAGGCATCGGTTATCTCACCCTTTTTCTATATTTTGTTGATAGTGTCAGTGAGGTAAGTGATTGAGGGATCGTCCAGGTTGTGTAGGAGCATGTTGGTGATGCCTTCGGGGCCAGGGGCTGAGTGGCCATTGAGCTCATGTAGAGCTCGGCGCACATCTTCAATAGAAAAGTCGGCGTTTAACTTGGAGTCGTCGCCACCAGAGCAATCGGGGTAAGGGGTCACAAGAACCGTGGGAAGCGGGAGATATTAAAGACGATAGTCCTTCTTGGGGACCTTCGACGAAAAAATTTTGTTCTGGCTGTCTGTCTGTTAGTATGTCTGTCTGTCTGTACTATTGTCTGTTTGTTAACCCTAATGATACCTCAAACGGCACCAAAAGGCCAACCCCATTCGCAGCGTCCACCAATATTGCTCAAGGTCTAGCGTTCATAGTTGTGCGATAGTCAATTAAAAAGCAATTATTGCGCATATCTCAGGCGCCATAACAACACTTCGAAGTTTTGCATGTCTACCTTTATACTAGAAGAGGCACACACAAGTAATTCTAACGAATGTAGCGTTTAACGCGCTGCGCTGACAGTGCAACGCGATGCTCAAAAAGATGATTCCAACGCTTTGGTATGACGACACGGTGGTGGCATCAGAACAGCAGCCGACTTCTCTTTCGAAACTTCAGGAAAAGTGCTACCAAGAACGTGCTGTTATTTATCCATGAAGAAGAGAAAGCCGTTGGTTGATATCGGCAGCTGCTGCGTGCGTGCGTGCCTGCCCGCGTGCTACATGAGCCAGCACGGCCCCAAGTTACATTCGCTTCTCGAATCCTACGAAGCATGCTTGCGCTCCTCGTTCTAGTGCTGGCGGCCGAATCGTTCCACGACGCCTGCCTTCGGTATTGGAATTCATATACCGACCTCGCCGAAGATCTCGCCCTCGCTCTATCAAAGTCACGACCACCAGGACCGCGACATGCCAATCGTCGCTGCTCCAACGCGCTGCAAGGCCCGGAGGAAGAGGAAGAAGCCCGCTAATAAGAGTCTTCGTTTTCGGGTCGTGTCCCGACCAACCGTGGTTCTGACATTTCCTCGCCGGCGTCAGCACGGTCTAGCCCGCGAGCAAACCTTCGAGAACTCGTAGACCTTCTCGCGCTGCAATGGGCAGCTGATCAAGGTACACGACAGCGCGAGGATACTGAAGAGCGGACCAAACCTTCATTGTGCTGGTGTCGAGGTAGACCTCCGGCGACGGCGACTCTGGGCAGAACGCCGAGTGACAAACGCCATACTAGGCTGCTCCACCAACATCAGGCTGCAGCGCCGAGCCTTCGGACAAGGAAGTGTTCGGAGCAGTCACTCTCGGAGACGTCGCTGCAAGGGGGACGCTCTTGTGTTGAAGGGCTGGTGAATTCGACGGCTGCCACTGATTCCACCACGGCCGTCGTGTGGAGAGCACGCGAAGAGTTCACCGTCGGAAACCAGCCTGGCTGAAGGAGGTCGACCTTCAGGAAGACAGGCATGTCTGGTTCATCTCAGGCTTGACTCGAGGTCGAAGGCTCATTGACAATTTGGGCAGACCAGTGGCGTAGACTTCGTGGGTGGGATTGTGCTGTGAGTGGATTCGTCTTCGTTAGGCCCATGGAAGACGATGACAACGACGAAGACGATGAGAGCTGTTAGCGGCCTCTATGAGGACGCAGCTAGACGGTGACGTCGTCTACGGCAAGTTCACGCAACACCCGGCGTCTAGCCCCGTGATTGTTTTCGAGTGGTGTGCTGGCTGTCGGTGGCCTCTTCATCCCGCAGCCATAGATGCGAGGACGACGTGGATGGCAAGGCCAAGCTACAGCTGCGCCTAGGCTTCGGATGTTTTTGTATATAGGTTTCGTTCCATGGCCGAATAAATGTAGCGTTATTTGCGTATCGCTGTATGCTCTTTCTTAACGCCACGGTGAACCGGTGACAGCTCCGTCTGTTGCGCAGTTGTCGAGATGGCGTTAAAACAAGTCGTGTAAGTCGTGGTGGGTCAGAGGGGTCATATACCCCACTTCTCTCTGTACCCTGGCTGGAGGGGCACACCCCTTGCTATCCCCCTTATGATTTAGCTTTAGAACGTCATATATTTAAGTATAGCGCATTCATTTTTAAAGGCTATTTAATTTTTAATGTGTAATTGGGTTCAATACCCCTCAGCGGTTAAAACAACGAAAATTGCAAAAGCCACTCGACCGCTCCGAAGAAAAGAGGGATTTTCTGGATTTACGCCACTGCTTGAAACGTAGTGATTGCGGTCTTACTGTTGTCATGGTGTGAACGCGGTTTCGTTTGCCGGCCAAGGCAGTGACATTTCGATGGGCCCACACGAAATTCGAGACGGTGATAGCACTTCAGTTTTTATGAACATTATATCATTCAAGAGGTAAATATACCAAAACACCTTTACTATGACGTGCCTCACACCCATTACGAAGTGCTTGAGCATCATTAATCATTACCAGAAATATAATCACCAAAGCACGCAGCAGCATCGTTGCGCGTGTTACCTTACGGAGGCGTAGTGGGTAATTCACCAACTCACAAAAAGGGAGTATTGCGATCTAGAGGGCACTTCGAAAATCTATGAGCAGTAGGCCTTCTATAGGGTAGTTTGAAACAGCCAATGTTCCACGTGCTGTAGTTCTTTGCTTTGAGGCGTGGTTGTCCACCGTAAAGTGAAGAGTGACTACCGTTTGAGGAGGCATTGCGAACGCTGTCCAATCACGTTCTATTGTATTGTTTTGTCGCCTAGAAGATCTTAGCTCATAGCCACAAGGGGGCTTGGCCACACTGTACCTTATAAGGTCAATTTTTATACAATGCTTGTTAATGAAAGAGCAATCAGATAAGAAGAAGATGAATATTACCGTCTCCTTAAAAAGAACCAAATAACAAGATGGTTTTGAAGGCGAAGCTAAAGCGTCCTTCACTTTTTTTTTCTTTTTCGGTGCCAAATTTTAAAATGAACCTTGAACCTCAATTTTCTCCGCTAATAGTGAACCAATAACAGTGAAAAATTATGGCATTAGAGTTCTCAGAGTGCAGTTTATCGATATAAACCAAGTGATTGTTTATGTGAAGGTCCCCTTACAGTCTATACGGCTAGTGTAACTCACCCTCTCTACCCCGCCGCGGTGGTTTAGTGGCTAAGGTACTCGGCGGCTGACCCGCAGGTCGCTGGTTCAAATCCCGGCTGCGGCGGCTGCATTTCCGATGGAGGCGGAAGTGTTGCAGGCCCGTAGGCTCAGATTGGGGCGCACGTTCCCCAGGTGGTCGAAAAAACCCCAGGTGGTCGAAATTTCCAGAGCCCTCCACTACGGCGTCTCTCATAATCTTATGGTGGTTTTGGGAAGTTTAACCCCACAAATCAAAAACTCCCGCTCCCCTTCTTTTTATGACTATAGGCTTCGAGATTGTCACATGAAACCTCCCCCCTCGCAGTGTTTTTCCTTTCTTCGAGGATCTCTGATCTCGAAAGATATGTTACATGCAATTACGAAGAGACGTCGTCGTCGTTCGCGTGTTATGTAATGGCGCGAACGTAAACAGTAAGAGTTTCAAATCGTGTAAGATAGCGTTATCGCTATTTTAACGCGATAGCGTTAGAAAGCTTGTGTAGCAGAAATTCCGCCGTTCCCGTCGGCCGCGTTGGTTGTTAGCGATAAATCCTCTGTGCGCTAAAAATCGAAAAAGAAGCAAATAAAATACCGAATAAAATTCTTCGTCACATTGAGGTTCAAACCCGGACCGTTTGGGTGGTAAGCAGATATTCTACCACAAAGCCACGACGTTTTTTTTTTGTTTAAACTACATGGTATTTAATACAAATGTGGCGTACATGTATACATAGCGTACAAGGGTCAAGTCGACAAATGTACAATAAATGTTACAAAGTAAGTCTCGTACAACACAATTCTAAAGGGGTATTTGAGTGCACACTTCATGAACTCAGCATACCAGTCCAACTAAAATTGCAGTTGGTTATGAACGTCCCTTAGCCGCACAGTTATTTGCACAAAGTGGCTTCGCAAAGACACTATTGGTTCCACATACCTGTCCAACAAGCGTGTTTTCTACAAACTATGCATGCCCATTTACAACAGCGTGTCAAGTGGCATTTTATTGCATTTTGGTGGTACAAGATAACGAATGCTATGAGAATTTGAATCCACATGTTTTTGAAAGCCCTCTGCAGGACGTCCCAGAAATTATGGCGTCCTTACAATTAATGAAGCAATCTACGGTTGTTTCTAGGCCTTCACAGAGGTGGCAGTTAAGTGAGGATACAAATAAGCATTTGGTGTTTAACGAGGTGTTTACAGGTTTTGTTTCCATATGAACTTTGTAAAAAAAATGTCTTGGTTATTGGTGAAATAGGCATTTTCATTACACGTATTAGCACGTCATGACCAGAAAATCTAATATATAGTGAGCGGTAAAGTGGGGCCGGAAAGAGCACATCCAACACAGCATAACATAGGTATTTTCTTGAGCTACAGAACAAGTACTCATTACAGAATCTGGCTGTCAGGAAACGCACTGATTCGAATTCTTCACGCATGAACCCTTGCAGATAAGGAGGCGATGCAAATATTAGTAGATACCACTAAATCTGCTAGAACATCTTCGACATTCACTTCCAAGAATGTTCGAAGCAGTAGATGAGCACAGTCATGAAAATAGGAAAAGCGCCACACCAGTTGTCCAATAAGAGGTGTACCAACCCAAGAACACATGCGCAGATGGGTCTAAAAACATCATCTCGCCTCATCGGTTCATAGGTTAATGACCAAATAAAGGCAGTAAATATACGGTAAAATTTCTGTATGTAAACCCTGCAACAGCAAATAATTTGCAGAACGTTGAATATTTTGTTGCCAAAAACAGGTTGCATGCTTATACTCTGCCAAAGATAGAGAGGTTATCGTTTAACTCTGCCAAAGATAGAGAGGTTATGTTGAATAAACGTTTAGGCATAGCGCTTCAGGGTGGGTACACGTTCTTTCCAACAATTCGCACTTGATCAATATGCATATACATGTACGCCTAGGTATTTTAGTGGAACACAAGAACATTCTATACCCTTAAAAATGTTTGGTTTTATGTCGATGGGCCAAACCACAGTACCAAGCTTTTAGCAATGCCAGGTAATGGAAGGAGTGTGTCTAACGCATTTTGTCATGACGAAAACGATCCCGTTCGGGGATTCGTTGGCATATTTGGCAGGCCGTCCAATAACGTCGAAAAAGGCTGGGATAGTACAGTCATCAGCGCTAAAAACACATACAGGAACTTTCAAACAGCTCTAAAAACGAAAAATTGTGTCTATCTAGTGGAAAATATATCTTCTATTTCCAGAGGTGTTCATCAAGCAAACAGCAAATGCTACATAATGTGCTGGCATCTGTGAGACATTGTGAGACTCTATGGCCTCTTAAATGGCGATCGTGCGGCGGGTATCTTGGAAGCCATGCAACTCTTGCTTTAGATAAAAATATCTGTGTACTCTTCGCGCACGCACGCTGGTACACTCTACTCTGTGTGTGTGTGTGTGTGTGTGTGTGTGTGTGTGTGTGCGTGTGTGTGTGTGTGTGCGCGCGTGCGCGCCTGTGTGTGTGTGTGCGTGTGTGTGCGCGCGCGTGCGCGTAGCGGGCGTCTCCCACGTAGGGACCAACAGGGAGTAGCTGGCGGCCGCTTCGTGGTCCTGCTAGACAGCCCGTTGCTGGTCGGTGAGAGTTAGCATCTGAGGGACCTCTCCCACTTGTTTGAGGTAGAGTCGGGCGGAGTGTTTCTGCACTCCCAGATCAGCATGTGTGCGAGTGTCGCCATGTGTCCATACGAGGGGCATGGGTCGCTGGGGTATGCATGAGGATAATAAACGTGAAGCGTGGCAAGGTTTGGGTATGTGTGCTTCTGTAACAGGCGTAGGGTTAATGCCTGCGGTCTGTTAAGTTTCGGATGTGGGGTGGAAAAATGCGGCGTTAGAGATAAAAGTGCTTTGTTATGTCATTGTACGTAATAGGAGCATTCCGACTAGTCTGTGACTCAGAAATGTGGGATTGTCCTTTGACGGTGCGGTCGGTAAGTACGCGCGCTGCATCATGGGCGATCTCCTTGGACAGGGCACCCGGCACCTGGCCGAGATGGGCGGGGAATCAGATGGTAGTGTGGTGCTTAGGGGCACTCGGGTCTGCTCTGCGCAGGATACGTAACACCTGGCCGGAGATGACTCCGCGTTCGAATGCTTTGATGGCCGGTCTGGGGTCGCTGGAGATGAGTTGCCGTTTGCTGTCGAGCATAGCTATAGCTATAGCTACTTGCTTCGCTACTTCGGGGTTTTGGGTGAGGATTGTGGCAGAGTTAAGAATCTGATGCGCGGATGATACAGTGACCGTGGCGAAGGCTCGGTTGTTGTGATAGGCACCGGCGTCCACAAACGAGACGTTGTCCGCTTCCATGAATGGCAGTCGCCCGCGCAAGGCCCCTGGCTCTGTTGTATTCGGGTTGTACATTTCGCGGGTTAAGAGCGATCGTGATAAGGTCGCGGAATTCACGGGGAATCACAGTCAACTCTGGGGGGAGGGGGGTCTCTGGCTGTCAAGGAGAAGAAGCCGAGCTCGCACAGAATATGGCGGCCCGCCTTGGTGGTGATGAGTCGGGTCAATTGCACGTGTTCCTGAGCTTCGGCAATCTCTTCTAGCGTGTTATGTACGCCAAGCTCGAGGAGTTTGTGCGTTGGAATAGTGATAGGGAGGCGAAGGGCTTGTTTGAACACTTTGCGAATAAGCGCATTGAGCTGATCGCGCTCAGCACGTAGCCATTTGTGTATAGTGGCAACGCAGGTAAAATGGCACAAAACAAACCCGTGTACAAGACGCAGCAGGTTGTCTTCTTTGAGGCCATGGTGCCGGTTCACTACTGTAAGTACGGGTCCTATGGCATTCTCAGTCTTAGTTTTGTGCTTGTGTACTGTTTGTGTGTTGCTTCGGTGGGACTCACTGATCACGCCGAGGACCTTCATGGTGTCTACCCTGAGTACTGCACGACCATCTCTTGTGTGGAGCGTGATATTGCGTTCAGCCGAAGGTTTACACTCTTTCGGCTTGGCACCCCAGCGTTCGGGCAAATATATCAACAGCTCCGACATCGCGGGTGAGCCCCTGAGACCGGTGTGGTTGAGGTAGGACTCGATGGTGTCAATGTCCTCTTGAAGGGTTGACTCAATGAAGCCGTCAGACCCTGTGGAGCACCATATGGTTACATCGTCCGCATATATTGTGTGGTTTAGACCGTCGATTTTCGAAAGTCGTCCGGAAAGGCCAATCATTATAAGGTTCGAAGAGCGTGGGCGAGAGGACGAATCCCTGAGAAGTGCCCCGCTGTCCGAGCTCCACTTCTTCCGACACTAGGTCTCCCAAGCGGAAGACGGCTCTGCGTCTAGTGAGAAAGGAGCAGATAAGGTAGTATAATTGATGCCCCAGGCCAAGGGCTACGATCGCTTTCAAGATTGAGGAGTGCGTTATGGTATAGAATGCCTTTTCTAAAACGAGACCGAGTATAGCACGAGTGTCCCGAGTGTTTCCACCATCTAGAATTGGATGCTTTATCATTGACTTCATAGCCCTGGTCGGAACCCATTCACGTGGTGCGGGAGGCAGTCATTATTTTCGAGGTATCGACCAACCCTGTTGAGGACGACGTGCTCAGCGACCTTGCCCACGCACGGCGTGAGAGATATGGTGCGTAGTTGATCTAGGCTCGGCGCCTTTCCCGGTTTTGGGGATGAGGACTGTGTGAGCTAGTTCCCAGTCTTCGGTTATCTCACCCTTTTTCTATACTTTGTTGTTAGTGTCAGTGAGGTAAGTGACTGAGGGATCGTCCAGGTTGTGTAGGAGCATGTTGGTGATGCCGTCGGGGCAGGGGCTGAGTGGCCATTGAGCTCATGGAGAGCTCGGCGCACATCTTCAATAGAAAAGTCGGCGTTTAACTTGGTGTCGTCGCCACCAGAGTATTCGGGGTGAGGGTTCACAAGGCCCGTGGGAAGCGGGAGATAATAAAGACGGTAGTCCTTCTTGGGGACCTTCGAAGAAACAATTTTGGTCTGGCTGTCTGTCTGTTAGTACGTCTATCTATCTGTACTATTGTCTGTTTGTCCACCCTAATGTTACCTCAAACGTCACCAAACGGCCAACCCCCTTCGAAGCACTCACCAATATTGCTCAAGGTTTAGCGTTCATAGTTGTGCGATAGCCAATTAAAAAGCAATTATTGCGCATATCCCAGGTGCCGTAACAACACTTCGAAGTTTTGCATGTCTACCTTTATACTAGAAGCGGCACACATAAGTAATTCTAAGGAATGTAGCGTTTATCGCGCTGCGCTGACAGTGCAACACGATGCTCAAAAAGATGTTTCCAACGCTTTGGTATGACGACACGGTGGTGGCACCTGCCCGTCGCTTTGCGTTTTACACCTTATCGCCTCCGAGACTGGCGCGCATCTTGCTCAGCGGGCTGCACGCCTTCGTTTTCGAAGATGACTGCCAGATGGCGCTTGTGTCCAACGTGCCTCGATGCGCTCGTTCGCCTCCACTGCACGCTCGAGGCGCTCTAACGCAGCGCCTCCAGGGTACCATTCACCGATTTTCTTGCGCAGAACATCAAATAAACGCTTTGTTCACTCTCTCCAGACACAAGACTATCGTCTTTCGACTACATTTGCGGTGTAGCATGCAGATTTGGAATCAATTTCTTCGCCACGAGGTTCTTGACAACATCCTCCGGTGATACCGTCTATTTAGCTTGATGAAGTATCTTCACGGTCGAATGACGCTGATTCATGCAGGTGTTGGTTTCATTGAGGAGATGTTTGAGTAAGTTACACACTTTGCCACTACGCACCTCACCATCAGTCTAGTTACAAACTTCGTCCCACTGCTGTTTTGAAAAGATGTGGCAGTGATCCATCTTGGTCTTCTTCAGCTGAGATATGCGTTTGCGTAAACTCCAATTAAGGCGCTGGCCCTTCCACCGTACCAATAGAGACTGTTAGGCCTCGAGTAGGGGGGCGAGACGACTGTCCATCTTTTCGGTTGGAAGGCCTCTACTGATAGTTTTCGTTACCTTGTTGATGTCAGCTTTTAGCTGGGTCGTTCACGTCTCGAGCTCGGTGGGTTATCAGAAGGAGGTCGTTCTGCGCGGGTTTTATGAAGGAGGTCTCAGTCGACACCCGTGTACCACTTGGTCTTCCTGCTGACTGTGGGGAAGTGTACGGCCAATATCAAGTGGTCGCTACCAAGATTTACCGCAAGGTTGAACCAGCGGGCGTCGGCAATATTCTTGACGAAGCAGAGAGCTGGCGTAGTGTCTTTTTGCGCGGACGTGCCAGTGCAAAAGGGGAAGGCCTTGTCCGTAATGAGAATAGGGTCCATGTCATTCTAATTTTTCCAAAGCTCGTTACCTTTGTGTGTGTCATACACCTAGCCTCAGGTGCAATGTGCGGCGTTAAAATCACCCGCAATCACTAGCGGGTTTGGCCCCGTCAGGTGGACAGCTTTCTGAAGCAAGCGTGTGAACCTTTGTCTATGATGGCTGGGACTACTGTATACATTGACGATATACACACTTTGTTGTGATGTGTGGCCAGGGAGAATTACAACTATAACATGTTCAATTTCGGGCACACTAAGACTGTGCGCTGTGCAAGATACCTTGTTAGCGACCAGGGTGGTGGTACTGCGTCCTCCCGAGGGACCGTGCAACCACTGGTATCCGGAAAACGTGGTGGTTGATACTAGTCTCATGAAACAGCATGATGTGAGGTTTGGCTTTGTGGCTACAGAGGTATTGCTGCAAGAAGGCTTTCTTGTGGGTGAAGCTCCTGCAGTTCCATTGCCAGATTCACAACTCATCATTTGGCCTGGCCATCTTGAAGCGTGTAGCAGTCGGCCTGAGCCCCGGCGGGTGCATAAAGACCCGCGTTATGTGGTGGACTGGGCACGGCTGTACGTTGCGACAGCGGCTTATCCGCGGCAACGGCAGGGGCGACGCCGTGATCGAGGTATTGCCCCACTTAGCCCAATCGATTACCATGGGCTGCGAGGGAAGACTGCACGAGAGACATGCTTTCGCCAAGAAAGTGATGACTTTCTTTAATCGCCGACAGCGTGCTCCTAATGTTGTCTAACTCTGCCTTTAAAGCTGGCTGGTCGTGGGCGACCGCGGGTTTCTTGGGTGAGCTCTCGCCATCGTCGTTACAAGCGCCTACGGGTTGCGGCTGTGACGGGGTGACTGCATTGTCGTCGTTGTCGGTCGTAGGCGTAGCAGCGCGTGCGTTTCTATCAGATTTCAGTTCGGCAATTGTAAATATGAGTTTGCCTAGTGTTTCTTTCATCAGCGCATTTTCGTGCTTTAAAATTGTATCTCAGATGTAGTGTGTGTATCATGCTCTGGGAGTGAATCCAACCCTACCTGTGATGTAGCGTTTCCTTTTCACCGGATGGCGTCCGCCCAAGTGAGAGTTCCCTGCTTATTATTGTTGGCGTTGCCTGGCCATGGTGCTGGCCGATGGGCTCGGCCATCGTTGACGGGAGACCCTGCGGTGGGACTGGGGTGAGGCCTGGAACCGGCGTGAGGCCTGAAACTGGAGTGGGAGTCGGAGCGTGATTCGGGTCGGGAGCCTGGACGGGAACCGTGACGTGAACCAGAACGGAACCGGGAGTGGCCCCGCGATATTAATCTGGTTGGGTTGCCACTTCGCACACTGCGGGAGTGGGTCCGAGGGTGGCTCCGGGACCTCTATGCACGCATGGTGCGGTTTCTGTGATGACTCCGGAATCGGGATCGGGATCGGCTGCCATCGGATCGATCGTCTATAGAAAGCTTCGAGGCTTGGTCGTCGTCAGCAGTTGCGTTGAACTCGTCCATTGCTTCGTGACCATCGTTGTGTCGCGTCGAGTGTGCTCACTCCCATCGTCGTCCTCACACCACGTATGGAATGTCGTAGCGTTCTTAGCATGCCTTGTCGGCAGTGAGGTGGGCTCCTCCGCAAAGCTCGCATATTGGTGTGCAGCGGTGTTCTTTTTAGGGGTTCGTCACGCTGCAGCCTCAGCAGATAACGTCTCCAGGGTTCGGGCAAACGTCCGCTCGATGGCCGAGCCGACCACAGGCGTAGCAAATATCTATCTGTCTACGATATTGTGTACATTGAAGTAGCACCGATTCGTATCGCACGAAATTGGGCGCCCGATGTCCATCGAAGACCGTGATCACTGCGGTGGTACTTCCGATGCGCTTCGCAGCCAGGGCTAATGGATTACGGTCGTTGACAATCTTCGCATCAATTTCCACCGAACCGTCTTGCACGGGAATCCCTCGAATGACGCCTTTGCATGTAGAATGTGGCGCCGCTTCCTGGACCCTAACTTCATAAGGTTTTTCAGCGATGTGGATTTCTTTAACGCGCACGTGGCGATTAGCATTTTCTCTCTTCGGCGTGCTTGCCACTAATATATTCTGTCTAATATTGTGGCAGAGCGTGTCTGCTTGCTGTTCCATTGGACTGATACCTGCCGAAGTCAAAATGGCTGCAGCAATTGTCGCTGAAAAATTGTAATTTAATAACGCGGAAACTATCCTGCTTTTACTGTCCCTTAGACTCATTTGGGTGGAAGTGCCGTCCCCTCATGCATTATCTAAAAAGTACTCGAAGGGAAAAATCATAACTTTGATCTTCTTCTCAGCCATACACGGTTCCATAGACGGTTCGCCTGGTTGCACCAGCACCTCTTCGATGGCTTTGTCTGAACATGAGCTGTCCTTCCTTAACCATTGTGAACCATCTATGGACTTTTAGTATGTGACGTTGCGATGGTGTTTTCACGTGTTGACATCAAATTTGGGTGCTTTTGTACGCGTTCGCAAGTCAAAATATTTGATGCCCTTCGCCAACAAAACTCACTTGGAAATTAGCGCCCTGTCCTCTTGTGTCAGTCTGCTCGAGCATTTCTTCTTTACCGTTATGCGCCATACCACTTCAGGCCTTTTTGCGTCATTCATGTTACGCCGCTGACGCCGAGGATCAATTTGCGGGATTGACGAGGAGTTTTAGACATGCAGCCCGCGGCTTTTGGAGAATTGAAGTTTCGTCACCTAAAAGGGTACTAAAGGCAACTAAACATTTATATACCAGAGTGAAACATCAATGAAGAACAAGGTCTAAAACAAGAATATTATAATTAGCAGTGCCCTACTTACTGAGAAATAAGATAAATGCACAAGAACGCATGCGCCGCGAGTAGGACATTCGTAAAATAATCCCGATGACGTCAGAATCACCGCCTACAATTAATCACAAGTAATCGATATAGCTGCATAAAATAAAAAGTCTTCCGTGCATCAAGATATTTAATAAAATGCTTCTTATTTGTTTCTGTTTGACTCATGGAAAAAAGAACCGCCAGTCTTTACAATGGGGAATGACGCCAACGGCTCGAAAGGTCAATTTTCGCCTGGTCAATCTCGACAGGTCATGCCATCTAGCGGCACCCAGTTGAACCAAGCAGGCCTGCCATCTCGGAGGCCATGTCAGGAAATTTTTCAATAGCTATTGTTGCTGCTGGTAGTAGTGTCAGCAGCCGTAAATAAAGCTGGAGATCATTGTGCACGGGAACTGCTAAGTTTCCAGTTTGAGGCGGGTAATTTGAAATGTGCAAACGCAATGAGGACCACTTAAACATGATTGTATTTCAAGATATGCACTTCCTTGGCCCTAAAGTAGCACTACGAGGTTTCTGGACCGCTGTTTCAGCCATCATCACCGACTTATTATTTGGTTTTAGTGTCCTATTCCCTGATAGGTATGCGGATTTTCGTTTCGCCTATTGTGATAACGCTTCGTTCGGAAGAGCTGCAGAGGCGCTGATATAAATCAATTTTTTGCCTGGCGCACCCCAATGCAATCACTATGAAGTATAATTCGTAGCAATGTGTTGAATGACAATGTATTGAATCCGCAGTGCTTCTTAGCGCGAAAACGACTCATCAAGATAGAAGACTGGCAAAGGGCTTTGTTCTGCATTTGTACATCAGTGTCGTTTTTACGGTATAACAGTACGGTACAAGTGGAAACATGAACACTTTCAGCCTTAAATTTTGTTACCCGGCAGATATTTTTCTTTCTTGTTGATCTGGAGTTACTACGACCTTAAGAAAACGAAAATACTTTTTGTGAGCATCCCATCCGCATACAAAAAAATGGATCCGTTTCTTAAAAAGATGATTCCAGGTCTTCGTGGTTGTAAAGTAAAAATACGGTGATTTTAAATGCATCAATTTATTTAACCCTGTTAGTGGAATTTATTGTTGTGAAACTAACATACAGCAAATACGTATTAGTTACAGAGCCTAACATTTCCAATAGCAAAGTCTTTGCGCTCGTAATACACAGCTCCTCTTAGCGCTTTAATGGTCACCGTCTACATAATAAGCACTTTGGAAGAGCCAACATCATACGAAATTGCCGTATCCTGTTTTGCGGTGCCAGAATTCATTCCACCCATGTTTGAAAGGGCAGCCTAACTGAACCACATTTTATCGCCGTCTTCTTCTAGCTTCATCACGCACTATTAATATATTTTATAAAGCGAATGAATTTCATTGCCTACTGTTCCTCTATTAGACACCCCTTACATATCATTTAGGTGATGTGAGCAGGTTTCTCGACTAAAATAACAAGAAATCGGGAGCCTTTACAAAAGCTACAAATGTATATTGACCTGAATGCATTCAGAGGTTTGACAACCACTAAGGACTGGTGCCCTATATTTAGGACATAAAGATTGTTCACTGCTGAGGGCAATGCGTTAGTATTAGGAAAGACCCACTTTTAAATAGCAAGCTAGACATATAAAGAAACAACATGAAAGAATACGGTAGCTACTGATCCAATGGTTCACCAGTAAGGTGTCATACATTGTTTGGTTGTGGTGAGTGTCATTGTTATCGTAATCCGCCATTTTGTTGTCTACTTTCCAGAGCTCCAAAAAAGATGACAACGAAAGAATTACTATACATATACTCACCAGCTGTATTAAAGATATTTCGGACACCTTTTTCAGATTCTGACTTTATTGTGTCAAATTTGGCGGCAAAATTAAGTCAAGTCAAGAGCTATGAGAAGTGACATAAAATGATACCAAGGAAAGTGCAGGGGGCACTATCAAAAGTAATTTTAATGCAAATGTGAAGGAAGAAAAGTGGACGAAAAGATAACCTCAGATAACATAACGGCGATTGTTTCACTATCATCGTAATGGCTATTGCCGGCACTTATTGACACTCCCACTTTCAAATGCCCATGTATACCCTATAAAGGGGACGGAGGGATGACCGCCAAAATCACGTAGCTCAGTTGATAGGGCATCAGACGCGTTATTCGAATGAAGGTCGCAGGCTCTGTCCCTGTTGGCGCAAGTTCTCTTTTTGTTCGCTTTCTTTCTTCAAATTTACACTACGAACATTTCTAGTAACACCCTGTATACTTGCTTTGGAATCATTGTACTTTGGTTCAAATTAAAAATTGTGTTTAACGAAGAAAAGGAGCCTTTAAATGTACACAATGATTTATTAGTGTTAGGGCACATATTAAAATTATCATTCTCCCTCCTCCTCAACTCGCAGCATTCCCTAACCATGTCCTAATCTTTTACTTTTCTGTCAATCTTTACTTCTCTCTATATTCCTTTTAATCACTCCTCATGTCATTTGCCTCGTCAGGTACTGCTGAGGTGTCGCACTTTGATGCAGACTGTTACTGTTGTAGTGGAGCATACGCACCAACGCGTAGGCGCCTTCGGAAGATAACGAGAAGTCCCGTGCTCTGATTGCGCGAGAGCCGGTGCCGCCTTTGCCAGACTTGCCGTACGGCCATTTTTGTTGCAACCTTGTTGCGACTTCTCTGCTCGAATAAACATCATCACATTTGGTGGAGGCTGCTGAGATCCCCAAGCAGACCTGGAGCTCCGCTCTCGCAAGTTGGCCGAGAGACCGCAACGAAACATGACTGACGCAGTCACCAACCAGCCCATCCCAGCGCACCCAGCACCATCGGCTGCCCCGTCTACCTGCCCCGGCGCTACCAACCAACGGGACCCACCATTCTTCAGCGGAAATGGTGAGCAAGACGTCGAAGAATGGCTCTCCTTGTACGAACGCGTAAGTGCCAGCAACAAGTGGGACGATGACTCTAAGCTCGCCTACGTTATCTTTTACTTGGCAGACGTAGCTAAGCTTTGGTATACCAACCGCGAAACTTCCATCGCCAACTGGTCCTCCTTTAAGACCCTCGTGACTGAAGCGTTCGGCCGACCAAAGCTCCACAAGCTCCGCGCTGACTAGCGTCTATGCCACCGAGCCCAGCAGCCTGGCGGGACGTTTACTAGTTACATTGAGGATGTGCTCGACCTCTGCAGGTGTGTTAACCCATCTATGACTGAAGAAGAGAAAATTTGGCAGATTCTCAAGGGTATGGAGGATGGCGCATTCCAGATGTGTCTAGCGAAAAGCCCGACCACGGTGGCAATTCTCGTAAGCCTGTGCCACAGCTTCGATCAATTGCGCCGTCAGCGTTCCATCGCCCGACAGAGTGTTCCACCACCAGATTCGATCTCGGCCGTCGCACACGCAAATGCCGACGTTTCCCCAAGAAAGTCTGTCCAACCAGATCAAAGACTTCATCAGAGAGGAAGTCGCCAGAGAAGTCATCAGAGAGGAAGTCGTGGGCGCGCCGCATAGCGACGCGCCCGCCGCAAGTCTGCCTTCGATATTTCAGCAGGCCATACGCACTGAAATTTCCGATGTCCTCCCTGCAGTACCGGTGCCTTACCCACGCACATCAGCAGCACCTGATCTTTCAACTGTCAACTACGCACCACCTGCGCCACCTACACCTCTCAGCAATGCAGCTGTGGTCGCGCGGCCCCCACCACATCCAGTCTCCTCCTCGGCTCCACCTCATCTGGTCTCGCCTCCGGTTTACAGACCCCCACCTCGCTTTTTCCGTCCACCTAATGAGTGGCGCACCCATGACAACCGTCCCATATGCTTCGTGTGTAGCATCGCTGGCCACGCTGCACGCTTCTGCCACCGCCGTCCCACACCTGCGTATGCCTCCTTTGGGACTCCTACCTATGCGTCGCATCAGGCCACCACTTCTGCATATGAACAGACGCACTCCGACTCGGACCGTCGCCCATCAACTGCTCGTTTCCCATCTCCCCGTCGCCGATCGCCATCGCCTATGCGTGGTCGACCACCTCCTGAGGATGGAAACTAATCAGTGCAGTTCCGGAGGCAATAACTTCAACTTCTGCGCAATCATAAAAACCTCCGTTTTCGCCGCAAAATGTTGTTGATGTCGATGCTGAAGGAGTCGCCACACTAGCGTTAATTGATACTGGGGCCGCCATTTCTGTGATGAACGCAAAATTTTGTTGCCAACTGAAGAAAGTGACCACATCTCTCTGTGACATGATGCTGTCCACGGCTAGCGCGGAACGCATTCATCCCTCGGCTGTGTGACCGGCACGCGTCATCATTCAAGACGTTTTGTACATCGTCCAATTTTTCGTTCTACTATTTTTCTCTCATGACCTCATCCTGGGTTGGGATTTCTTATCACGTCATGAAGCTATCATCGATTGTTCCCATGCGGTAGTGTCCCTAGTGTCAATATGCGAATTTCCATCGCCTGACCATTCTCCTTTGCTCTGCAAACTTATCGCTGACGACGACATCACCATGCCTCCGGAAGCTTCGGTCCCTATTAGCCTTTCATGTGTGGCGCAACCTGACGAAACGGTGGTGTTCACGCCATCTCCGGTTTTTACTGAACGCAAGCGCATCGTTCTCTCATTTGCCGTTCTCACAATAGCATCTGGTAATGCCGGTAACCAACCACTGCAACTATCCTATTGGCTTACTTCGTGGTGAAACGTTAGGATATGTGCAACCTGTCGACCATATCGATGATATTATTCTTCCCAACGAAACGCCATGTCACATTGCCGCTATCACTCATGCGTCTGAGCCATCAAGCTCGTCAGCCTTCTACAATGCTATCGATGCAGATCTTCTCATCTCGCATCGTCGCCAACTTGTTGCTCTTCTTAACAAGTTTCGCTCTTCTTTCGACTTTCAAGAACCTGCTTTGGGCCGCACCACGACTATCACTCATACTATTGACACCGGCTCACATTCGCCTCTGCGACAGCTTCCTTACCGCGTGTCCGCTGAAGAGCGCCGCGTCATTACGGAGCAAGTAGATGACATGCTTAAACGTGAAGTAACACAGCCTTCTCAAAGCGCTTGGTCATCACCTGTGGTTCTGGTAAAGAAAAAAGATGGCACCGTTCAATTTTGCGTGGACTATCGCCGCTTAAACAAGAATACGAAGAAAGATGTCTACCCGCTACCACGAATAGACGATGCTCTTGACTGTTTACTAGGCGCCGAGTACTTTACATCATTGAATCTGCGTTCTGGGTATTGGCAGGTGTCAATGGCTGAATGTGATCGCCCTAAAACAGCCTTTGTAACGCTGGATGGCCTATATGAGTTTAAAGTCTTGCCATTTGGGCTCTGCACCGCACCTGCGACATTTGAGCGCATGATCCATACCATCTTGCGTGCCCACAAGTGGGTTACCTGGATGGCATCGTAGTCTTTTCAGCTGAATTTTCAACACATCTTCGTCGTCTCCACGAGATTCTGACGTGTCTAACTTCTGCAGGCCTACAACTTAACACCAAGAAGTGCCACTTCGCAGCACGAAAGCTAACCATCTTGGGACATGTCATCACAAGAGACGGTGTTCTTCCGGATCCCGATAAGCTTCGAGCTGTCGCTGACTTCGCAAAGCCCACATCACTGAAAGCCCTAGGAAGTTTCGTCGGCCTCTGCTCCTACTTTCGTCGCTTCGTGCGCAACTTTGCGTGCATCATCGCACCTCTGACGAGTCTGCTTTCCAACAGCAAAGGTATATCTGCATGGTCACCTGCATGTGACGACGCATTTCGCCAGCTTCGCCACCTGCTGACCTCAATACCTATTCTTCGCCACTACGACCCCACTGCTGCCACAGAAATTCACACCAACGCAAGTGGTGTCGGTCTTGGTGCAGTTTTGGCACTACGGAAAGGCACCCAAACCGAATACGTAGTCGCTTATGCTAGTTGCGCTTTCAAGAAGGCTGAATTGAATTACTCCGTGACAGAGAAGGAGCGTTTGGCCATAATCTGGGTGCTGACAAAGTTTCACCCGTACCTTTACGGCCGTTCTTTCGACGTGGTCACAGACCATCACGCTCTATGTTCGCTGTCCACCTTGAAAGACCCGTCCGGACGCCTGGGGCGTTCGGCACTTTGATTGCAGGAATACGCCATCCGTGTCGTATATTGTTCCGGCCGCAAGCATGCGGACGCCGGTGCACTTTCTCGATCGCCATTAACACCAGATGTGGCTTCTCCATCACCCCTTTTTACCACCTTGTCACCACTCGACATCATTGACATGCTTTCGGAGCAGCGTAAAGACCCATACCTTGCCTTGTTAGTCGACTACCTTACCGATCCGTCTGCTGTCCCTTCTACGAGAGCGCTACGCCGGCAAGCAGCCCACTTTTCCTTACGAGACAACATTCTGTACCGCCGCAACTACATGCCTGGTGGTCGGAAGGGGCTCCTTGCTGTCCCAACTCATATGCGCTCTGACAGCTGCATGAATTTCCATGCAGATCCCTTAAAGTGCTCGCGCAGGTGTCTTGGAAACCTACGAAAGGCTGCGCCAACCATATTACTGGCCAGGAATGTATCGCTTTGTGCAGTAATCCGTTCAGTCTCGCACCACTTTCCAACAAAACAAGACACCTCCACGGCATCTTACTGGCTTGTTACAGCCACTCCCCTTCTCGGCTCGCCCATTCGACCACGTGGGTATTGACCTCTATGGCCCCCTCCCATATAGTGGCTCTGGAAACCGGTGGATTAATGTCGGCGTCGATCATCTGACACGCTACGCTGAGACTGCAGCTCTACCGGCAGCGACCGCCCACGAAGTTGCACTCTTCATTCTCCGCAGCTTCATTCTACGCCATGGTGCTCTGCGGGAATTACTCAGTGATAGGGGTCGAGTGTTTCTGTCGGAGGTCATCCAAGCTATCCTCGCTGAATGCAACATCATTCACCGTAAATCTGACGCATACCATCCACAGACAAATGGTCTCATTGAGCGCTTCAACCACACACTTGGCGACATGCTGAGGATGTACACTTCCTTCGACCACATTAACTAGGACGCTGTATTACCTTTTGTTACATTCGCTTATAACACCGCGACGCAAGCGACTACCGGTTTTTCCCCGTTCTTTCTGTTGTATGGCCGCGAACCATTCCACCCACTCGACACTGCATACTCCCGTACCGCCCTGATGCATCTGAGTGTTCCCCGTTTTCAGAAGTCGCCAGATACGCTGAAGACTGCCGTCAGTTGGCTTGGTCTCTGAAAAGTGAGGCTCAAGGTCTACAAAAGACTCGACATGACGACGTTCACCACATGGGTGCTACGTTTCGTACTGGCTCCCTTGTGTGGCTTTGGGTGCCCCCGCACGTTCCTGGCCTGTCTTCTAAACTTCTGGCCCGGTACCATGGTCTGTACCGTGTCATTGACGCAACCTCCCTGGTGAATTACATCATCGAGCCACTAACACAATCACCAGATTTGTGCCGTCGAGGACGCGAGACCGTGCACGTCGACTGTCTCAAGCCCTACTACGACCCCCTCATTATGCCTACTCGGTGAGTCGCCAGGATGGCTACTCTTCAACCCGGGGGTCTTGCAGTGGCGCATACGCACCAACGCCTATGCGCCTTCGGAATATAACAAAAAAAGCCCCGTGCTCTGATTGCGCGAGAGCCTGTGCCGCATTTGCCAGACTTGCCATACGGCCATTTTCGTTGCAACTTCGTTGCGAATTCTCTGCTCGAATAAACAACATCACACTGTGCTCACTTTTCTTTTCATTTTTTCTCTTTAAAATCACTTCCCCCTTATCTCGGCCCTTGCTGGACTAAACCTAAAGAAGTGGGGCCTGCCAGCTGAAACGAGTTTGAGGTCATTGTAATAAGCGTTGCAGCGCAAGCACGAAAGTGCTGGAAGAAAGGCAAACAGAAGGCGAGGAATGGAAGGCAAGGAAGACAACATGAGCGCTGTTGCCTTCAATTTCTCGCCTTCTGTTTGCCTTTCTTCCAGCACTTTCGTGCTTGCACTGCAACCCTTATTACAATAAAATTTAACCAACTAGCCGGAGTAGCCGTTCTTCTTCAATGAGTTTCAGACCGCTGGCTTGGACGAATATAAATGGAACGGTACAGAGTGGAACACAAGCCACCGCAGCTGCCGACAGTTGAGTCACATAGGCGAAAGGAACGTACGGTTGGGCAGTCACAAGAAAAAGAAGACGACGAAGAATTGGAAAGAAACCAAACCGAACCTACAAAAGGGTATGCTTTGGCTCGTCGTCGCAATAGACACACACTGGCAGGACGAAGCGGGTGGTTGCTTCGGAGGTGGCTGATCAGAGAATGGTGGATGGAGGGAAGAACGGAGGTGTGAGAGGAGGATGTTGAGAAGAAAAAGGTTCTTGGAAGTGTGTATGTGTAAGAGAGAGAGAGAGAGTTTCGATGTGCAAGGTTGGAGAGAAGGAGAGAGGATCGACACAAGCTACGGCATTCTTCTTCAAAGCTGTATTGCCTATCATGTACGTGAATCTGGTTTCCTCTGGGGGTAAGGACAAGTAATGAAGATAGCATAGAGAGAGTAAGAGAGAGAGAGAGAGAGAGAGAAAGTAAATAAAGCCTGGTTTTCTTCCCGACTGGTTTCTCCGATACATCGGAGATTTTGAAAAATCCGTGCATTGCTGGCAAGGCTCTTGCCATATGTGTACAGATTGCACTCGCTAATTGAAGCGCAACAAGCCTTGTCTGTAACGTACCCTTAACTATATAGCCACATCGGTTACGAATCACGATCTTTTTGCGGAAATTTCTCGTAAAAAACTCCACTCAAAATAAAACTTTCTTCTTCGGGTCTCGTTGTCACGTGTTTCGGTATCAATAGATTGGTTCATACCCCTGCCACTTATGCTTAATCGTGGTTCCCCTATGCACGTTCGTTCCTCGTTTGTGAGTTCTTCTAGTCGTTCACCGACGATCAACGGCACTCGGAATACACTGCCTCGTGAATATTGCCGATATTGGATGCCGAAGCCATAGGGGGTGCACGGTTCGCTATCAAAGGGAGAGGGGCGGGAGAGGGGGGGGGGGGCATTTCGCTTTTCGCCGCCTTCCCTGTACGTGCCCCTATGACCGAGGTAGAGCACGCTCTCTACATGATTGGGTTTTGCATCATCAGACGTAGCTACCAGTGTTATTGCTCCCGTGTACTTCTTCGTTAACTCTCACTATCCGCAAATGGTAGGAAGACTGGAAAACTGGGAAAAACAGCCCGATTATTCTGTGTCAATGCTCGCATTCCGACGGCGTTGCTCAAGAGACGGACACCGAGGCTGTGCAGTAGCAGATGCACCTCGTCCTAGTATTTTTAAATTATTTTCCCCCTCAAGGAGAATATAGGCGAGAACAAACAAATGTCTGTAATTTTTGTTGCAAAAAGCGTTGCAAAATGTCGGTACCATCGACCCGATCTTCCGTTAACACCTCCCTGCGTATGCCGGATTGTATCGGATAAGCTAAACACCTCTATTACACCTCTATTACCCCGTAGCTTGAGCTGCAGTGCACGGAACTCATCAGGTCGAGTTTATATCGCTCTCTAGGACCATCGCATTCGCGTGTGGTTTCTGCGCGCGTGTGTAGGTTTCGTGTGTACTTGCATGCATTTAAGCATTTCTAACCACACCTATACCCTCTTTCCGAGAAATGCCTCATTTCGGGCGCAGAACATTTGCAAGATTAAGTGGAGCAGTGACCTCAAGCTGCAGCTCTTCGTGCAGCGATGCGTGTACATACGGCCCATTTGCGATATGCCGTCTTGCCGCGTCATCGTAAACTAGGACAGCTGATTCCGCCACGGTGACATTGGCCCAGCAGGCATCGCTAGTCCGCCTTTCTAACGGTACCACGGCGCATGCACCCACCCACGGGCGGGAATGTCATACTAAGGTCTCCACACCATGGCTTCCGAGATGCCCGCCATCTCAGAAAACATGTCCACACGATAGTTTCCATAACCAACTAGAGAGGACTCTCGCGCTGCGATCTTTCAGTGACTATGGGCACGATTGGTAGTATACAAATTTGCCTAGTCTTCGTGCTTGCGGGCTTCGAACGCACATGTGGTTCTGTTTATTGCTGTGTTTTGCTTTTGTTTTAAATGAAAGAACTAACCGTTGTGAACATTGTGACCTGACTTGAATTGGCAAGCCTGAAAGGTCAAGGTGGTGAAGTGCAGTTGCTGAACGTTTGCCGATTGACGATTCGTGACAAAGCAACTTCAAGCCACGTGAAGCCAAACGGAGCTGGAAGTATGCAGACTAGAGAAATTTGTGTACTACTCATCATTCCCATGCTGACTAAAGCACCTTGCGTTGCAGCTCCCATATACACTAGCGCCAGAGTTCCCTCTGGTATACTTACAGGAAACTCTATCTTCCAGGGGACTTTCGATCTTGGGGTTTCACCTTGGGCGCACAAAGGGAAACTCGGGACAAAAAAACGCGTGCACAAACGACAAGCGCTTCTTTGCCCTACGTCCTTCTGCGCTCGCAGTTTTATTTGGACGTGCAATAAAAACCAGTCCATGCATCAATCAAGTTACAGAGGTTTCTGTTCAGGCCCACGTGGTTGTGACGGATCACCCCACGAAGCTCGGCGCCTTATTAAAATGGCAGAGGGCAGCACAGAAAAATGAAATATGTGGATTCAGTTCAACATTACTTCATCTCAAAGATGAGGGTAGGCTCGGGAACAGAGCGAAATTCATTACTAATTTTATTGAAGCATCTGAACCTCCACTTTTTTCTGACAGATTTTTGTCTTTGTTCTTGCGTAAGACATTTCTACAAATGAAAATAACTAGATTTAACTGAGAAGGAAAAGTGATAAGAAGAAAGTGCCTTCATCCTTCGGGTCCTCATAAACAAATGCATGTGGGTTCTGCACACTTGAAATAGTTTCATTTTTTGCTGTCCTGTAGGAAGGTTCTTTCTTTTGATTCATTTATGGTGCCTATTGTATGTCTTGTAACGATGTCTGTTAGTGCATTCGAAATTCTTCTAACTGTATTTGGGAAGTGTAATGTACTACTACACTTTTGATGTCCCCATTGAAGCCTCAACGAAACGTTAAGTGAACCTCTATAGACGGTTTTGCAAGAGCCTGCCGGTCTCTGGCAATATTGTGCGTTCACCGGGAAACCACCCCTGGAAACTTCCGGTTTAGCTTGTTTTTGCGTGGGTTTGGCGTTTGTTGCTGGCCGCAGCTGCTTGTGTTCCGATGTTTTATGCGGAAAAATTTATTCCGACGAAGCACTGGCAACTCGTTGACAGCTTTGTCAAGCCAGGATGTAGTCTACAAGTTTGAATCATTTTATATTCTAGTCAAAACGTTCTGTTTTCTGACCGATGACGATAGAAAGAGTGCCTGCATTGCAGCGATCACGCGAGAAAACTGGATTTTCACCAAGAGCGCGTAGGTTTGTTCTGCCCGTTTTATCAAAGGCAATATAAGGTTCAGCGCAGACGCATGGCACAGCGGCGATACTCAGGCCTTAGACTAGTCAAAAGCCCCCGTTACTGGGAACAAATCAGTCGCTGTCGTCTTCCACCCACGGCAGACAAGTGTACTGACGCCTGAAATGGGCAGCAAAACGTGAAAGCTAACACTGAAAATCCTTCTCAAAGGTGTTTATTTTACAGTTTGGGTTTCGTTGACGTAGTCAGTCGAGTTGAGTGTTTGGGCCTCATCATATATGAGGTCCATGGGACTGCTATATGCTCTCCCATAGTAGAGTACAAAGTACTCTAAATTGTTAACCATCTTTTTGTAAACACATATAAATGATGCGCACTGTTCGAAACAACACGGGACACAAAGTAGCCATGCTTAACATTAATCGCCGCACAGTCTACGTCAAGGTGTCCATGTTTCGTTGTTGCAATTGATTTTTTTCGAAAGTGACGTCGGCAAGTGGGCTCTCATATGTGCGAGCAAATGACTCTTCACCTGTCTTTCTTCCGCTAATGAACATCGCTTCAGTCAAGCTCATTTATCTTTTGGGTGTGAACATGAACTGCCGGTTTAGGTAGGTTCAACTTGAAAGTTTGTTTCGGGAATAACTTAGTCGTGAGTAAAACATAATAGTTCGCGTGACCCTGCCGCCGCAGTTTGCGTCATCACATCAGTAAATTTTATAAGTTATCTTTCACGCGAACACTTCGTATCGCGAGTGATTCGCATCACCGCTGATCCTTTTAAAAGCTGCCTGGTGTCACACAAAAGCAGAAATAACCGTTTTATCCCGAAGTTGTGTGCTTAGACGAAAATACAAATACTTTCGGGGTTCGGCGGGAGCAAGGTTTTCCGTTCTAGTCGAAAAGCTTAATTGAAGAACTTCACTTTTCTCCTGCACATCGACGATGTGAGTGCGCTTTGAAGACGTGGATAGGGAAAAGACGGGTGTGCGTGGTCAATTCCCGGTCCGCGTTTGAAAGCGCATCCACTTTGTCGACATGCAGAACCAACTAGCCCAACTAGGTTCGCTGCCAAACTTGTCTTGCAATTTATGCATTTTCTGTTTATATAGGTACAACCTTAATCAGAGGTGAAATGCAGCTAGGGGGCGCGCTCATCGGATATTTTGCGCGGCACCCATCGGCCATGCGAGCCGCGTTTCCTGCAGCAGTGGCCGCGCCTGTGCTTGCCGTGCGCTACGTCGAGCCCCTTCATGTAGCCGCTAGACGTTGCTCCAAATACAACCTGAGTAATGTGCCTGAAATAATAGAGCACCAAACGCGAAAACATCTTGAAAACACCGCTGAAACCATTCAAAAAGCATTGCCGGAAGTGCGCACCGGAAGTCTACCGGTGTAGGCCGTTCGGCGCGAGCCAGCTTGTTTACAAACACCGAAACCGTCTATAGCTGTTCATCGAAAATACAGCGAGATAGTTACGCTGTCAAGTTATTCTAGGAATCAAGCGAACTATAAAAAATGGGCAGATCCCACGTACAGAGGGGAATTGATGATATGCGAAGCACGAATGAGAAAGGTAATTTTGTCACTTTAAAATCAGCACAACGTTACGCGGTGGAGGTAAATGATGGCGTACATCCCTTCCGTGTCATCGTTATCAGGTTTAAATGTGTCGTTTACCGTTGTCATTTATTCACGTCAAGTGATACCAAATTTAGCATATGTGGAGCTAGCGAAACGGCTGCGAGCACGCTATTAGCGTGGTATGTTGCCATGTTCTTATATGACACGCGTGTCAGGATTATCTTCTTTGCACCAGTCACACATATCGTCATCCATTGACGTCACGTAACACCCATTTTGGTAAATGTAGAGCTAGTAAAATGACCACGAGGACATTTTGAAGGGCCCAATATCTCCTATGTAGCGCTGACGAGCGCGCGTGCGCTAGGCACAGCGACGCTACGTTAGCGCAAACGCGAGTGCTCTATAGTCTGACGCCAGGCGCGACCGGCGTGACCAGCGCCATCGGCGCGGCCCGACGGCAACCAGCACGAATGGCGACATGGGGCATTTGGCGCCGATGCGTTACCCACACAACACTGCATCTCCCTCTGTTTGTGACGGAGGGATGCCGGACGCGCTGAAACGCGCATGCGTTTCAGGACCGGCGCCTGGCGTGGCAACGCTGGCGTGACGCGATCAAATAAAGGCAGGTGAGCCCGTGCACTGCGTCACGTCGAAATGTATTGGGGCCTTGACTGTGGCTCGAAATCATGTTCTAAAATGACATGCATCTCATGATTATCATGTTTGCACCAGTCACATATTTTCGTCATCCATTGACGTTACGTGATACCCGATTTGGCATATGTGAAGCTAGCGAAACGGCCGCGAGCTCTTCATGAGTGTGGCATGTAGTCCTGTTGTTACATGACACGCATGTCGTTATTATCATGTTTGCATGTGTCATTTACCTATGTGCTCCGTTCGAATCACGTAATGCCGAGTTTTGTACATGTGAAGGAAGCAAAACTGCCGCGAGCGCATCATGAGCGCAGCATGTAGTCATATTGTTACATTACAAACATCTCACGTTATCATGTTTGTGTCATACCTTCGTCATCGCTTCACAACCCCTAATACCAAATTTGGTATAAGTTAAGCTAGGGTGTAAGGCAAGGGGACACAATCTCCCCAATGCTAATTACCGCATGCTTACAGGAGGTTTTCAGAAGCCTAGAATGGAAACAGTTAGCGATAAGAGTTCATGGAGAGTACCTTAGTGACCTGCTCTTCGCTGATGACATTGCATTGCTGAGTAACTCAGGGGACGAATTGCAACTCATGATTAAGGAACTAGACAAGGAGAGCAGAAAGGTGGGTCTTAAAAATAATCTGCAAAAAACGAAAGTAATCTACAACAACCTCGGAAAAGAGCAGCGCTCGAGATAGGTAATAGTGCACTTCAAGTTATAAAACGCTATGTCTACTTAGGTCAGGTAATAACCGCGGAGCCGAACCACGAGATTGAAGTAACTAAAAAAATAAGAATGGGGTGGAGCACATTTAGCAAGCACTCTCAATTTATGACAGGTAGATTGCCACTATCCCTCAAGAGGTAGATATATAACAGCTTTATCTTGCCGGTACTTAGCTACGGAGCAGAAACCTGGAGACTTACAAAGAGGGTTCAGCTTAAATTGAGGACGACGCAGCGAGCAATGGAAAGAAAAATGGTAGGTGTAACTTAAGAGACGAGAAGAGAGCAGAGTGTATTAGGGAACAAACGGGGGTTGAGGATATCATAGCTGAAATCAAGAAGAAGAAATGGACATTGGCCGGGCATGTAGCGCGTAGACAGGATAACCACTGCTCATTAAGGGTAACTAACTGGATTCCCAAAGAAGGCAAGTGGGTTAGGGGGAGACAGAAGGTTAGGTGGGCAGATGAGATTAAGACGTTTGCGGGTATAAATTGGCACCAGCAAACACAGGACTGGGTTAACTGGGCGGAACATGGGAGAGGCCTTTGTCCCTCAGTGGACGTAGTCAGGCTAATGATGATGATGATGATGATGATGATGATGGTGATGATAGCGAAACGGCCGCCAGCACATTATGCGCGTGGCAAGTAGTCAGGTTGTTACATGACACGCATCTCATGATTATCATGTTTGCACCAGTCACATACTTTCGTCCTCCATTCACGTACCGTCATACCAAATTTGGTATATGTGACACTAGCGAAACGGCCGCGAGCGCATTATGAGAGTGGCATGTAATCATGTTGTTACATGACACTTATGTCATGATTTTCATGTTTCGGTTTGTCTCTTGTGTTCTCCACGCAATCATATCATACCATACCAGTTTTGCTGCATACCATGTGAACGAAACCACCGCAAGAGCTGCAGAACCAGTAAATTTAAAGTATGGCATTCATGACTTACATGCAATGGTTTTAATGTTATGATTAGTCAAATCGGTCCTTCCTATAGTCATGTTATGCCACATCAAGTTTGGTATTGACACAAATATTGAAACGGGTAGGAGAGCTAAAAGCTGTAGGCAGCTTGATAGATAGATAGATAGATAGATAGATAGATAGATAGATAGATAGATAGATAGATAGATAGATAGATAGATAGATAGATAGATAGATAGATAGATAGATAGATAGATAGATAGATAGATAGATAGATAGATAGATAGATAGATAGATAGATAGATAGATAGATAGATAGATAGATAGATAGATAGATACGCTCAAAGTCGCCGAAGTTCGCTAAGAAATGTTTCGCATTTATTAGTTGCTCTTGCTTTAAGCCACGCCAGTATTTTGGCAGTCTCAACGGGGAAAGGGAAATAACAGGGAGCTTTGGGAACAAAAAGCACCTCTTTGAAACCAGTACACATGAGCAGGCGAAACGAAAAACGCGCGGGTTTAAAAGGGAAGGGTAAAAGATTCATGCTCCCGACCTGCTGTCCGGACGCGATGCTGCAGGAACGCAGCAAGTTCTGGCTTCGTATTCTCTCCCTCTCTCCTCGCCGGAACGAAACCACGCGCATACACGCCGTGACCCCTCATCCCAGTCGACCCGCGCCCCGGCGAGCGAAAGATGCCGCAGCTTGCACAGCCGCCAGCGATGGGATATGGGGCAGGTGCATTCCATTTGCGAAATGATGTACGAGCCGGCGACTGCGAACCGACCCCGGTGGCTCGAAAGAGGTTCGCGCGGCAAAACTCCTACACTCTCTCAAATTTACACTCCCCGCCTCCTTGCCTTCTCTCTTATCCAATCCACTGTATGCATTTGTACTTTACAACAAGTGTGTTTCACGCACGAGGCGCAGTTTAGCTGTATCACCTCGAGCTTGTCTGATTTCCGCGCACTTTTGTTATTGTAGTTTCAGCTTGCAGTTGTATGTTCTGAAGGGCATTCAGAACTGTGTTGTGGTTCCATGTATGCATGACCATGTATGCATAAGTAGTATGCATGACCTCCGCGATCAGCTCCTCCAGCAGCTTGTTGCCGGAGCTAGTCAGTAGGCCTATACGTCCTATGACAGTAGTCCTATGAAATAGGACTATACGCAAGTGCCAAAGCACCACACTAGGCCTCACTGGCAGCTTCAAAACCCTTGTAAAGTATGAAAATAAACAACGGAAAGCTAGCCTAAGCCACAGATTGAGTGTGTTATCACACTTTCAACTGGTACTGCAATAAAACATTACGCATACGTGTCTTTTTTGTCTTAGTGATGGAGGGAGATTTTATATTTAATACATTCAACAGAAATCTACGAGCTTGTCTTCATGAAGCATTGCATGCAGCGCTAGCGTGCACGTGTTAAATACTTCACCTAACTGCGCTGGCCATGAATTGAAAGCGCCACACTGTGGCGCACACTTCATCTTTTTTCTCGCTGTTTTGCGAGGGGCGACAGTGGGTGAGCCGTCGAGGGGGTGTCACGCGATGGCACCTCCTTGTCCCGATCTAGCAGGGAGAACGAGAAGGAAAGAGAATGAGAGAAGCAACGTGGAAGAAAAATGGAGGAACAAAAATAATGTGTCCGGATGAGTGAGGCTAAGTGGAACACATAGAAATGGAGCACAGAAACCCGTGTGCCGCGCTTTGTTTTTCTTCAATGAGAATTGATTAGAAGCATCACGTTGGAAAACTAGCGAAGGGCTACGCATGTGTGAAGGGGGGTAGTCGGCAGAGAAACGCGACCTATGTAGGCAGGTGGGTAGTCAGCAGAGACGAGGAAGAAAGTTGGCGGCGCTTGGCGATGAATGATTTTGTGGCGCGACAACTCCAAGTATTAATCGAAATTGGAGCTTCATGCTCTTTCCTTGGCTGTTCATTAGTCGCCCGGTTCACTCAATGCGTCAAACGAGGGAATACGTACGCGGAACGATTTGGGGATGTTCGCTTGAAAAAGGAAACGAAAGCGCTGTAACGGAAGAACGAAGAAATGTTAAAAACCAGGAATGTCCGAGCGGTTCTGCGCAAAGAAAAAAAATGGTTCAAGAATAAAATTGCTGTTTCGCTTTCTTTTCACAACAGCATCTTGTTGCAGCACACTGTAGTCCGCAGGCATGTTTTGCGTTAACTTTTGTAGATGCTTGCGCATTCCCCTGTGGTCACTGGCATAACTGAATCTTCTTGCAGTGTTCATTCTAAAAAAACACAGCGCATCAACGGAGTGACTGATGATGAGTGGGTCAAATTGTCCGCCCGTCCGTCTGTCTGTCTGTCTGTCTGTCTGTATGTCCATCCGTCCACTCCTTCCACACCAGAGCATGCATCGAATGGATGTATGGACGCTTCGGCCCACTCATCATCATTCACTGCGCAGATATGCTGTGAATTTCTTATTGTAACAGCGACATCTATCCTCTTTATTTGTTAACTATACGAAAAGCACTAACGCCATCTAATGAGCGATTTTCAAAACTAACCGGAAGTGGCTACTACAACATACTACTAAAGAAGAAGGAACGGCCTGCTCCCTAAGTAGCTTCACCCCTAAAAAGACAGGGTGTGCAAACACGGACACAGGAAGAAAGTCGGGACACCTTCCTCCTTCTGACCCTTATTGTCCTCCTAGTATCTTCAGAATAAATATGTAGCAGCTGACTCAGCTCTTTATGAACGTATT
Source organism: Rhipicephalus annulatus (assembly GCA_013436015.1). Classification (NCBI taxonomy): domain Eukaryota; kingdom Metazoa; phylum Arthropoda; class Arachnida; order Ixodida; family Ixodidae; genus Rhipicephalus; species Rhipicephalus annulatus. The sequence continues at coordinate 486,759 of WOVY01014844.1, read as the reverse complement.
ATTTTAGTGCGTGTGCTAGTGTACACCTGCTGCCAAAGAGGTGTGATAGGTGGAGAGGGAGGACAGCTATTTTAATAAGTCACGCACCAGTCAAAAAGAGAATAAGGGCGTGGCTTCTTTCTGTAGGTCGCGACGCACCGAACCACCAATTGGGGCTGAGTGTAGTCATCGGGCGTTCTACAAAGAATACCAGTGAAACTGGCACATAGTGCCACCCATATCGTCTTTCTCCTCCAACAAATTTAAAAAGAAACAATACGAGCACAAAGAAAAAGAACACACATGAAACGCTTATTGAATCGGGTGAAAACGGAACCTCCGAATGCGACTCAGTGTGGGTGACCGAAAGGCAGGTAAGATTAGGCAGGAGCAGAAATGAGGCACCAGTGCTTCACCGTGCAAGTGAAGGTAGGTAAATGAGGGCCAGAGACGAAAATGAAATTGGAAAGTCGTGCCAGACGGGATTTCGTGACTGCGTGTCCGTTTCCACGCTCGTTTCCGTGTGTTTGCACTCGAGCAGCATTGAAAGATGAAAGGATGGGCAGGGAAAACGGGTGGAGGCTCTGGGTGGGTTGGGGTTCTGCCGTGAAGTATATGCGCTGACGGAGGGCACCATTTTCCGGTATGTCCGGGCGCTGGTTCGTTCGATGGTGCGTGCCACGCGCTATTGAGAACACCGACCGCAGACCACTTGTGTACGTTTTTAATGCAGGAAAACACCTAAAGCTTCGCTAGCTTTCTCCGTGAAAAAAGTAAGAAGACAGAAAAAGAAAGCGCTAGAGCAAATGTGCACACCCTTTGAGGGTGTGGAGAAGAGAAGGCTTGCGATCGAACTATGAGGTCTCATGTCACGACACGTTGGTCAATAGAAGTATTAAAGAACAACAAAGCAAAGGTCTGCAAAACAAGCAACACTGAGGTCAGAAATTCTGCGCTTCCTCTTTCCATTTCGTCTGTATCAGCGATATCCGTAGAAATATTCTTTACGGGGTTTTTTCTGCATTTACACTTACTGCATTTTCCATGCTCTCTTCGTTCTTACTGCTACACTAAATTTTGCTCCTCTATTAAAACGGTTGGGCGCATTTTGTACTGGCTAAGATCGACCAGCCGCACTTCTGGGGTTTTTTTTTATTTACAAGGCCGTATGAGTTGGCAAATACCCTCAAGGGGAGGGCATAGTGCCACTGCATCCCGCAGGTACTTACCTTCGAAACAGAAACCTTAAAGCTTGCAGAGCGAATTGGACTTGGTCTAAAAATGACACAGCGAGCAGTTCAGAAGAAATTATTGGCGTTGCCTTAAGAGACAAAAAGACAGCAGAATGGATTAGGAAAGAGGTAGGTGTCAAGGATATCTTAGTCGAAATTTAAAAAGTCTGTACATGGGCTGGGCACGTAGCACGTAGGCAAGGTATGATCTGTTGAACAAGAGTACCATACTTGATTCCAAGAGAGGGCAACTCTGCGAGGGTGTGAGAGAATACTATGTGAACAGATGGGAATAAAAAATTCTGATTGCAACGAAACCGCAGTAACAACACTATCGGGCTGATTGACGCAACGTAAGATTGTCTCTTTGCTAAGTGTATCACTAAAATTGTTCGCATTTTTAAATTAGCGGAGTGTTAATAAAAGAAGTGGTTGCTGAGTTCGAGTAGGTGCATGGTAGAAAGTTACTGACAGTGAGCAAAAAATCGCTGCAACCGGTAAGTATCTGCAAGCTTACGTGTAGCAAATATGTCCTGAAAGTTGGTCAGTGTCCAAGAAAGTTCGTAGCAGCTCCTATTACTAACTTTTTGCTTGTGGTTATATGCTTTCTTCTCTTTCTTACGGAGTGCACACTAAAGGAACAGTGGTTCGGCCGTGAATAGACACGAAGTATTTATTCAAATACAGTTCAAGTTAAACGAGCGGCTCAAAATTAAGGGCGCTAGCCGCACCTTGCAAGTGACTTTTCGGGTGAATTAAAACGCCTGCTCGAGTTTGGCGCAACGAGCTGCATGAACACTTGAACGTAAATGCAAGCTCTGCGAGCGTTACGGGAAAGAAAGCACCATGCTGCAACGCGCAACAACTCGAGTATCATGGTAGTTTAAAGATGCGTGTCGGCACGGATGCATACACCAGCATAGGTTTGGCCACCCGCAAGGAAAACACGTTCGATAGGAGTCATGATATATAATGATCCCGTGGCTAATCAAACTATAGGACGTACCGGAAATTAAACTATTATAAACATGTTTCCTTCTTAGCGCATAATGAACAAGCACGCTAACACAATGAACATAAATTAAAAACAGGCCGCAGCTTACGTGCCTCAGGCACAATCAATGATTACAGCTAATAATCGCCGTCTTTGCTAAACAATTATTAAGCGAAAAATGTGACCGATTGCAAGTGGGGCCCTCTTCCGACACCACCAACTTCAGCGGCGGGTCACACTATACAACTGAATTCAGCTCCTCCGCCGAATTCAAGTCCTGCATGCACACCATGCTTCACACTCCAGACAAAAGAAAAACGCTCTTTCGCTCCTAACTTCGCACAACTTCGCATTTATCCTGAAGGAATGATACACACAGCGTATACATTGTCCAGTACGTATAGCCCAGCTTATTGCTCTGATGACCCTCCTTCTCACGCGTTTATTCTTTCTTAACTTCTTCCTGTCGACCTCAATTTTGACATTGATGTCTTCAAAGCGTTCGCGATGTCGAGGTTTAGCTTATCTCGAGTGGTCACACTCTTACTTTGATGTTTACTATCAACTGACGCCTTGCGCACTCCTGCTTTGCGAGCTAATCAGCCACTTCTATGTGACTGTTACGTTAAGCGTATACATCGCGGGCGGTTGGACTGCATGAAAAGTAAACGTGAAATGTTTCCTACGGGTAAAGAATAGACTGACGCTGCCTTCACGGTTTTATCCTAGCTGTTTCGTTGCGGTCTTGGAGCAGTAAATAAAACTCCGATAAATTTGTTTATTTAGTTATTTATTCATACTTTCAGCATACCTGTCAAAACAGGAGTTGCTCAACCGGGCATGATATCCACTGTTTCGAAAATCAATTCAAGAAGGGAAAAAAATTTCGCAACTTGACACAATGAAAAAAAAATAAAAAATACTACATTCTATACACACATTGCCGCCAATTCTGCACAACTTAGTTTAGCAAGTGAGAACTTTTTCACCAGTACACTTAATCCAACAGTGCACTTTTCTAATTTTTAACATCGTTACACAGTACAGCGTCCTTTCGTAACTTATTCCATGTGTCAACAGCAGATACGATGAAAGAATTTTTCAATGATTTAGTGTTACGATTCAAAGGTTTAATGTGGCTTTGTTCGCAAATGGGACGGATATAGAGTGAAAACGTTTGTTATCTCTGTTTTGTAAATGCCAAGAAATATCTGAAAAGAAATTTTTTTATGCTGTTGATGTTCATTCTTTCATGCAATGTAAGGATATGAGCCTTTGTTCTTAGGCTTGTTACTGACTGCGTTCCATGGTAGGAATTGAAAACGAACCTTAAGGCCCTATTTTCAACCCGTTCACATTTAGCGATGTTATCTTGCGTATATGGCTTTCATATCGGGCATGCATATTCCTGCAACGGAAGTACTGTGGTTTTATATGTTGTAAGTTTCGCTTCAGGTGTCGCGTCACCAAGCCTCAGACGAAGCATCCGAATTTCTTTTTTAAGACTTATCACAAGTATAGTTTATATGTCAGTTACAGTTCAAGTTATCTGTCGCGTAAACACTCAGGTATTTCTGACACACGGCAGAGTATTTCATCATGTACGACGTAACGAAATAACATAGGCTTTGCTTTTCTTGTAATCGACATAACAACGGTTTTGCTAAGGTTCAACTCCATTTGCCAATTTTTAAACCAAGAGCCTATCATGCCCCAATGCTCATTAAAATTTTCCTGGTCGTAGTTTGATTCTACCATTGAGTAGATGACTGTGTCGTGTGCATCGTGCTCAATGAAGACATTTAGCGAGATGCCGCTGTTCATATCATTGGTATACAGTAAGAACAGTAGTGGTCCAATGACAGAGCTCTGTGGAACTCCTCAACCTACCTACCGCCTCATACTAATTGTGGCTTATTTGCAAAGCACTTGCTTTCTCTCAAATAGGCCGTTATCCAATTTATAATCTCATCAGTCTAAAGCACCATGCTAAGTATATGTAGCAATTTTGAATAGGGCACTCTGTCGAATGCCTTTCTGAAATAAAAAAAAATATTGTCAACTTCCCACCTGTCGTTTAAAACTTGGTTAATCAAATGCGTTACTTCGGTAAGAGGGGTCACAGTCAAGAAACCTCGCCTGAAACCAAGTGGTTGTTCATCTATTAGTCGGTACTCTTCAAGAAATGCTGTAAAGTGCTTAGTAAGTAAATGCTCCAGTGTCTTACAGCACGTTCTCATCAAAGACACAGGCCTGTAGTTATTTACACAGTCTTTAGCTTCTCCTTTATGAATCGGTATGACCTTAGCATATTTGCAGTCATTAGGCAGCTCCCCGTCACGCAAAGATTTGTTAAATATATCAGTCAGACAATAAGGTCACCATTCAACATACTGTTTTAGAAAGACATTTGGAATGCCACCTAAGCCCAGTAGTTTTTTTATCAAGATTTAGAAGATTACAAATGCCGTCTTGAGTAACCACAATATTAGTTATTACGGAACAGAAAGACCTAAGCTGAATTCCGACAATCTACCATCATCGTTCGTAAAAACCGAGTCGAAATAATCATCAAAGGTACAGGGTAATTGAGAACTGTCCGTAAAAGTGCCATTCTCAATAGCCAACTACACATCAGTGGATTTTTATTTCGATAAATATCACCGAAATTTTTGCGGCGCTGTTTTAATAAACTGCGTTAAAGATGCATTCATGTATCGCTTCTTTGCGTCAGCCAACTCTGCTTTCAATGACGAAGAGAGCGCCGTGATGTCAGCTGGTCTCAGACTTTGTTTACCTTTTTTTGTTTGTTTGGCCCGCATGTGCCTTAGATCACGCTTCATGTGAATAATTTTTTCGTGAAACCCATGAATTTATTGTTCGAACCTTCTTTTTTCGTTCATGTATACGTATCGTTTTATAAGTGTTTGTACCGTTTCTTTAAACCTTTTCGACGGATCATCAACTGTTGAATTATCAATTCAGGAGTGCGCTTAAAATCTTCATAGTCCACGTTAAAGAAATCCAGAATTGAAATATCATCAGCTCTACAGTAATCAGGTACCAGTGCAGACTTTGTGGTTGGCGCTGCATTACGCATGCCTAAAAGCTGAAGAATTACCATACTTTGATCTGAAATACTCTCCTTGACTTCACAACCGTATTTTTTTAGCCATTGATGGATTCCAAAATACAAGATTAAGTAGAGAGCCACCAGTTCCATGTACCCGTGTGTACCCTTGTACAACTTGAACCATATTGAGTGAGAACAATTCAACTAGGAGAGCCCTGGATGGTAATACGTCAACTTGACCTGCTTTATACTCCAGCCTGTGAAAATGCGGAGGATTAAAATTACCAGTCATTATGATTTTCTTTTTGAATTCCGAAGTTTGCTATGAAAAAAATCATCGAAATATAGCATGTAGTCTTCCGATGAATCAGGAGGACGATACACTGCAATGAATGTGAACGAACTGCTGTATAAAATCATGTCGCATGCAATACACTAAATTTATTTTGGCAAAGAACACTTAATGCATCCAGTTGACCTTTTACAGATAACCGCAACACCGCCACCCCTAGATTCATGATCTCCAGAATAAGCTGTATAGTTCGGAGGAAGAAACTCGCAGTTCTCAGTGATATCGTTCAAGCATGTTTCAGTGACAATAAGTACATCAGGTTCATACTCAAGCAGAACACTTTCAATGGCTGAAATTTTATTCGATATGCTGCGCGCACTTGGAATAATAACAGTCCCTGCATAAGGAGTAGTGTCCACGTTCCTGGGTTTTCATGTGGTTTGAAGAATTATCAGCAACTGAGCACGGCTTCCGTGAAGCGGTGTTCTGTCCCACAAATATAAACAGAACACCGGATATGCATCCGGTGTTTTTGATCACCGGATGCATATGCATCCGAAGTTCACTTGAGCAAGGATATGCATCCTTGTTCAAGTGAACTTTGTCGTGGACAAGGTGCACGTGCGCACCGCTTCAATTTTCCTGTTTTGCATTCTCTTAAAGACGCTTGCGACAGTAAAGTAAACTCCTTGAAATGTCTTCACTCACCGAAACACTTGTGTCTTTCAATTTCGAACATTTTATTGTGATATCACGCTGATGCTCGAGCGCGAGAACTGACCCGCTGCGACAATCCATCAACCACCGAGCAGATGGGCCCAGACGTAAAAATTGGGGACCCTTTACCCACCTTCCACGCAATTACCTCTCACTACCGAAACGACAGAAACCAATACCCTTTACCACATGCAAAGCCCAAACGCACGCAAGAGATAGCCTTTCGCATGCTTTAAACGAGATCGTACCCGTCAAGGGGCCGACTCAGCCGTTACCACTCCCACATTGCCCAGACTGCACAGAGGTGTACTGTTCACTTGCACACATGCTCTGGCAATGTCCATTGTCGGGCAAGTCCGCAGGTGTAACGTGGCAGCAGAAAGCACAAGACTGGGTTGATTGGTGGATCATGGGAGAGGCCTTCGCCTTGCAGGGCGTGCAGTCAGTCTGATGATGATGATAATGGTTATTGCCCCCAATACTGGGATGATCGTTTCATTCTGAGTATTATTTTACTGCACAGTACGTGTCATATCGCTACCACTTCTGTACGGAATCACAGTCTGAGTCAGGGCCATCTTAGCTGGACCTTCAGCATCCCGAATCACACACGTCAAGCGTGCTGATGCGGTCACTGTTAGTATGTGTGAGGAATGACACACTGGTCGTGCGGATTCCGAGAACCCCTCCTTTTTCTTCAAAAAAATTGGATCTGTTTCGATGAATCTCTTTGAATGGAACCTGTTTTGATGAAGAAAAGAATGGTGGTCGACTTCGTGGAAAGGAAAAAGTTTATGCGGTTTTAGGTGATCCACGTGATGTTTTTCGGTCTCAACGACCCCGGTCTGCAGTCGCTGCGAGGGGCTTTATCAAGTAATTGAAGAGTGAAGCTAGGTGTAGGACACGAGAGGATCCATCGTACCTGCCGACGAACTTCGATGAGACGCCTGTAATATACGAGAGAGGCACCCACAGTCAAAAAGGAAAGTTGGGTGAAACACGGATGTGGGGCAATCTATTGTCATGTCGGAATTTGTGTTGTCCCTGTTCTTGGCATGTAAGGGAGCGCGCTAGTTAACGACATTATTCTGCACATCGAGCAGCTTCGGGAACTGATGTGCCTTCTGATGAGTCAGATCGGTAGTGAAGAGCGGTGTCGATCAGCGATGATGATTCCCGGCCAATGGTAAAAAGAAAGAGAAATGTTTGACGTCACCTGGGGTGCCGTATTGTAGGCGTACGTAACATAGGAGCTCAGCAGCGTGCACATCATTACATAGTAAATAGTTTGCCTCACGTGAAGCAAACGTCTCGTACGTAACGCAGAATATTCGCAAAAACGTGCAAATGCATTAAAATAACGATAACTTCGGGGTTTTATGTGCCGAAACTCCCATATAAATATGCGGCATGCTACGGAGGAGGGCCCCGAAAATTAAGACCGTTAAGTGTTCTTTAACGCACTTTGACGCCGGAGCATGTACATGCTTGAATCACTTCACATAGATTAAAATGTGACCACTGCAGCCTCCTTGGGGAATCCCGTGCATTCGGGTCAGTAGCCAAGCACTGTAGCTGATATAGCGCCACAGTGATCTCATTTCTGCATGGACGCTAGTCACTGGCGTCCGTTTTTGCGCGCATCGACAGCAGATAAATGTCTGTGGACACTATTCTGTGAAGTGCCCGAGAGGAGACTTTGCAACAGAAGGCGACGAAAGCTCTGTTGAAATTCCTACGCGACACGGGCTTGAACAAGCGACTGTAACAGCAACGTCACACACCGCGAAAGACAAGACTGCACAATGACTGAGTGTGCGCGCGTGTGTTGCCGAATGTGCTATGTTTCTCTCTTCCCTCTCTGCTCTATATCATTTATCTCCCTCATCCCTCTCCCATGCGCATGGTAGCAAACCGGCTGCCTATAGGCTGGTTAACCTCCCTGCCGTTCTTTCCCCCCTGTTTTCCTTCCTTCCTTCCTTCCTTCCTTCCTTCCTTCCTTCCTTCCTTCCTTCCTTCCTTCCTTCATTTCTGCACGCAGACACACCTAAACAATTAGGTGTTAATCAGAGAATTCGCGCTCGATGAAAGCTGTATTTCTTATATTTCTGATGGGAAATATAATCCGCGCCATACATTGGTATAGATATCGGCGTACAGCTCTCTACTCGATGTTCAAGTAATAAATGAAGGAAACGAAAAAAACAAATATCTGAGAGCTGTCACTCATAAACAATGGTGTTCACTGTCGATTTCTCTTTCTGTTCGCTCTTGCACTTCTTGAGACATACGGCTGCAGCACCGGCCAGCACGAAGCGAAAGAACTGTACCACCACATCCGCACAACAGTACGTAGATGTTATGCGCGATTGTGCAGGTTCACATTGCCTAGAGCATAGTTCATCACTCGGCCATGCCGGGTGTGTGGGCAGTGGTCCGTCTATTGCGGTTGCTTAAGCTTGAATGTAACCAAGAATGTAACTTAGGACACGGCAACAATAATTATAATAATCGCAGAGGATTTATGTGTCAAAAGGGTGAAATCACTTTTAGCAGCACTGCGGCGGAGAACCTGATTGATTTTCACTAGCTGTTTTCATTCAGCGTGCGCATAAACCTAAGCGCTTGAGGAGTGTTCTTGAATTCAGCCTTCATCACAAGGCGGCAGCCATGGCTGGCAATCGAACCCATGCCCTCAAGCTTAGGAGCACGACGCTTGAGCTGCTACACTACTCCGACTGTTCAGATTGACGTCGAACGTTCGTCAACGAAGAAAGAAGGCTTAAAGGGGAGCAACAAGACTCGGTTATGTGCGCAAGGGTGGTTAGTACTCGATAGCTAGATCTGAAAAGATTTTGTGGACAACTGGCCTTAGACACAGACTTTATTGTCGTATTCTCTTTATTTCGCCTTTCCTCTTTCACGATTTTTATTTCTTTTCTCCCTCTCTCTCTCTCTTTCTAACATCTCTTTTCTATCATATTTTATTCCCTTTACCTTAATTGCCAGCACAGGGTAGCCAGGCGGTCTAAGAACTGGCTAATCTCTCTGTCCTACCGCCTCTTTGATCGCTCCTCCCTTAGAGACGCAAAATGTAGTCGCTTCACGCAGGCCATGTGTGCGGGACCGACCGAAGATCACTTTGGCTTGAAAGGAAAACGATGGAGAGCTTGTAGCTCGGAAAACGCGGTATTTCCGCGGCATTAAAGTGAAGGCGACATAAAAATTTCCGAGTAAGCAAATTCCAAAAGAAAAAAATCAATGTGGGAAATAGAACAAAGCACGCGGGCAAGGTGGTGTGTCCCATCTACGTCACAACGCAATAAAGCGAGGATCGCTTACGCGCCAGGGTGGTGGGCTTGGCAGAATGATGTGGGTGTTGTTTTAGGAGGGCGAGCGGAGTGCGCGTGGCTTTGAACAAACGGAGAGGGAAAGAAGGAAGTGGAAGAAGGGTAGTGTCTGGGGAGTGTCGCGTTCGGCGCCCGGAGAAAAATCGAAAGCAGCGAAGTTACGAGCTTTTGCACCTCTCCCTTTCTTACCCTTCCTTACTCTGTGAACTGTTAGACAAGAAGTGAATGGCTCGCAGCCTGCGAGAACGGTCCGTGAAAAAAATGTTATTACTATCCGCCCGTCAAAAATACAGCAGCTGTTGAACAACAGCTCCACTGAAAAAAAGAAGAGAAACGAAAACCACCAACCAAAAGTGTTGCTTGAGAACAAACGCACGCACGCCAACTTAGGGCGTTGAAGCCAATGATATACCAATGAGGTATAATAGAAACGTTGCCTGACGTGGCTTACAGTTCTGGTTTTTGCTTGATGCCTCTAGATCCCGTCTGGTTCAAAACGCCGAAAGACACGGTAGAGAGAGGGGGGAGGGGAAGAGGTAGATGTCTGGTTTAAGTCCCTGCTAAGTCGGAGCAGCGTTCCTTGAAAGGGCTAAGACAATACAATGGATGAGCTAAGCCACAAGACGAGCCACAAGATGCTTTCCGTCTCGGTGTTAGAACAAGGCCAAGACACCATGGCATGCGATGTATTTGGTTATTCCCATGGAGAAAAGGACTTTGCTGAAAAAGGAAGAGAGAGATGATTACTTAAGAAAGTATGGCAAGAAATGAAGCAAGAAACTGTTTCGAACCTGCCGTGTTCTCCGGAGGCTCATCGCTAAAGGTGAACCACTCCGTACTTCGGCCTTGCCAGTAAGGTATCTGGTGTTTTTCTTGAGTCGGGTGCTTCGTCTTCAGGTAAATAATAAATGAAGGAGACCAATAAACAATGTATTACCTCTCATGCCAGTTTTTTGGTGTATCACGGTAAGTCAGCTGCAGAGGAACCGGCAACCACCCTTCTCTTCTTGTACCACGTCTTTAACACTGTCCTGGACTTTCAGACTTTTTCTGGCTCACTTTCTTGTGCTTTTCCTAGGCCCTCAGTAAAATAAACAAGAACAGAGTAAAAGTAACGCGCCATATCGGTATAAGGTGTGCGTCTGCCAGCCATCATTGTTTTGGAAGCTGCGTTGCGGTGTCTTTGTTGTTTGTGAACCCAATGGGGGAAAAGGGAGAGGCTTTTGAAAGGCTTCCTCGCCTGGCTATCCTGGGCGCCGTTTCCCTGGACCCTGGTTGTTGCCGCAGGCGTCTAATTAAATTGCCACGATGGCAGGGGCAATCGAAGTAAAAGGTCGCTTTACCGCAAGAGCTCGTGCCGCGTACCGCCCTTTGCGCAGCTTTTGGGGCTCTGGTTATAGCCGCAGAATGTTCGCCGTAACGGAACGTCTCGCTTGTGTGCTTGCTGCGCCACGGCGAACAGCCGCTACTGTGTGAGGCAACCAAGACACCTGCTCAAGCACAGCCAAATTGGATACGTGTGGAGTCACAATTCTGTCCACTCATCCACAAACGGCCGTGCTCTTCCAGCATCGCTATGTAGCAGTTTAAAGCCGTTTCAAACTATGAGTGTTGCCGCAGCGGCGGGATTATTGAGCCCTCTTTTCTTGCCCAGTTTTCAATCGCTTCTCTGTTTATATGGTTTGAATGTTATATGAACGCTACTAATATTGCCAAGAAGAAAAAAAGAGTAAATTTAATGGATTGTTTTTTGTTAGACAGAACAATATTAATTACACAGGGATAGTGGTGCCAAGTAGTTTAGGGGTTTCTAATCGTAGTAATTTTTATGAAAACGTAAAGAAAAAAAGATGACCAAAAGCTAACTAGCCGTGGGCAAGGACCGAACCTCTGACTTCCGAATAACGCCTACAGTGCTCCACCAGCTCGGCTAAGGCAGCGGTTCACTTATATACACCTGTGTGTGTGTGTGCCTAACGTGCGAGTGTGAGTCAACACCACTAGTAGTCATTACGTCTAGAGTAGCACACTCTATTTTTCTGTTGGCTCCCCGTAGTAAGTGATCTCATTATGAACTGGTAGCTGACAAATAATCGTTCGCATACTATACCTGACGGCATCAACTCTGCCAGAATGGCCGCGCCGCGGGGGTCTAGTGGCTGAGGGTACTCGGCTGCTGGCCCGCAGGTCACGGAATCCAATCCCGGCTGCAGCGGCTGCATTGCCGATAAAGGCGGAAATGTTGTAGGCCCGTGAGCTCAGATTTGGGTGCACGTTAAAGAACCCAGGGTGGTCGAACTTGCCAGAGCCCTCCACTACGGCGTCTCTCATAATCATATGGTGGTTTCGGGACGTTAAACCCCACAAATCAACCAATCAAAAACTCTGCCGGAATGAGACCATCGCAATGAATAAATGAAATAAATGTTTATTTAAGGCCTCCTTTTATTATTTTATATTTGTTATTCACATTATAATCCTGTAGCCGTGACGCTGACGAAAAAAGAGACGGCGTGGCTAAAATGAAACTGTTTGGCCTAACCTGTGGTAACGGAATATCAGATTACAGCAATGCATACTGCTAGTGATTGCGCCGAGCAGAGCGTCGGCCGTCGATCAACTGACAACCGGCGAAGCGCGTCGACAATCATACTTGTGCCGTCAAATATTTCAGCCTTATCACTTGTCGTCACGCAAACTTTGGGATAATCTCGAGTGTTCGTGTCTTGCGCGCTAATTTAACACAACAATCTACAATGATCTCGAACCTTCTAGAACAATGAGCGCAGTTTGCTCTAGGCATTCCTGACAGGCCTTGTGGGCGAAAACCGAATGACACAAGTGTGAAAATAAAGAACGCCCTTGGCATTGCCCCCCTCTGAAATGCCTAAAACAGTACGCGGAGGAATAAAACGCATGCAATAAAGCAAAAAAATAGAATAATAAGTCAGTACTGGTGGCCTCTGCAATAAAGCACGATAAAAGAGAAAGAACAGAGATTGCAGTTCTTAGTTTTCCTCACGCTCATGAAACGGCTTGAGGCGCATGACATGAGCGACTTCAGGTCACACACATCGTCGTTGAAACTTCGTGATGCGGTCGTGGACAAGCTCGTTTGTGGGCGAAAGCTTAATAAAACAAGAATGAAAATAAGGAACGTGCGTGGAATTATATTGAAAACTAATGGATAAGGATGCCAAGAAAAAAATGAAATGATGTTGTTACTATAAAATGGTGTGCAAACACGAAGAAATCTGGATAAAGAAAAACTTGCCACCACCAGAAACCAAACCAACGAGCTTAGATTAACGCGTCCAATAATCTACCAACTCAGAAAAGCCGCGGTCCTCCTTCCGTCCACTTTATAGGGTATATATGGGCATTTAGCAAACACTCTGCGGCAAGATTTGTTAGGTTTGATTTTATATGTAGAGTGACCCGCTGGTGGGCTACTCGCACATGTTCCAGGTGCACCGGGACCCACTGATGGGCCAACGTTAGTTCATGGCATCTAAAAAGAAAAAATTTTTTATGAGTATTTGTGCCCTCTTGCAACAACAATAGCAACCTCTGCGTTCATGTTGGATGAAGTTATCGCATCAGCAAACAGATACATCCTCGTGAAGTCGCAGCTGCGTTGGAGGAGCACAGGCCGTGACCCACTGGTGGCCGCAGTGAACGTTTAGACGTGGGATTTCAGCCTTCTAGTTATCAATATATTGCATATTACTTCTCATGGTACAATATATTGTACATAGAGAACATCGCTGAAATAACAGACCTTTCCCTATTTCACTAGACACAGCGGGGCTATTTGCATAGCGAGTAACATTTTAACCTGTGCCTGGTTGTCGTCGATTTATTTACAGTCTTCGCTCACAACGCCCATGCAATCTTCTTATATGCAATTTTTATTAGTGCTTTCATTGGGTTTTTTTTTTCAAGTTTTTTACTCTTCATCTGACGAATGATGTGGTTCGATTCTCTCACTGTTTTATTTTCGTTAATTTTTGGGTACTCATTTTTCCGTTTACGTTGTTTGAAATATATGTCCCATGTAAATTAAAACCCCCGTGCTATGTAAACCCAACAGGGCCTTTAAAATATCCAAATTATTGATTAAATAAAAATATTATTGACGAGTGCCAGATCTACCATGGGAGTTTACGCATGGTGCAAAAAAAAATCTAGCGACAATATGACTTTCGCTGTTTCTGCTAGAAACGCACCTACGCCGTTTGAATTCGATATGCCCAGGCTTCCAGTCTTTCCGGATTGGTGTGATTGTACTTTTTTTTCTCCTTCTCCTGTCTCTCTTTTCTCTTCATTCCCCCTTCCTAATCCCATAAGTTGAATTAGCCATTCGGATTTTTTCCTGGTTAAGCTTCTTGCCTTCTTCTTTTCTCATTTCATGCTTTCCATCACAGACAACACTTTTGTGGAGTTTGGTCATGGCTCTTTTTACGTGAACACACACAGAGCTGAGGGGGGCCACAGTGATCCTTCTGTGTACGATTGTCTCACCAATATGGACACATAAATCTAAACAGAGGCGGATGAGGAGATAGTAAACACGGTCGACACAATGAAGAGAAAGTAGGAGTCATGGCAAGGCACCAGCAGGAACGTCCCGATCACTGCGGTGAGCTCTTGAGTACTTCAATTGGGGAACGAAAGTGAAAGAGGCGATACTTACAAAGGCGATGGAGTGGAGGATGCTAAGCCGTGTTGCCTGTTTCAACGGTGAAAAAATAAAATGAGACCGGGAGAGAAAAAAAAAACTGGTGTTCAGTGTGCCAATGTGCGGTGACGGGTAAATTTTGTACTGTTCTGTCATTTTGAACAACTATTCGAGGGCGGCTATGATGTGAGACAAACGGAGTATCCAAAGCCGGGTCATTAGGCGCTAACCACCCCCTAAAAAATTTTATTGACGAATAAAAAGTGACAGGGAATGCATTCACGGTGTGAGCTCACACACGCTTTTGTACGCTAACAATTAGCTCCTCAAGGTGTGGTATACAAGAAAATGCGTCTCCAAAAACACACTAGCGCTCCTGTGACCTTGCACGTGACGCAGTCACAAGGGCAAGGCCTGTACGAAGTGCAAGCAAGACCTTGATGAAGGGTCATAGCAGCCAAGTAACGGACGTCTCTGCTCTTTTAAGGGAGAAGCAAACATGGAGAGACGACCATCGTTTTCTTTCATCTCGTGGACGTATGAGCGAACTGCTGAGGCAGCGACAACGCCACTGAAGCACAACCTAGCGGTCAATTTATTTTCCGAAAAGACTACCGCTGCGCGTAACCTCCTTCACCGACTTTACTGCCATGAATCTCGCTGGTCCACCGGCTTAGAGGAATGTTCCCCCATATGCTTTAAAACCAGATCTTGTGTCACAAACCCACATTTTCACGTAGATGGGAACCTTAAGGATATCCTAAGGATCATCTTGCTCTTCCTGCAAGCACGTCGCGGTCTCGAGTGCAATTCGTGAAAAAAAGAAGAGAAATCAGTGTACCGTTTTAGGGAAACGTGCTTTCCTGAACGAGTTTATTTATTCGAGCTGCTACGCTTGACATCTAACCTACGGCGAGAATGGCCGAGGCACTTGGACAATGGCGTGGTTGCTAGAAACAACGGGGAAACACGTGACACGCTTGCGATAAAACAAAAAATTCAGCTTATTTTAATGTCACACAAGTTTAACGACCCTACGTAGTGGTGAAATAAATAGTTATACTGGAAAACACAGCAGCGAGAAAACAGGAAAACAACAGACCACTGCTGCTCGCAGTATGAAAGTACAGGCAATCCATGTGCCTTCCAATCACTCGATCTACGCTCCCTTGAAGCGATGGTGGCCAGCAGGCCGACAGCGTACTGAAATCGTGCATAGCAAATACATACCCCAGTGACCACTCCTAATCTGCGCACGAGTGATGCAAACCTCATCGAAAATTTCGCTTCACATTGACGTCTATCATTCCTACTCTGCGTAGCGAGAACATATTCAATTTGAATCGTCCATTTTTACGTTTTTCTCTCTCGTTACACATCATTCATTCGCCCTTGTTAGTATATGCGAGGAAGCCTCCATCACATTTTCATTGCATTGTGCGCTGCTGTTTGTTATGTGGTTGGTGGGGGGTGGGGGGCTCGTGTAGTGCTGCGCAAGCATTTACGTATATGCTCCAGGGCACCACGCAATCGATCTGAGAGCGAGGCTGAAGCCGAAATTAAATTTCTCCGGCCTCGAAATATACGTCTTCGCTTCTTTTATTTTATCTAGCGGCTCCCACTCAGTGCGTATGATAAAACGGAAAGAAAGAATGCGCTGCTTTTTACTTCGAATATAGCAAATGACGCGCATAGAATGAGACAGAGAGAGAATGCGCACGTACGTCAACCACGTTCGCAATTCGCGCGTTTCGTGCGGTTGCCCGCGTGACGGGGGGATAAAGTGACGACTGTGGGCAATGCTTGCGAAGGAGTCAACGTCGGGGGCCCTGAAGCGTAGCTTTTAAAGAACGTTGCCCCTTTTATGAGTGTACGCTGAGGAAGCACGGTCTGTGCGGATCGATGACTTGTTGGCCCGGTAGCATGAAGGGTAGCAATCAACTGCATCCCAACGTTTCTCGTTGTGGAAAAAAAATTCAGTTCATTCCCCGTATACCTTTATATTATGTTATGCAAAAAATGCGATTGCAAAATAAATGTGTTTTAATTTTTCATTCAGTGAGACTTTATGCAGAAGCGTTAATTATGTATACAAATCCGCGCATACATATGCGTTGAACAGCCGCACATGTTTTATTTTAGCAGTTGTTTGCAGTTGCGTGACGATGCCAACAGCAACATGGGTGTTATAAACAGCAGCAGCGGTCAGATTACACGAAAGACTGGTGTTTGCGCTGGGGCTCACGAGGATGATAGCCCTCAACGCTGTTACAGAAGTCAACCTCAGCGGATGGCACCAAAATACAATTCTCGTTAACACGACATGGCGACTGTATTATACGAGTATATATGTAATGTTTGAAAAATTTAGTAGCCAGTACTGTAACCAGAGTTGAGGTTTCACGAACACTAGAGTCTATTTGCAAAGTATTTCTGAAGATTTGATAATGGGGTTCAACGTCCCGAAACCACGATATGGGAGGAGGAAGCAACAAAAGTGAGAAGGCAGGGAGGTTAACCAGAAAAACATCTGGTTGGCTACCCTACACTGGGGTATTAGGGATGGGGACAAGAAAGATGAGGAAGAGGAAAGAGAGGGGAAAAAAGGCGAGACTGACAGTAATTTCACTGCTGCGTGTAGCACTCCACGGCATGTTAGAGGCGTTCACACAAGCCTGTCTTTCTCAAGAAACACAGCAGGGCTTTCACTGCCTTGTGGGCTGTCGAGGGATGTGGACGTTGCTGTAATAGCACCTGCATAGAGAGAGAACGATCATTCAGTCGCCACATTGCGTTGGCAGGTACTTGTCTATCTCAGGCAAATTCGATATTTTCATCGGTGCCGCAAACACCACACGCCGCACTGTCAGTAATTTCGATTACGTGGTGTAAGCTTTCGTGAAAGCGACTGCCAGCCAAAGACGATAGAGAAGCGAAGCTGCACGTCGATGTAGGCTTGGTGGAGGCCGGTGTTGTAGTGAAGGGTCAAGCTCGTGCAGTCTTGTACGTCATAAAATTATTGTGTTCCACAGAGTCAGTGTGACACTGCGGGCCAGTTGACGAATCTGCCTTGTCGCGTCTGCTCTTGAAAGCGGAATTGGAAGGCTATTTGCTTATTCATGTGACGTGCGAGCAGCATGATCTGCAGAATCATTTCCACTTATACCACAATACCCATGTAACCATTGAAGACGATGTCGTGGCCTTTTTGCATTAAAAGGCGGTGAAGTTTCACGGTTTGGTAGGTCAACTGGTCGTGGTATTCGCGTCGGAGAACTGACAGCAGGCACTGTAACGCTGGTTTTGACACAGAAAACACGGCCCATTTACTTGGTTTTTCTTCAGAATTGATGAGATCCAGTGCACTGCGCAGAGCCTCGAGTTCTGCATATGTGGAAGTTGTCACATGTGAAGTCTTAAAACACCGAGTTACCTCTTGCGATTGTATAACCACTGCTCCACCTGAACTAGATGGCATAGTCGAGCCATCCGTTGTAAATGTGCACCTGGCTACTGTAGTCTTGTTCCAGTAAGAATAGACTGAGTTGTTTCAAGGCATGTGTCGGTAAGTCTGATTTTCTCCACATTCCTGGAATCATTAGGCGAACTCGCGGCCGGCTCAAGCTCCGAGGAGAAATCAGTGGCTTTGATGCAGGTGCATATGCCTCAGTAAACGATGAACGATGTTTGCAGACAGTAGCACCGTATGTCGTGCGGGGCCTTTCAGCAGCGAGGCGCGCCAGGGGGTGAGAAGGAGTCCTGGCATATAATTCCTGAGGCGCATGCGCATTTTCTCGGTAATAATATGCGTCTTTACCGAGTGATCCTAAGCGATGGCAATGGTTTCAGCCGTTGAAGCACTGAGGGGTAATCCAAGGCATATCTTAAGTGCTTGGCCTTGAATGCTCTGAATTGCGCGCAGGTTGGTCTTGCCGGTGTTAGATATTGCAGGTAAGCTGTACCGTAAGAATCCGATAAACGCTCGGTACAGTTGTAGCATGAATGATAGGGGCACTACCCAATTCTTTCCTACAAGAAATTTGAACTTGTGACATGTTGCGATCAGCCTCTTCTTCACATAGTTCACGTGTGGAGTCCATGGCATGTTTCCCTCTATTATGACTCCCAAGAACCTGTGGCTTCTGTTGAATGATATACATTCTTCATTAATCGATATGCTGTAAGCAGGCATTGGTTTCCGCGTGAACGCAACCACTCCACATTTTCCGCAGGACACCTTGAGGCCTTGTTTACGAAGGTAGCATGACGTCATTGTAGCAGCCTTTTGATGGCGGGCACGATGCTGAGGCCTAGTCACACCTGATGTGTAGACAGAAAGTTTTACAGTGCAAGGTAGCTCCTCGACTAGTTCGATGAGAGTTAGATTGGAAAGTGTAGAGCTTAGCACTCCTCCCTGAGGAAATCTTCGGCTGCTATAATAATCCGGTGTTGAGCCATTTGCTGTCATCACGTAAAATTATCGCAGCTGTAAGTAGCTGTGCAACCACATATATATCTTGCCACCAAGACCTACTGTTTCCAAAGCACTAATATGGCTCCATGGGTAACATTGTCGTAAGCCCCCTTAACGTCTACAAATAGGGCGGCGCACAGCCTCTTACAGGCTTTCTGGTGTTGAACATGTGTCATCAGATCAACAACGTTGTCGATTGACGAATGGCCGCGCCTGAATCCAGTCATGCACACTGGATAGATTTCGTAGTGTTCCAAATACCACTCCATTCGTGTTAGAATCATTCGTTCCATTGTTTTTCCCACGAAACTGGCAAGCGCAATAGGACGGTATGAGGCAATACCCAAAGGAGATTTACCAGCCATTAGAAGTGGAATGAGGTGATTTGACTTCCATGCTTGGGTAACCGTACCAGTCTGCCAGAAGTTGTTTTATCTCAAGTTGGCAGATCGGTGGTTAACTCTACAAGAATTCAAGCTCGTTGCAACCCGTGCTTGTGGCATTCGTCGAAGCCGATACGATATAGTTTATGTGCCCAACGACTTCTTACCAAACCTACAAGCATGTGAGGTGGTTCAGCGTGCGCCAAGTCAGCAGAAACTCTGTGATCATGCTCCGTTACTCTTCACGTTTAACGTGAGCACCACAACGAGAATTCATTAACCATGGAGGATGGACCCCACTATTCTTCATGATGACTAAAGCATTTCTGTGCTTCAAACTGAGCTGGCGGCCTTACTAGAGAAGTGAACTGCATAACTCTGTCCACATGGGATCACTTAAAATCTCGCTGGTGCCTCATAGCTCAGCAAGTAGGAAAAGTACCCCATGCTCGCCTCACGGCCAAGATGAATGAGATTCACCGACTCATTCGAATCATAGAAAGAGGTCGATTAACCACGTTCGCTATGCTCGAATACGTTGAAACAAAAATCAAATGTCAAATCTTAACGCAGACGTCTCAGGCTATTAGGCTTGCAAAATAAATACACTTACTGACAGATTAAACTGAGAACTTGGCTTACGTGGAAAAAAAACTGTAATCGTTAATAATAGCCTCACTACATCGATGAGGCACTGAAAGAGGATGGTATCATAGTTAATGGCCCAGATGAAATTCAAGAAGTTTTCGGAGATTACTTTGCAAAACTCTTTGCTGCAGAGCATGACACACAAGACGATGAGTTTAGTGCCAGACTCTCAGCCTTTTGCAAAGGTTTGCCATCGCTTGGCTTGGAAGACGGTTTAGCGGTATATGCAGAAACTGATAAAGAAAAAGTATGGCATGCCCTAAAATCAATGAATACGTCCACCTCACCAGGCCCATAGGGAATACTCACAGGATTTTACCTGCGTTTCTTCGATATCTTGGGAGATGCGATCACTGATCTCATAAATATTCTGTTACGTGATGGCCAAAAACCACAGTCTTTCTGCGAAGGAAGGGTGATTATATTCCTGGAAGAGGATATGGAGCCGTCAAATTGAATATTGTGAAGGCCTATTGCCCAGCTAAACACATACTATAAGTTAGTAGCCACACTGCTATCACAGCGTCTGTGGCCTTTCTTGGAAGAGATTATGGCACTTTTGCAGTCATATGCAGTACCAGGACCTTCCACCTTCGTAACTCTAACAATTATCAGAGACCTCTTTGGATATTCCAAGGAAAAACGGATCACAGGAGTATGTATTTCTCTTGATCAAACCGAAGCATTCGATAGAGTGGAACACGGGTATCTTTGGCCTCCCAGAGCAGTAAGTGCGACTGGTAGAAATACTCTATCAGGACCTGTCAAGCTGTCTTACTTGAACAATGAAGTGACCAGAAGCTTTGCAATTCAGAAGAGTGAGACAAAGCTGTCCGTTGTCTTCGGCATTATTTTGTTTCTAGAGTTTTTTCATTAGAAAGGTTGCAAACTGCGAGTGCATAGTGGGTTTCCCGACGCCAGGCAAGGAAACCTTCAAAATTGTCGCATACAACGATGATACTTTCGTATTTTTTGTAACTTGTCTGGCCACAGTACATTCTTTGACATTTTTGCTCAGTATTCCTATCTGTCGGGTTCTCTTTAATCACCACCAATTGTGAGGCTTTGCAGTTTGGAGGCTTCATAGAAATATTGTCAGGAGACGTACAATGCGTTCAAGCTGTTAAGGTGTTAGGTATTTACTTTGAAGAAGGATATGTCTCAAAAGGACCTGGGATGACGAACTTAGAGAATCCACCAATGTCATATCACCAGACACTCATTCTCACCTGCCCCAAACGGCAAAAGCAACAGTCATCAAGAAACAGGCATGCATTTTTTTTCGTTTTAAACAGCACTGATTGCCCTTCTACCTTGCCGTGTAACAGGACGCCTCGCCTCTATTGCGGGAACCTTCTTATGGGGAGGAAAACCAGCAAAGGTACAAAGGAAATTTTGGCAGCTTCCCACAAACCGTGGAGGCCTGCGTCTCCCAGACATACCAACATTCATGATAGCACTGGCTGCAAAAACAATACAGAGGCTCTTCGATGACGCAACTACCCCGGGTACAGGCTCTTGATGAAGTGAAGCAGTACACTAAAAGGAACTTTCACGGCAAATCCGTACATCATACCACGGGCGGAAATTCCGCTTAAGTTTTACAGAGCTCCCAGTGGCTTAAAACAAACACTGGAATCGATAGGCTCATGCAGTTTGTAAGATGTTTCACCACAGCAAATAAGCGAAATGGTGACAAGTAGCACACTGAGCAAAGGGGAAGAAAAAATTAGCAGATTCCATGTACAGTGGGAACCAATGATAGGCGAAGCACGAATGAGAAATGTTGATATGTCCCTTTGAGTGAGTGAGTAAGACAAACTTTATGTAAAACATATACTGAGGGGGCCAAGAAGGGGCCATTCTGACCCTTATTTCAACCTGGAGGCTCCGCCCAAGATGGCGCTGGCAGCCAAAGGCTTGTAGCGATGTCCCGGGCCCTCTGGACCGCCTGTAGTTGCTGCTTGTACTCGTTGCTCTTGAGGGCTTCCTGCCAAGCCTCTTGGGTATTTAATTGTGCTGCGCTATGGGTAGGGTAAAGCCAAAGCATGCGTTCAAAATTACGATAGGTCTGGTTGCAAGGGAGCATGTGAGTGGTGTGTCGGGTTCGAGTCTGTGTGAAATGGATGGTGTTATGTACGTAAGTGTTTGCAATCTTCTTAGAGTTAGAGCTTGTGCTTTGTTAAGTTTTGGGTGTGGTGCTGGGAAAGCACGTCTTTTTTTCCCGGTAATGTGAAGTGATCTTGTGGTATGTGAGTGTTTTGTCTTGGTTGCAGAGATTCCCGTACCGCCCACTCCTCAAGGGGTCGTTGTTCGCAGCATGGCGTGTGAGCTCACGCGCCAGGCGGTTGACCTCTTCTTTGGGATTGCAGTGGTCGAGTCCCGGTAACTGCCTCATGGGGGCTGGGAACCAGGATACGTAGAATTGAGCTTTCTCTTCTTTCATAAGGGTTTCTTTGCTCTCGTACTATTATTGGGTTGGCGGTGAGTTTTCCGGTGCTTCTAGCTGCTAGGCCAGCCAAGAACGTTCGTGCCGCCGTCTTGGAGTCTGTGCATACAATGTAGCAGGCTTGGCAGCTCTGCGAGGCTAGCGCGATGGCCCTTTCCTCTGGCTTATTTGACATGGCTTGTTGGAACGGTTGTCATGTTTACGAGGTTTCCGTCCTATCAATAACCGCTATGGCAAACACCTCGCTGCCGTAGTTGCGGGCGGCATCTACGAATAGTGCGTGCGTGTTGTGCATTTTTCCCCTTGTTTATGAGTGCCCTCGCTCTGTCCTTCCCTTCGGCCTTTGTGGAACGTTGGGTGAACGTTGCGGGGGATCGGCTCACACTAATGTGTTTCACCCTATGTGGGTTTTTTTTCTCTAGTTAAAAATTGGGCAAATGCCGGCGTCTCCTAGGATGAGATGGCCTGCCTGTGTCAACGACAGGCGTGTGATCTGTGCCACTCTCTGAGCCTCAAAATTTTCTTCGGCCATGTTGTGCAGACCGAGTTGCTCGAGTTTCTCATTGCTCGTGCTATTGGCAAGCCGAGTGCCGTTTTCAGTCCCTTGCGGAGGCATGGAGTCGGCCTTATTAATTTCAGCCTTCGTAAGTTTCAGAAAACGGGAAAGTGTATGCTACGTGACTTACGAGAAGCGTGATACGCCTTTATGGAAAATCAGCACAACGTTACGAGGTGGAAGTAAATGATGCCATACATGACTTCCGTGTCATGATTATCATGTTTGTATGTGTCGTTTACTTTCGTCATCTGTACACATCCCGTGATACCAAATTTAGTGTATGTAGAGCTAGTGAAACGGCCTCGAGCACGCTATGAGCTTAATATGTGGTCATGTTCTAACATAACACGCATGTCAGGATTATCATGGATGGATGGATGGATGGAAAAACTTATTAAAAAAGAAACCCTGCAAGGTGACCGCCCGGGCTCAGGCCACCCCGACGTTTTGTGCGGTGAGGCGTAGCCTTTCCACCGCTGTCTGGGCCCGCTGGATTGCCCACAGTTGGTCGTGCAGATCTGAGCTAGTCAGCGCACTTAGCCAACGCTCCTCGAGAAGGCCCGGTTTCATATTGTCCTCTCGGTATATTACTGCGACCTGTGTACATTGCCATAGAATATGTGTCATATCTGCGTTTTCGTGCTTACAGACGGCACAGCTTGTTTGTGGGTATTGTCTGCAATTTACTCTGTTCACGTGTATTGGATTTGAAAAGGTTCTGGTTTGGAATCTTCGCCAATCTGTTTCTTGAGATCTGTCTAGCTGTTTGTGTGGTGGCTGATATTCTTCTCGTTGTCGCTTATAATGTGTTAATATGTCATGATACGTGACCAGTCTGTCTCTGTCGTCTTGTATCGCAAATTCATTATTGTCATCACCTCCATCGTCCCCATCACTTCCACCGGAGTCGCCCCCCCTTCTGTGGTCGGTGCGGGGGGCCGGGCTGTCACTGTCCGAGCCGTGGTGGATTAGTTCTCGCACGGTTCGGTAGGCCTTCTCGTTCAGGTTTTGAGGGATGGTCGTGTCTTCGATGTTTAATTCTCCCATGTGCGCCGGGATCCACTTGAGGTATTTGGGTACAATTTTGCTGTTCCGGAAGTCATCTGCTCTGCGGTTCAGAATTTGGGCTGTTTTGGTGGAGACCCATTTCTTTGTGAAATTCCTCATGGCTATCTTGGAGTCACTGATCATTATTCTATCGTGTTTTTGACCATTGACTACGGCCAGTGCAATGGCCATTTCTTCCGCTGCCTCCGACAATGTGGTCCTTACGTAGTCCGCGGTCAAGTTCTTCCCTTTTGTGTCTATGACCACTATTGCGAAGAAGGAGCCATGCACAACCCTATTACTGATATTATTATTTCGGGAATACCGGGCGGCGTCTACAAAAAGCACACCCTCCCACGTGCCGTGGTTTTTAAGGATCATTTTCGTGCAGCATTTGCGTCTCTCAACGTAGTGTGCAGGGTGCATATTTTGGGGATGTTTTCCGTAATTATCGCAGACCGGACGTCCGGGTGAATCTGCGTCTTGGGACCTTTCTTTCCGTGGTGATTAATGAAGATCTTTTCTATGATTTCTCTACCCGCCATGGTTCACGACAATCGTTAGAATTGCGCTATCCTTTGTGCTTCAGCGACCTCGTCTAGCGTGTTATGTACTCCGAGTTGTAGCAGCCTTTCGTTCTTTGTGTATTGTGGTAAACCCAGCGCAGCTCTGTACGCTTTTCTAATCAGAGTGTTGACTTTGTCCTTCTCGGCTTTGTTCCAGTGGACGAACACCGCTACGTACGCGATATAGCTGATTGTGAAGGCCTGGACGAGTCGTACAACGTTTCTTTCTTTAATGCCCCTTCTTTTATTGGATACTCTTGTATTAGCCTAACGGCTGCCATGATTTTGTTTTCCAGGCGCGTTATTGTTTCCCCATTGGTTCCCCTGGCTTCAATCCAGAGACCCAGGACTCTGATCTTCTGAACCAAGGGTATCGTGGTGCCTTTTTCTAGTGGTTATCCTGATTCTTTTGTGTAATTCTCCTACGTTTCTGCAATGTATGCCTAGTCTTTTGGGGTGGTATAGTAGCAGTTCTCATTTGCCCGGTGAGCATTCCAATCCGCTACCATCCAGATGACTCTCGACTGCATCCACCACCTCTGGAACTCTATTCTCCATCTCGCCTTCACTGAAGTCTTGTGTGGTCGAAATTGTAATGTCGTCTGCATAAATTTGTGATTGATTGCCTTCGATTTGCTCTAATTTTTCTGATAATCCAATCATGACGAGGTTAAACAGCATCGGTGACACGACGAACCCTTGCGGTGTGCCAGCGCTGCCCATGTCTATTTGGATTCTCTCTTCCTCGTCCAGTCTAACCGTGGCAGTTCTTCCCGCAAGAAAATTTCTGATGCACTTGTACGTGCGCTCGCCTAGACCGAGTTGCGCAATTCGTTTTAGAATGGCTGGATTCTCGCCCATGTTGAAGACCTTCCTGAGATTTAGTCCGATTATTGCGCTCACGCTTCGTCCAATGGGGTCTATGACTTGCTCCTTTAGTTGTATCATGGCATCATGTGTGAAGAGCCCTCTTCTGAAGCCGATCATGTTGCTGCGGTATACGTTCTTAGACTCAAGGTAGCCGTTAACCCTGTTCAGGCAAGCATGCTCCGTTGCTTTACCGACGCAAGAAGTGAGGGAGATGGGCCGCATGTTCTGTATTTCTATGGGTTTACCCGGCTTAGGAATAAGGATCACGCCGGATTTCTTCCATTCGTCGGGTATCTCCCCGTTTCTCCAGCACTCGTTGATGAAGTTTGTCAAACGGCTCGTTCCCTGGTCGTCCAGGTTCCGGAGCATATTGTTGGACACTTTGTCGGGACCTAGAGCTGACTTGGTTTTTAATAGTCTGCAGGACCGCCCTGATTTCATACTGTGAAAGGTCTCTGTCAAGATCTTCGTTGGGAGAGCCCGAGTATTCTTGGTGTTCGACTTCCGGGGGTCTGCCGAGGTAGAGCTTCACGATTTCATCACCCATCTGATGGATGTTCCCTTTATACCTGTATCTTATCTAGGTCATTCCGCTTTCTCCGCCGTTCTGGTGGCCGACGGGTCCAGCAGGTGCTTGAGGATTTTCCATGTCTTGCCTGTGTTTATGTTGCCGTCGATAGCGTCGCACACTTCATCTCATTCCTGATGGCATAGCTGGGTACAGTGTGTTTCAATGTGCTTGTTTAGCTCGACGAGTTTTCTCCTTAGATTTCGATCGTGTTTTTCCCTATGCAGCCGTTTCTGGATAGATTTTTTGGCTTCGACAAGGTGTGCGAGCCTGCTGTCCATCCACATTCAGAGGGTTCCGCCATACTCAACCTCCTCTTGTCGTCGAGCCAACCAGTCATCCCACTACATTTCGGTTGTGGCTTTTCTACGTCTCGTAGAAGTTCACTGCTCCATTCTTCCATGTTTTCGATGGGTTCCTGTTCTTTCTCGTTTCTGATTTTGCGAATTTGTCCCAATCTACGCGCCTGATTGTCCGTTTGCAATTCCTGGTAAGAGTATTGGTAAGAGTAGAGCGATGCTGAGGATTTTGTGATCATTTTTCAGGTCTTCAAAGGTATTTTCCTACGTGATTCGACCGGCGTTCTTGCAGAGGGGTCACGTCCGGCGTGGTGTTCCTGTGAGGACCTACACCATTTCTGGTGTGCGAGGCTGGCTCATTCAGAATGGGCTAGTCCGGCCTTTTCGATGAGGTGGGCAACGTTTTTTTTTTCCTTTCATCGACGAGTGCTCATATCCCCACTGCGTGTGCTAAGCGTTAAAATCTCCTCCGATAACAAGTCGGTTGTCGCCTGCGATGTTCATCGTTTCGTTAATTAGTTCTTCGAAATTATGCTTTAGGCCCTTTTTAGATTGGCTGCTGTATACGTTTAGGACAAAAGTGCTGCTCTCCTTTTTGCTGCGTGGCACGACTTCTATAAAATGTGGTTGATATCCATGACTTGTTTCGTAATGTGTGGGATAGCAACTAGCCCCTTCTTCACTAATGTGGTCACGGCTATGTCTGTCCCTTTTCCTTGTGTGCGCTGTTTGTGGGTGGCATACTCGGCAATTTCGGTGTGGTCGAACGTCTCCTGCAAAATGATCACATCAGGTTTTTTTGTGGTGATTTTGATTAATTGCGCCATCGATGCTTTTTTATTAGAGAGGCCACGGCAGTTCCACGGCCAGATGACGAGTTTTGTCATTTTGGTGCCCGCCATGTCAAAGAAATTTTCTTCTCTAGCTCTTCGAGCCGCTTGTCGTGCTTTAGTACCAGCGCCTTACACTCCGTCTCACAATCGCTAAGTCACACGATCAGCATCTCGAACATTTTCTCCATTTTGTCCGACAGTTTGTATATCAAGTCCTCAAAGACGTCTGTTTTTTCGTGCTAGAACGGGGCCTCTTGACCTCTTTTTCTGAGTCGCTTTGCTCTTTGGTCTTCGTCAGCGGGATTTTTCGCTTGGCGCCTGGTTTCTGTGTTTCCACTGCTACCATTTCTATTTCCTCATTCTCTCCCTCCCCTGTGGTTTTGGTCACTGGCGTGGAGACGGCCGCAATGGCGGTTGACGGAGGCGACGTCTGTATCTGCATTTTCATGAGTATTTCATAAAGTGTGTGCTGTAGTTCATCAATTTTTTAGCTGATTCATTGTTTTGCTTTTTGCTTTTCTCTAGCTCCTGTCTGAGTAGCTTGTTTGCCGTTCTGTATTCCTCTAGCGTCTCTCTATGTCTCTGTAGCTATCCCTAGCGTTACTATTACTGCCAGACCTTGCCGAATCGCGATTGGCCACTAAGTTTGACCAGCCCACCTTTTCTAGCGTCTTCTGTTCTCCTTGCTGCTTCGTTGTCGCTTCGGGCGTCCTTCCCCTCCAGGTGAATCTCGGCCCACTCCTGGTCCTGGGTCTGCTTCTGGACCTTGACCCCAAGCGACGTAGTCCCCAGGCTCCCAGGCCGGACTTGGATCTGGATCTGGACCTTGATGTGAGTTCATGGGCTGGTTGTGTGTTGCTGCTTTCCCAGGTGTCCTGATCTAGTGAGTCGGCTTCCCGCTGGAGCTCTTCCTCGTTTCTCTTCGCAGCCCACCTTCGTTGCTTTACAAAGTATGCCGTCTTAAATTTAACTCTGCAAGTCCGGTCTGCCGTGGGGTGTGCATCTCCGCAGAGCTTGCACTTGGGTGTGCATTCATGGTCTCTGGTAGGATTTTTGGCGTCACACGCCGGGCACAACTTATGTGGTGGTCTTGGGCACACTTCGGTCCTGTGCCTGAGCCTCCCTCAGTCTTTACAAAAGTCTATTGCTTACGGTAGAGGGAAACTTTCATCATGATGCTGTTGAAGTAAGCCCACGTGGGGACCCTGTTGCCTTCGTACAGTAGTATCACTGTGGTCGTGCTCGTTAGTCGCTTGGCGAACGCCATTAAAGGATTTCTCACGTTCACCAGTGCATGCATGAGCTGATCATGTGTGTACTTCAAGGGATTGTTGCGGATTATCCCCTTGGCCAAATGTTACGGTGCCGAGACGTATGCGTTGGTCTCGTACTTTTTCCCGTTGATGTTTAAATCCTTGATTTTGACGAATATTGTCACCGTCTTCTCTTCCGGTGTGCTGATAACCAGGATAATTTGTGTGGGGTTGGGGCAGATCATGAAGATTTCGTCGTTGCGCACCCCTGCTTCTTGGCGTATCGCTTCGTCGAGGCTGGCTCTGCACGTGTGTCTAATGCTCAGCCCGTCTCTTGGTCTGACGATTATCTTGATGTCATCTGCAGGTAGCATTGGCATCTTACTTGCTTGTAAAATCTTGTTCACGATGCTCTTCCCACCTCTGCGCGTCGAGCTTTTTGAGCGGATGCATTTCTGTGCTTTTCACACCCAGGAATCGCGCAGGATGTGGAAGTGGTTGGCAAGGTACGATGCATTGACCATAGACTGGTACGGTCTCCAATCCGCCTAGACTTGAAGAAGGAACGCCAGAAACTGATACGCAATAAGCCAATCAATGAGCTAGCACTGAGAGGAAAGTACAGGAATTCAGAGTGTCGCTGCAGAAGAGGTACTCGGCTCTTAGTGAGGAAGCCAACCTTAGCGTAGATACAATGAATGATAATCTGACGAGTATCATTACGGAGTGTGCAGTGGAAGTTGGAGGCAGGGTAGTTAGACAGGAAACTGGCAAGCTTTTCCAGGAAACAAGAAATCTTATTAAGAAGCATCAAGGCATAAAAGCCTCAAGTACAACAGACCAAATAGAACTGGCAGAGCTTTCGAAGTTGATTAACAGACGTAAAGTATGCGATGTAAGAAGGTATCACATGGAGAGAATTGAACACGCTCTGAAAAACGGAGGAAGCTTCAAAGCAGTGAAGAGGAAACTTGGGATAGGCAAAAGTCGGATGTATGCACTAAGGGACAAAGAAGGCAAAATAACTACAGATATGGATAGGATAGTTAAATTGCCGGAGCATTTTTACAGAGATCTGTACAGTAGCCGAGACAACCACGACCTTAATACTATAAGAACTAGCAGTAACCCAGATGACACCCCACCAGTAATGATAGAAGAAGTCAGGAAAGCTTTGGAGAGCATGCAAAGAGGCAAAGCTGCTGGTGAGGATCAGGTAACATCAGATCTGCTGAAAGATGGAGGACAGATTGTGTTAGAAAAACTAGCCACCCTGTTTACGAGGTGTCTCCTGACGAGACGAGTACCAGAGTCTTGGAAGAACGCGAACATACATAAGAAAGGAGATGACAAGGACTTGAAGAATTACAGGCCGATAAGCTTGCTCTCTGTAGTATACAAGCTATTTACAAAGGCAATTGCTAACAGAGTAAAGAAAACATTAGAGTTCAATGAACCAAAGCAACAAGCAGGATTTCGAACAGGCTACACAATAATTGACCAAATCCATACTATCAATCAGGTAATAGGGAAATGCTCAGAGTATAACCAACCACTATACATAGCCTTCATAGATTACGAGAAGGCGTTTGATTCATTAGAAATATCAGCCGTCATGCAGACACTGCAGAATCAGGACGTAGATGAAGTATATATAAACATTCTGGAAGAAATCTACAGGGGATCAACTGCTACCATAGTGCTTCATAAAGAAAGCAACAAAATACCAATCAAGAAGGGTGTAAGGAAGGGGGACACAGTCTCCCCAATGCTATTTATTGCGTGCTTACAGGAAGTTTTCAGAAGCCTAGAATGGGAACACTAAGGGACAAGAGTTAATGGAGAATACCTTAGTAACCTGCACTTTGCCGATGATATTGCATTGCTGAGTAACTCAGGGGACGAATTGCAACTCATGATTACGGAGTTAGACAAAGAGAGCAGAAAGGTGGGTCTTAAAATTAATCTGCAGAAAACGAAAGTAATGTACAACAACCTCGGAAAAGAGCAGCGCTTCGAGATAGGTAATAATGCACTTGAAGTTGTAAAGACTATGTCTACTTAGGGCAGATAATAGCCGCAGAGCCGAACCACGAGATTGAAGTTACTATAATAATGAGAATGGGATGGAACACATTTGGCAAGCACTCTCAAATTATGACAGGTAGATTGACACTATCCCTCAAGAGGAATGTATATAACAGCTGTATCTTGCCGGTACTTAGCTACGGAGCAGAAACCTGGAGACTTACAAAGAGGGGTCAGCTTAAATTGGGGACGACGCAGCGAGCGATGGAAAGAAAAATGGTAGGTGTAACTTTAAGAGACAAGAAGAGAGCAGAGTGGATTAGGGGACAAACGGGGGCTAAGGATATCATAGTTGAAATAAAGAAGAGGAAATGGACATGGGCCGGGCATGTAGCGCTTAGACAGGATAACCGCTGGTCATTAAGGGTAACTAACTGGATTCCCAGAGAAGGGAAGCGGGTTAGGGGGAGACAGGAGGTTAAATGAACAGATGAGATTAAGAAGTTTGCGGGTATAAATTGGCAGCAGCAAGCACAGGACCGGGTTAACTTGCGGAACATTGGATATGCCTTTGTCCTGCAGTAGACGTAGTCAGGCTGATGATGATGATGATGATGATGATGATGATGATTTCTGTGCTGTCTCTTCGCCATGGCTCACACGGCCCTTCCTTTTATACGTGGTTTCGATCCAACCCTCCGCGTCCCCGTCAGCGTCTCGTCTCGTCGGATCGCTATCGTCCTCTCCGGAATCATTACTTGGAGTTTCCCCCACTTCTGCATCATCTACGTCCATTTAGGAGGTGCGCCCGATCCCTTGGCTTGCAACTCGGCAGCGTTGATCACTTTTCCCGAGGCCCGCGTTGGCCTTGTCGGTGTAGGCTTAGCTGGGCACACTTGTAGCTCGAGTGGTTTTCACATCGAAAAAGCTTCAAAAAAGGTCTCAACACCAAGGTTTTTGGTGTCGAAGCGTTCGGATGGACTCGCTCTATTCGGTGGAGGTCGATTGCCAGGTATTTGACTTGATAAAACTGCGGAAAACATTCCTAAAAAGCTGAGCCAACGTGAAGCGCGTCCGCAGCATTGCGTTGCCCGGCAGCGCCTCCCGGATTATCATGTTTGCACCAGTCACATATCTCGTCATTCATTGACGTTACGTTACACTAAATTTTATATATGTGGAGCTTGTAAAACGGCCACGAGCACATCATGAAGGTCCCAACATACTCCAATGTAGTGTTGACGGGCGCGCACGCTGGGCACAGCAACGCTACTTTAGCAAAAGGCGAGCACCTTATAGTCTTACAACAGGCGCGACGAGCGTTCGTCGGCGCGGCCCGGCGGCAACTGACGCGAAATGCGACAGGCTCCATTTAGCGCCGATGCGTTACCAAGACAACACGGCGTCTACATCTTTTCGTGACGGAGGAACGCCGGACGCGCTGAAACGCGCATGCATCAAAGCAACGCAGCGCGGCGCGCGCCTGCGAGTATATGACCGGACCGGTGCCTGGCGTGGCAACGCCGGCGTGACCCGACGAAATGAACACCGGTGCGCACACGCACCACGTTGCATCGAAATGTATTGGCGCTTTGACTGTGGCATGTAGTCATGTTCTCACATGACACGTATCTCACGATTATCATGCTTGCACCAGTCACATACCTTCGTCATCCATTGGCGTCACGTAATACCGAAGTTGCCATATATGAAGCTGGCGAACCTCCCAGCTTCATATATAGTGTGGCAAGTAGTCATGTTATTACATGACACGCGTGTCGTGATTATCAAGTTTGGGTGTGTCCTTTACTTATGTCGTCCGGTCGCGTCACGTAATACCGAGTTTGGTACATGTGAAGCTAGCGAAATGACCACAAGCGCATGATGAGCGTGGCGTGTAGTCATGTTGTTACACGACACGCATGTCGCGATTATCATGTTTGCCCCAGTCACGTACCTTTGTCATTCATTCACGTACTGTAATACCAAATTTGGTATATGTGACGCTAACGCAATGGCCGTGAGCGCACGATGAGCATGGCATGTAGTCATGTTGTTACATGACACGCATGTCATGATTTTCGTGGTAGGGTCTGTCGCTTGTGCTCACCATGCAATCATGCCATGTCATACCAGTTTTGCAACATGCCATGTGAACGAAACCACCGCAAGAGCAGCAGGTCAATTAAATGTAAATCATGACATTAATAACACACATGTCATAATTTTCATGTTATGACTAGTCAAATATGTTCTTAATACAGTCAAGTTATGTCATACCAAGTTTGGTATTGGTACCATTATCAAAACGGCCAGGAAAGCTAAAAGACGTAGGCGGTTAGGTAAATAGATAGATACGCTCAAGGTCGCTTAAGTTTGCTAAGAAACGCTTCGCATTTAAAAGCATCCTGCATGAAAAAATAGAAACGGCGGTGTTGCAATCGCGTACCTAACCAGGTGCACGAGTTTGACTGGGTGAGAATATGGAGAGCATTGCCTACGCGTTACCAGTTAGCACATTCGAGAGTCGCTCCAAATGACCACTGTCTAAACTGAGGCAAAAGAGAGACGGCATAACATGCGCTGTTTCAGTGCTCGGTGGCGAAAGGCGTCTGGCACATTGTACAACGTCTCTTCCGCTTTCGGACAGTGCGCATGGGAACAGAACGTGGGCTGTTTGCAAGACTGTACTTTACAGTGACCTTGTACGTACTGTGGCGGTGACGCTTTTTAGCGGAAGTACGGAACAAGCCTCATAGAGGCGCATATCTCGCACTCCAGAAATTACGGCTCATTGCGTGGAATTGCCTAGATGAGCAGTTAGAAACGCACGGCGAAGAGGCTTTCCTTCGACGATGGCACACACCTTTCTTTAGAGTAAGGGAGGGACAGCTGAATTTTCCAGTTGTTTCGTTATAGTCATGCGCTCACTCTAGCACGCGTGCATACGTGTTTTTCTGTAAAATGTTAATAACTTGATCCATTTTATTTTCCTTTGGCTTGTAACACTTGGATACCCAGTGATCACTTAGATTTTGGTTCTCATTGGTAAGTTTGGTTTTGGGACGTTAAACCCCACAAATCAATCAATCAATCTCATTGGTAAGTTGTATGCACTGTCTTTACTTGTTTCTGATGTTTCATTTGTGTATGTACCATATCAGTGTACAATAAACTTCGCTTTCTCAATCACCAAATGCCAATAAGTCATCATGCCCCTAGTAAGAAGGCTGCCGGAACCACCTTCATATGGCTGGTACGGCTCGACTAGTGGGCAAGAATTACCTATCCAGCAATTTTTTTAAACCTGCTTGATTGCAACGAGATGCAGGGCTAATGTCAGCGCATCGAGCAGACGACAGCCGCGGAACACTCCTACGCATTCGCACACTTATTGTACTCATATATTCTACCGCGTCTGAGCCAGCGTTTACAAACCATCCCGCAGAAACAGGTAGTAGACCTCAAAACAACACTGGTGAAATATACAAAAAATGGCAGCATATCCGCGGGCTGAATGATTGACAGTGGGGCAAAGCATCCGTCTGTTCATTCGTTCTTGCTTCCGTCCGTCCATGCTTCATGTGTGTGACCATCCATGCGTCCACCGCCCGTCCGTGCGTGCGTCTGTTCGTGTGTCCGTCCGTGCGTTCGTCCATGCATCCACCCCTGCGTCCGTTCATGCGTCCATCCGTCCGTGCAGCCATCCGTGCGTCCATCCATGCACCTGTCTGTGTGTCCATTCGTCCATCTATTCAACACTCCAAGTAGCAACATCTCGCGTCTTTTGATCATATATTCCGCATATAGAAGCACCACCACCCAGTGGACATTCCAAGGACGAAACGAGAGGTGGCACACGCACACTTTCTTACGGCTTGCGCTTTGTGTCTACTTCCCACCTTTAATCACCTCGAGTTGATGGTATATACTAGTTCACTGTATTCATGCCACTGCGGCCCAACGCTCGCTAAGCCTTTCTAAAATCAAGGAGGTTATGCCCAGCGAATATAACGTAGCAACCCTTTCTGGTCAGGTAGTGCTCAATGTACATGCCAATGGCTGCTAATTGGGAATGAGAGACACGAGAATTCGGCTTATAGTTAACGCGCACGCTGCGAATTTTTTACTGTTCAACAACGCACAGAAGAAATCTAGCACCGGCACCACCTTGCAGCTGAAAGCGCAGGACATGTTACTTACTACGACGAGGGAAGAACGGGTGCCGCTTTATGGAGCTTCGCTCCTAAAAAAAATCGCTGCTCGTGGCCCTGGGGTCTGGCTTGTTCGGGCACGTCATGTGCACGTGACCTCTTGGTCAGATGCCGGAGAGGGTAGGGAAGATATTGGCTTGCGAAGGCTACACGAATCATGGTGCTCATATGTAAGATGTATACACTGCATTTACTAGTTTTCAATGTTTAGTTTGTGTGCGTACAAGTTAAGTGTACTATAAGCTTTGCTTTCTCAATCGCCAAACGTCAACAGCTCATCGTGCATCTAGTAAGATGGCTGCCTCTTCCGCCATTCTATGGTTGGCACGGCTTCACTTGTGGGCAAGAATTTTCACTTCAGCATTTTTTCACACTTCCTTGGGTGCACAGGCCACAAGGGAGTGTGCGGGGTCGCTGCTCTAGTCTGACCATGTTTGTACTCAACTATGGGAGAGCAGTGAGCCGTCTCAATCACAGGTGTGTTTTGAATGAAGTATGAATGGTTATTTAGAGTACAATACGTGCTGGGGGGTGACAAAGGGAAGTTTATTGTACACTTAACTTGTACGTACACAATTGAAACATCGAAAACAAGTAAAGACAGTGTATACATCTTAAAATTGAGCACCCCTCCACGAAATGTTATTGACGCGCAGCCCTGGATGAGCACACTTCGCTAAAGTTATCCAAAAAAGCCTTTGTGGTTACTCTGGTTGCCTAGCAGAGTTGTGCTGTCTATCGAAACAGCTTTATTCGTAATCCACACTGCCAAAAACATTGCAAACTTGACAATAATCTTGCCTTTATTCTTTTAACTAGCAACTGCCATGTAATGCTATTTCCTCGAATTCGCAATAAAGGTAGCAATCGTAAAATGTGTTTTTGCACTTCGATATACTAAGCTCTGTGTGCTGGAGCTCAAGTTTTGACAAATAGCTTGTCTTTTTCAAGGCTGAAACAGATTTCCTTAGCGCTAGCATGAATACGCTTCATAACCTCTTTTCCACGGGAGGGAAAGAACTGTGGATACTCGGGAGCGGAAGGTGAAGTGCCGTGGCGAGGTGTGGGAATGAAAATGGAAATGGTGTTCCGCGAATAAAAAGAAAAATCTGGGGAACCCTTAAGCTCCCCCATTAAAAGTTGAACGCGATTGCGAAATCCAGCCCCTAGTGCACCATCCAACCGCTTAATGCATAATTATTCATATGTTTAGTTACATACACACGCACGCACACGCACACAGTAGATTGAACCAACTGGTGCTATTATCGCCGAATAGGCTCGTTTTTGTCGTGACACCTTTCGAACAAAATGCGTTAAAGGCCAACTCCGGCGATTTTTTACCACGTCAAGGTTTTAGTGTTTCTATGTTCCTCAGACACTCTTGTCATGATCCTAACAGCTGAAATGCTCAGGAAATTTGAAAATGATTTTTAATAAGCCAAAGTGTGCAATACCGAAACACAACCGAGCGCCCTGTCTGCGTATGATGTACTATTTGGTAGTGCCGGAGGCCGTATACTGGTTCCGCGTGTGCGGAGTGTGAAAACTGTGAAAGCCAGTGCAGTGAAGTACCGGCCTAACACCACAGCGGAAAGAAGAAACCATTCCCGTGCTATACCCGTGCCTAACACCGTCGCCGCCGCCGCCTTGTGGAAAGCACAATAAACGCTGTAGCGGCCAAAGTAGCGATGCCATCAGCTGCGTCACTTCCGTTGACATGCCAAACATGACGTCACACAGACAGTGTTGCCAATATTGCTGGCAAGTGAGTTGAGCTTTTTGAGGCAATCCTTAAAATTCATTTGCGAGCGATCAGTGCATCACTGAAACGTGTGATTTGGCGTAAAGGACTAAAATGCACAAGGGACCATACCCAGCGAATTTCATTGAAATTAATTGAAATAAAAAACTCACCGGAGTTCGCCTTTAAAGGGGTTCTGAAACACTTTTTAAGTGACCATTGAATGAATTCACTAGAAGAGTTTTTGCCTCGCAAATTCAACGCCGCGAAAATTGTAAGAATCCGTCTAGTGTGAGTGGAGTTTCAAAGGTTTGTTGCATGCTGTAATTGCATTATCTCTTCTCTTGTCCCGATGAAAGCGCTGGGAGCTAAGCAGGAAGAATGGCAGGGCAAAGAAACTACCACACCTCGTCACCTTGAGCACTTTTTTTCTTCGCATTCATGGCTTTTTCATTGTTATCACGTGCGCACGCGTGGACAAGTAGAAGCCTCTCACGGCTGCCTTGGTAACTTGATCTTTCGGTCACAGACGCACAGACAATTTTTCGCTCACAGCCAACGGGGCCGGCGCCGGTGGCAGGTTTTCTGTGACACGAGCTCTTTAACGCTATCGCGTTAATAAAACAGAACAATTGGAAAGGTGGTGCCGGGGCCTACATTTGTTCCTTTCTTTCCCGCTATCATTAAAATGAAAGTGAGAAATGTGATAACGTCCAGCAATTATCTCTAACGTTACCTGTTTTCTTGCATATTTTTACAAAGCTACGCTGTTAACGTATTACTTAGTGAAGGCACGAAGCATAAATTGAAGCGCTGGTTTTGTTGTATGATACAACCTTAACGATAACTAATACACAATGTTAGTTAGTTAATTATGTTGGGTTTTATGGCGCAAGAGCGACTAAGGCTATGTGCGCCAGACTCATGGTGAGAATACCTACAGCGGACAGGGCTGTGACAATGACTGAGAAATGTCTGGATGGTGATGACATATGGGATATGATGAGCGGTGAAGCGTGGCTGTATAAAGGCATAAAAGGATTGGCTTTGTAAACGCGTGAAGTATATCTCTTTTCTAAGATGTTGCGTGTGATTCTCGGGGTGGTCAATGTGTATGGTTGGTGCCGGAGGTTATGTCAAAACCGTAACGGCTTTTACATAGCACTAATGCCGTACGCGTGTCCTTATACCTAAGGGCCGGGAGGAAAGTGCCTCGTTGCGAATTCCAGCTGCAGCAAATGCCTCTTCGAAGAGGCTGTGCTACGAGTCACATCAGTCAAGTTTTGCTATGCCTAGTGGTAGCATAGTTTAGTTGAACCTTGTTCAGAAGTTGTGCTTCATTTAAAAAGCTGATCACATCAGCTATGGGTATTAGGGCGTCATAACCCAAGAGTAGCATTGGATGAAAGGGAATATTTAACCTGTAAAACGTACGGAAATGTTTTTCTCCTAATGTTTCCATATGTGGGCATGCTAATAAAATGTGCATACAGTTAGTTGCTCCTGACACTCATTGCGTGTTGGAGCTTCTTCGCCTGCCAATAGATAGTTATGTGTGTTGTGCGTATGACCTATTCGTAGTCGACATATAACTACTTCGATAAAACGTGCTTGATGAAGACAGGTCTTCCATTCACCAAGAACAGGTTTAATTAGGTGAAGTTTGTTATTTTGTCGTGATTTCCATTCCTGCTGCCAGTGAAAGGTGATGGCCCGGCGAACAGCTTGAATCCCATCTCTGGCACGTATGTTGGTTTTTGACTCGCGCATCTATATTGCTGTTGCAGCTAGTTGGTTTGCCCTTTCATTACCTGAGATCCCGACATGACTCGGCACCCAACAGAGCGTATGGTGTGGTCATCAGGTGTGTGGGATAGCATGTTTAAAATATCGCCTATGATTGGCTCATACTGAGATTTACGATTGAGACTTTTTAGCGCGCTTAACGAGTCTTTAAGTATGAAAGCTTTTTTTATGTTTTGAGCTTATAATGCATTGTACGGCCATCCATAACGCATAGCACTCAGCGGTGTAGATGGATACGAACTGCGGTAGTCTAGTTATTTGCTCGTGTGTTGCTCCTACCACGCTGTTTTCGACATAAGCAGATGTCTTCAAACCATGAGTGTAAAATTCTTCGTAAGTGTTGCACGTTTCTTGTAATGTAAGGAATTCGTGTAGTATATGTTCACGTGGGTTGTTTTGTTTCTTTATATGTGTGAGTGAAAAATCCAACAATTTGCAGAAGTCACTCCATGGGGCCAAACTGGGTGGCCTTTTGGCGACGGAGAGGGCTTCGTTAGGGGCATTTAGGGCATGAACTTTTTTTTCAAATCTTAGTGTTAGTGGCTTGATTGCGTTTGGCTTGTTGGCGTAGAGTTTTCGTAGGTCACATCGTGTGACAATACTGTGGCATATATGATCTGGTGAAGAACGAACTCTAAGGACATACGTGAGCATTATTTGCGTTCTCCTATATTCCAAGGATGGTTCGTTACTTTCGGCGTATAAGCTCGAAATAGGTGAGGTTCGATAGGCACCTGTTGCGAGGCGTAAACCTTTGTTATGGACAGGGTTTAGGCGCTTAAGGTACGGGTCTCTTGCTGAACCGTAGATTATACTACCGTAGTCTAATTTGCTCTGTACTAAAGAGCGGTATATGAGCAGGAGGCACTTACGGTTGGAACCCCAGTGCTTTCAGGACAAGACTTTGAGGACATTGAGAGCGTTTTTGGATTTCACCTTGATATTATTATTGTGTGGAAGAAAATTGAGCATGTTATCAATTATGAACCCCAGAAACTTCTGTTCGTGTTTTATTGGCAATACCGTTTTGTTTATTTCAGTACGGGTCTGGTTGTAAGCCTCGTTTCTGGGAGAATGCTACAGCAACCGTCTTTTCCTCAGAAAACTGGAAGCCGTTTTTGTTAGCCCATTGTGTTAGCTTGTTTATTGCTATTTGAATCTGTCGCTCGCACGTCGCCATGTTAGGTGACCGGCACACTATTTCGAGATCATCCACATATAGGGAGTGCATAAGAGTAGATAGTATGACCTGGTTCACAAAGTTCATTTTGACGACAAAGAGGGTTGTGCTCAAGACACAGCCCTGAGGCACACCGTTCTCTTGAATAAAAGTTTCTGAAAGTGTGCTACCTAAACAAACCTGAAAAGTTCGGTTCAATAAGAAGCCGGACAAGCAGTTGAGCATCCATCCGCGAATTCCAAGATATGCCAGGTCTCGTAAGATACCGTACTTACACGTTGTGTCATATGCCTTTTCAAGATCAAAAAATATTGCTAAGCAGTGCTGCTTGTACAAGAAAGCTTCTCGTACTGACTGTATGTTCAAGGCGAATGAGGTGATCGGTGGTGGAACATGCTTTCTTGTAACCACATTGGTGGACATCTATCAAGTTATCGGTTTCTAGGATGTATGTTAGCCTCCATGCACTGGCACGTAGCAATATTATTAACACTTTCGTAGGATTTCGCCATACAACTTGTGAGGGCTAAGGACGTGTAGCTTGTTGGTAGTGTAGGATTTTTCCCGGCTTTGAAAAATAGAATTATAATGGCTTTTTTCCACTCTGTTGGCATTCTGCCAGTGACCCCAATAGCGTTAAAGAAGTGCAGCAATGCCTGCACCACTTCCTGGGACAAATGGGCGAGCATTTGGTAATGTATTTTGTCTGGGCCAGGTGCTGTTTTTCTACCTTTACAAAGCACTCCGTTAATTTTCTGCAGGGTTAAGCGGGAGCTGTATGATCTGTAGTGATAACCTGTAATAGGAAGCTTTTTTTTTCTACAGATTGTTTATGTTTTAGGAAATCTGCCGAATAGTTTGCTGAGCTCGAAATAGCGCAAAAGTACTGCTCTAGTAGGTCTGCCTGTTCGCCTAAAGTTATCTGGATGCCAGGGGTTGAGAGAATGGGGATGATATATGAACTGTAGTTGCCGTTCAACTTGCGCACCTGATCCCACATTCTTTTAGATGTGATGGAACTGTTAATGGATGAAAGGTACTTTTTCCACGAGAGTTTTTCAGCCTGCCTGCGAATAAATCTTGCCTTTGCTCTCGCCTTTTTAAATGCTGGGAGGTTCTCTACTGTAGGATATTTACGAAAAATGCCCCACTCCTTGTGTTGCAATTTTTTAGCTTGTGTGCACTCTTTTGTACACCAGGGTTCCTGTTTTTTCTTTATAACGCCGGAGGATTGTGGTATAGTTTGTTCGGCTGCCGCGAGTATGCAGGTGGTGACTCTCTCGTTCATTCCCTGTATGCTTAGGCCATCAGGAATCTCTTTTTCTAGGGCAGCTTTTTCAGTGAACAGTGGCCAGTCTGCCAGATGTAGTTTCCGATTGATTAAATGATTGATTGATTGATTGATTGATTGATTGATTGATTGATTGATTGATTGATTGATTGATTGATATGTGGGGTTTAATGTCCCAAAACCACCATATGATTATGAGAGACGCCGTAGTGGAGGGCTCCGGAAATTTCGACCACCTGGGGTTCTTTAACATGCACCCAAATGTGAGCACACGGGCCTACACCATTTCTGCCTCCTTCGAAAAAGCAGCCGCCGCAGCCGGGATATGAACCCGTGTCCTGCGGGTCAGCAGTCGAGTACATTAGCCACTGGACCACCGCGGCGGGGTCAGATGTAGTTTCCAACGCGGTGGTCGGGATGGAGTGGCGGGGAGGGTTTGTGTTAATTTTATGAGGGAAAACTTATGGTAACTGCCGTAAACGTTATCTATCACGCTCCGCTTTAGCTCGCAAAAGATCGACGGTGAGCACAGCGCTAAATCTAAGTAGCTATTAGCTCCTGTGCTTGGGGAGCAGTAGGTGACGCTACCAGTATTTAAACGACATACGTCATTGTTCAGAAGAAAATCTTCGAAAGTTTGTCCTGTGGTGTCAGTTGTGCTGTTTCCCCAAAGCATTCCATGCGCGTTAAAATCCTCTGCAAAAACAAACGGCTCAGGCAGTTGGTCCAAAGTTTGCTCTATATCTTTAGTTGTAAAATGCGTGTGTGGGGGGATATAAAAGGAACTTGTAGTGATAGTTTTGTGAGCTAAATAGATGACGGCCACGGCCTCAATGTGACTGTTGATGGTGATCTCTCTCACTGCGATACCACTTTTGACGACAATAGCCACGCCGCCGGACAACCGGCTAGCCTGGACGCGATCGCGCCGTACTACGGTAAAACCTCTGAGGACGTTGGTGTGTTTTTCACCCAGATTGGTCTCCTGTAAGCACATAGCCAATGGAGAGAGACTACTTAGGAAATCTTTTATGTCACTTCTGTTGTGAATGAGTCCTCTACAATGCCAATGGAGAAGAAAAGCCATTTTGGGCAATGAACTTGAGAGGACAAGTGGAGTTAGAATTGAGTTGTTGGCAACAACACCTTGGTGACGTGTGTGTGACACTAAAGTCAAATTAGAATGGTACCATATCTTTTTATGTTATGGAAAACGAAACTTATTTTACAGGGCTTTTTGAAAGCCCTGTAATTTGTCTTTTCTCCTTTTTGGAGTGGTCGAGAAAAACTCGCCGCTCCTTCGGCGCTGCAGGCGCCGTTTGACTGGCGGTTGTGTCCATAGCTTCATGAGAAGCGTTAGACCGTCGCTCTGCCGAGCGATCCCTGGGCGTTGTGGGCTTCGGCTCAAGATACGAAGCCTTTAAACCCTCTACACCGGACGTCGACGGGCTTCCCGCAGTCTGCCCGTTGCCCTGGCTCGTGCCAGTGCATGTCGACGCCCGTGGTGGGGCCTTGTTTACTGAGGCCGGAGCAGCCTTGGCTGCTCCTGCAGTAGGGGCAAGCGGCGGTCGCTCCAGCACGCTGTGCGTAGCTTGGGCGGCCGCCTGATGCTGTCGTGGTGCTGCCCCCTGTTGCACCACTTCAGCAAATGACTTTGTTGCATAGTGAGCAGAAACGCGATCCCTTGCTTCGCGGAAACTGATGTTGTGGTTGACTTTGATGGTAATAATTTCTTTTTTTTCTT
This sequence comes from Rhipicephalus annulatus, assembly GCA_013436015.1. NCBI lineage: Eukaryota > Metazoa > Arthropoda > Arachnida > Ixodida > Ixodidae > Rhipicephalus > Rhipicephalus annulatus. Next base: position 444,485 of record WOVY01014844.1, on the reverse strand, counting down.
TTTCCATGCTGCGCAGGATCTAGAATACGCCGCGTGTTCCCCATCACATTTCGCGCAGTGGGGTTTTGCCTTGCAGTCATCATCTGCAGAGTGGCCTGTGATACCACAGGCCACTCTGCACAGGTAAGCTGCCCACGGCAACTCTGAGAAGCATGTCCGAATCTTTGACACTTGAAGTAGCGGCGCGGATTCGAAATGTAGGGTCTCATAGACAGTTTTAGGTAGCCGGTAACTTCGGTGGAGCACCCGAAGGTCACAATTATGTGCTTGGTTGGAGTTTCTTTGTTTTCTTTTCTCACTACGATACGCTGTCCGTGAATGACATTTTCGTCCTTCCAGCCAGCCAGAAGCTCATCGTTTGTTAGGTTTTTAGGTCATCGCCTGACACTACGCCTTTGACAGTGTTCATCGTTCGGTGTGCAGGGACGGTTACGGGCTTGTCCCAAAATGCTACTAATTTTTCTAGTTTCTCAAACTGTTTCTTGTCTTTAACTTCTACCTGCAAGTCCCCGCTTGTCATTTTTGTAGCCTTATAGCCAGTTCCGATAGTCTCGGTTAGGCACTTGGACACGAGTAATGGGGAGATGTTGGGGGCTTTTTTGTCCGAGTTTTTGCAATGAATAACGTGGTACTTAGGGAAATGGTCTTGTTTCTCCGAAGTCGGCATTACGTTTGCTTCGGTGCGACACCTTTTGAAGGGGCAATCAATGGAGAAGGAGTTTCGTGATCCTATAGAAAAGTGCAGTTCGTTCAGTAATGGCACCTACCACCCACCATGGAGCCCAACAAGGGGACATGGCAGAACATGTAAACATGTCTGCACAAGGCCAGTAGTACGCCACTGCCATGACCTAATATATCTATCCAAGGTTGGATATTTATACCAGGTTAACCCTTGCCACCAGGAAAAATTGGAAGTAAAATGAAGTGAGTAGAAGACAGGAAAGATGTAAAGTGAGAATGAAAGTCAAAGAAGTAGAGAGAGAGAGATAGCAAAAGGCGACTGCTGGTTTCCTCTGGGTGGGTCAGCCCAGGGGTGCCGTCTACGTGAAGCCGGGGCCGAAGGGTTGTGTTGTCTCTGCCGGGGGGCCTTAAAGGTCCAATCATCCGGCGTCGGCTCAACCCCCAGGATCCCTTTTTCCCCGGACACGGCAAAACCACGCACGGCTAGGCGTGGGAGGAAGTCGTACCCCCCCACCCCTTAGCTCGGGTTCATGGTGTCGCTACACACCAAACGCCTGCTTACGCAAACGCCCCTGCGGGAACTAATACACAATGATTCCAGGAGAAGTACAAGGCATGTTATTGAAATTTTTTGTAATGTAAGTGGGAAGAAAGAAACATGCACGGAAAAATACCTTGCCACCGACAGAATACAGACCTGCGACCTTTGAGTAAAGCGTCCGATGTTCTCTAACGCGTTATCACACGGTTGCAGGTTCGGATCCCGCCTCAGTTCTTTCTAGGTTTCTGTGTAATATAGGTTTTATAGGCGCTATTTCTAGGATTTTTTCGTATTCACACTTTATGCATACTTACTCTGCTTGTGCAACGCTTGGTGCAAACTAGAGCAAAAAATTGTTGTTTCAATGACCAGTTTCCTTAGGTATGACGCTAGAAGCAACGGGCACGAATAGCATTACGATTCAAAGGCTAGCAAAAAAAGACTGAGAGTGTTATTAGTTCATAAAGCGGATGGCTGATCGAAGGGCAGGACTATCAGAGGACAATTTGTTCAGGCTTATACATGCTATTCTGCTGTGTCATTTTGCATATGTTGCGGCAATGCGTGTTTGAGAGAGACCGGAAAGGGACAAACCTAATGCAATGATTAGGAGAGTGGTAAAGAATACCCTTGGGCTGCCCAACTACACCCACACAAATCGTCTCCTGCGGTTGGGAATTCATACTACATTGAAAAAAATTGTGGAGGCACAAAAAAGAACTCAGGTAATCAGGCTGTCTGGCTCAAAATCGAGGAGGATGATTTTCGCAGATATGGCTATCCCACCCACTCAGATTGATGCTCTCTACCATGGGTTGACGAGGGATCAGAAGGAAATTATCATTGTCTCGCTTGCCCCGCGAAACATTCATCCCCAACCAAATGTTGAACGTAGAAGAGCGCACGCTCAGGCCCTTCTCCGCCAAGTTGTGGATCTCGACTGGGGTGCCCGTTTCGTAGATGCGGAGCAATATGATGACCAGAGAGACTGATTCACGGTAGCAGCAATCAACCACAAGGGGTTACAATTAATGCAGCGTCGATATGCGCCAAAACCTCTAATGCAGGCGAGCAGTTTGCGATTGCCTTGGCTCTTATAAATCAGCGTCATAAACATATCTTTAGCAATTACAGAGCTGCCATTCGTGCCTTCAGTGTTGGTGTTGTGTGCAAAAAAGTCCAAAATACACTCGGTGAGAATTCGCTTACAACCCATACCCTTACATGGTTCCCGGCTCATATGGGGAACATGGACGGAGGGATTATCAATCTCAATGATTTGGCCCCCTCCAGGGTGCGAGGGTCAGCTGTCCGCGGCCATGCAGGACCTTTGGGTCGAACTTGAAATTTCGTAAACAGTAATCCACCATCTACATACAATGAAATTGCCCAACATTTTCTTATGGACTGGAGAATCTTTCCACCTCCACATATTAAGCTAAATAGAGCGCAGGCACTTAAATTGTAATTACTTCAAGCAGAAACGTGCCCTAACGCTGCTTTTTTCCCCAAGCTTTACCCTGAGGTTTTTTTTAATTAACTCGTGTACAAAATGTGGCCGTTTTAACACCTTACACACATGCTCTGGGAGTGCCCTTCACTTTAAAAAAAAAGGGCAGTGCTACTTACTAACTTTGAGGTAGTAAATTCTTGTCACAACATTCACTACATAAGTAGTAACTGCCGATAGTAGACCACAGATGTTTACTATCTCTGGTTGCTTCTAAGGTAGTAAACGTCTCTAGTATACTATCTGCAGTTACTACTTAGGTAGTGAATGTTGTGACAACAATTTACTACTGAAATTTAGTAAGTATCACTGCCTTTTTTAAGAGTGTTCGGTACGCAGCAACAATACAGCATCGTCCAGAAAGTGGGACTTCACTCTCCGGAGTCCGGACATAACATGCCAACTTTGGGCTGTCCAGAGGGCCCACGGTGCGGCGCTAGGTCTCGGCCTTACCGTCCCATCGTGGTGGTGGCCCACCGTGTGCTAGGGCGCACGCCTTCAGACTTTCACAATAAAGTTTTACCAAACCAAAACCAAACGAGCAGCTCTAGGCAGTCCAGTAGGCCCGTGAGAGAGTGGGGAGGCTTGACCTCCCGGCTTCAACGTGGCGTTAGCCGACCGGAAGCCAGTGGTCGTCTGTAGGACTACAGTGGCTGGTTCCTCGGGACCTCAATAAAGTTTTCTGTCTGTCTGTCTGTCTGTCTGTCTGTCTGTCTGTCTGTCTGTCTAAGCACCACTTAGTTAATAATAATATTAATAATAATAATAATATCGTTGCAATAACTAAAACAGTAATTTTATACTTGTTTAACGCTTCAAGACCACCATATGATTAAACACCAGCACGTTTATACTGTGTGATACGAAGAGAGTGCTTCGAGATATGATTCATTTGTGAAACAATTTCAATTCATAACTTACTACACCAGCTAAAATGTTAGAAAATAATGGTGCTACACCCCTCGCTGAGAACGTAGATCAGTGATAATAATACAGAGCATTTTTTTTAGAATTGACCTATTCACTTGGGCTGTCATTCTATTATAGATTATTTTATTTAAAACGTTGTCGGTGATAAAACATTCCTAGATATTAGGTTAATGTTCATCCTTTCTTTTATGTGGCAGGCCGAGAAAAGGAATATATAAAACAAAATGAATACTGTAAAATCCCATCCATGATTCGTCGTCAGCCACCGGTAGCGTCCGACGCCAGGTTACGTGAACACGAAAACCGAACACCCTATACTACTTACAGGCACGCCTTGCCGTGTGGCATTAAGGCATGCCCTCCCGGAGACCCATTTGTATGAAATTTCACAAACTATAACAGTTTTCGTTAAGTTGCATTCATTTTTGTGCTGCACATAAAAACGCACAAAATTTCTATTCCGCCCTAATGTTTAGTCTAAAACCGCAAAGAAATCAGATATTTTACAGGAAAACTACAGCACAACGAAATAAATCACTATCAATTAAAGCATAACAGTATGCATTCTCTTCAAGCTGGATGGCTCATTTTTCAAAGATCTACCGTGTGAATACCAACAGTTGGTGTGGTGGAATTCCCGTTCCACGTGAGCAAACAAATATAGTTTTCGTGCGAAAGCATTCATCATTTATTTGTTGGCCCTACATTACGCATGCGTGGAAACTAACGCTCAAATGTGGCACTAAGAATTTAAAAAAATGTGCCACTGGGTATTTGATATGGCAGGTTAGGATACTGCATGAAGCATGAAAGTCCGAAGTATACCAGTATCTTACGATGTACATACGGCAAAAGAACGTGAACTTTTCAATTTCATGCAGCGAGCAAAGGATATTCCTTGTCTCGAAGCAAATGAATCTATGTACTCAGAGGACTGAATGGCATTTCTTTTACATGATGAATTGAGCTTGCACCGTAGGCAAAAGAAGAAGCGAGCAGCCACATGAGTCATCGAGAGAAATAAACGAGCGGGAGTCAATTGATTGATTGATTGATTGATTGATTGATTGATTGATTGATTGATTGATTGATTGATTGATTGGTATGTGGGGTTTAACGTCCCAAAACCACCAATTCATTATGAGAGACGCCGTAGTGGAGGGCTCCGGAAATTTCGACCTTCTCGGGTTCATTAACGGCCACCCAAGTCTGAGCACAAGGGCCTACAGCATTTCCGCCTCCATTGAAAATGCAGCCGCCGCAGCCGGGATTTGATCCCGCGACCTGCGGGTCAGCAGCCGAAACGAACGGGAATGGTTTGGCATCACTATACAAAATGTCACAACAGCTTCCAAATAGCTTCGCTTTCCACCTGAAGGTGCAAGTAGCTTATAATTTCAATGCAAAACGCACAACGTTTTCTCTATTTCCAGCCTCGGCTGCACTGGCGGAGCTTTAGCGTTACCGGCCGAGACTCTGAAGGCAAGAAAAAATTTTTCATTGTGTTTTCTTTTTTAAAAAGAGATCGCTATATTCTGCGTGTACACTTTTAGTGTCCTTGCTAATGTTTTCTTTATTGTTTTTTATGTAAGGGGTGGCCTCAATCTTTATGACTTTACAGTGTGAACGCACACTACATCCTCTTCTGTCGGACAGCATCGAAACTTACTCACGCTGTCTCGTTTCTTCTAAAGGATCCCTCTGGGAAGCCATAAACTTCTGAACTCCGACCCCATCTTCGACTTTCTCGTGAACCTTATAGAGGCCAATTTTTCCAGGGTGTGGAAAGGTCGGGATATATAGACAAGTACACTAAATACAAGCTACAAATGTTTGTGTTCAAAAAAGTCGTCAGCAAGCCTGCCCAAGTTTTTCGACGTTCAGAGTGTCGTTTCTCACGTCAGCCTGAAGCAGTTGGCTGTATAATTGATCGTTTCCGCAGCCGCCTCGCTTCTTTTTTTATTTTACGTCTCGACAAGCAGCATGTTGAAGACATTTAAGAAGGATTCCGAAGGAAATGCCCGGTTAAACTGTACGGTTTGAGTATTACGGGCAAACTGGGCTGAAAGCTCGTCTCTACGAATTAGCTTTTGAAGGTGTGCCTCTCTTGGACGATTTTCCGTAAAGATCCGAAAAAACTGTTGATTCTCGCTCTTGCTCAAATATTTTACGCAATTTATTGTAATTCTTCGAATTAAAGTACTGAATTTACGACCAGAAAGATGGCAGCATTTTCACAAGAAGATGTTTTCAAGTGACACACCAGAGTGCGGTTTCGCATACTCCCCCTAAATTTTGCTGGGAATAATAGTTTTCCTTACTAAAGTGGTTTGAAAAATGACGAGTGTGATACCACGTTGCCTGATGAATAACACTTTTACTTTACTTCTAGTAAACAGTCGTATCTTGAGGGTGTATCCACTATTTATCTATACGCAAGTGTACTTGTAAAACACACAGCCAGTTTTTCAAAGCATTTACAGCAAGATTGAACGATTTCGTCGCTGTTTGTGAGGAAACAGCACTTGTTGCAGTATTTATATTTACGCAAACCTGCTTCATGAGTCACATATTAGTGATGCTGTTTCACTCATGGCAAGGCGCAGTGTTCGATTCCTGACAGCAGCACCAGCGTTCTTATGGAAAACGAAAGTCGAAGTAGCTGGGTATAGTACCGTTGCCCCGTATTAAGGAACGCCCGGCTGCCAAGATATATAAAACTCGCCACTCCACGAAGTCCGTCAGAACAAACTGTCCATCTTCTGTCGTTTTTTGTGTCCTTGGCATTTTGCTTCACATTTTTGGCATCTTCGCACACGTAGATACACCATTTACAGAATAACCTATTTCAGTCAATTGACACGTACGTGCGCTCAATTGAAAAGAGCGGAAAACAAGGAACCGAGAGAGGGGAGCAATACTGGTGCATTCTAACAACCAGTTTTAATAACTCAAAGGTGGAATCTGCAGCGTGACATAAATACACAACCGAAAAATTTGCGCTGAACTAAACGTTTTTGCACTCAAGCAGTAATAGAGAAAAAAATGAAAGGTGGGCAAGTTCGCGTTGGTTCCGAAACTGAGTGAAGCGCGAAATATACAGTGCACAATACAAAATGAGGACTGTGAGTGTTCTCGTGTACTCCTTTTAAATGCATAACATTTTTAGCGAACTTTGGCGACATTGAGCGTATCTATCTATCTATATATCTATCTGTCTATCTACCTACCTATCTATCTATCGACCGATCGATTGATCGATCAATCCATATAGCCACCTACGACTTTTAACTCCGCTCGCCGTTTCGATAATGCTATCGATACTAAAAATGGTAAGCCATAACATGACTGTATGACGAGCATAAGTACTAGTCATACAATGAAAATCATTATACGTGTGTCATAAATGTCTTGCTATATGTTTAATGGTCTTGCTGCTCTTCCAGCGGTTTCGTTCACATAACATATTGCAAAACTGGTGTGGTATGACATGACTCATGGCGAACATAAGTGACAGACCCTAATGTGAAAATCATCACTTTCATATCATGTAACTCATGACTACATGCTACACTCATAGTGTGCTCGTAGTCGTTTCGCTAGCTTCACACATATCAAATTTGGTGTTGTTATGATTGGTCTCCCTGACATAGCGAAACTTGGGCATGAGACGGTTGCGGGACAGCGCTTCTAGTGGTGGACCACCAGCGACAACGACACGTAAGTCGTACTTGGAATTTTGCGAGGCAGCTCTCTTTTCTGGTAGAACCCTTTGAGCTTACCCGAGCGACTGCCGACCTATGAAAGGCTGTTTATAGTCCAAACGACTTAAAAAGGCTGGTTATCATTCTACGTCTCTGTTCGCCGGAGCGCCGGGCACAAAAAACCAAGTGACTGGGGTCCGTGTTCGAGTGCGTTCTGATCTTCTGCGTGGGGCCGCCATGCCACCGTTTCTACAAACCACGGCCTGCTTGGACCACACAGTTATCACTGCAACCGGCTACAGAGTTGATTTCCACGTAGGACACAACTTCTTCGTGCTGTGCTGTGTCGTACATGGTGTGCAGTGTTTTCTTCCTCGCCATGGAATAAACTGGGCCTGTCTCTTCCCTCTTTTGTGGGTTGGGAAGGAGGCGGGGATTCACCTACCCTTTTCAGGGGCAGAGGTGAAGATGGAGAAATTCATTGGACTCTCTTGGTCTCCATTGTTGTTTTCCTGCAGGTAATCCTGGGAAGGCCAGGACACAAATTTCGAGCGCCGAGGCACCCCCGACAAGCACACAGAAACTCGAGGGCTTTCATGATGCTACCCTATCGTGTAGCAACACGCTACCTGTAATGAAGGTAAATAAACGTTACTATTAACAGCTCCGTGCACCTCTCCTCGACATCTCCCCGAGACTCTGGCTGGCTCCAGTCCTCTGTGTTGTAAATGCTGCCATCTAGGACAAGCCAGGCGAGGCCACTGTGACCACGTGTGCTCCAGGTGCTCGTGGCGCGTGGCAGGGCTGCTAGGTTAGAACGCAGTTCTGGAAAACCTGTGTCCACGCAACCTAGCCTCCTGCCTTCTCGCTTGTTCTTATGACGTCAACATGGTGTAAGAAGAACAGATGCTACCAGTGGACATTGGCTTCTAGTCATCATCCTAGCGAAGGGCGCCGCATGCAAAATGGCACCGGCCATGGCGTCATTCATTATTCAACCGCCAGACGCCTTCAATTTAACCATCGGACGCCTTCAAACGTTCAAAACAGCGTTTTTAGCGTTTCCGAACCTCGTCAAGCTTCTGTGTGAAGCCCGAGCAACATCAAGTAGACGCCCTGCCATCATAGGTGAGCAAGCCGAGAGAATCTACGCCACCTTCGCTTTATCCGAAGAGAACTCCAAGAAATCCGACGCAGTTGTGGAGCAGTACGACAAGTATTTCATTCCGCGATGCAACGTTATCTTCGAACGAGTCAGATTCAACACCAGGCTGCAACAAGATGGTGAGTCGGCCGAAGATTTTGTCACTGCGCTCCACATTCTTTCAAAAGATTGCGAGTTCGGTGCTCTTCGAGATGAGCTCGTTTGCGACCACCTCGTAGTTGGGATAAAAGATATGCAGCCATCTGCCAGGTTAAACCTTGACGCAGAGTTCACACCACAAAATGCTCTAAATTCTGTTTGCCAGATCAAAAGTGTTCGTCAGCATCAAGCGGAGCTCCACCAGGAAGTGTAATCCTTAAACAAAGTTGCATCTGGGGCGCAGACCAGTCAATATGCTTCAATGCAAGACAACAGCGGCAGTTATCTACACGAAGCCGGCCAGCCATCTTAACCATCCGGTAAAAACACAGAGCAGAAGCCGTGCCGTTGGTGTGGTCAAGAGCGTCACTCTCCAACTCTCTGCCCAGCACGCTCGCAAGTCTGCGGGAATTGCTAGACGAAAGGCCACTATGCCTTTGTATGCATGTCGCGACGCCTTGATTGTGTCGAAACCGAGCGCAGAACTTTAGAAGCAGAATTTCTTAAAGCAGTCATGACGACGGATACTCCAAAATGGGAAGTAGCTGTCTGGATTGAAGGCCAGCCAGTATACTTCAAAATTGACACTGTTGCCGACGAAACCGTCCTCCCGATGCTCGTATTTCAGACGCTCAAGGACAGGTCGCTTCTATCAGCTCCTCCTCGTCAGCTGCATGGCCCAGATGGAAAGCTTCTTCCAGCAGCAGGAGTAGCTCAACTCCATCTCATCTATCGCAACGACGCAAATATTTAGGATATATATGTCCTAGATGAGATCTGCACTCCGTTGCTATGCAAGCCGGTCATCAAAAAGCTGCAGATGCTGACCGTAAACGCCGTTGACGACGAAGTGAAGCCGAAAGAAGGATTTTAGTGGTGTTCCAAGGACTCGGCAAGCTGCTCAAAGAACACAAGATTCAGCTTGAACCAGTAGCGAAACCTTTCGCACTCAGCTCCCCGGGGCGCATTCCAATTCTATTGTACGCGAAAACAAATTTGGAACTTCAAAGGATGCAGAACGTCGGTGTCATATCACCTGTTGATGAGCCGACCGAGTGATGTGCACCAATGTTAGTCACCCCAAAGCCCTCCGAAGACGTGAGAATGTGCGTCGACTTTACAGAGCTTAACCGCCCCGTTCTTGGAGAATGGCATCCTACTCCTCCCGTGCAGCACACTCTCGGACTTCTTCATGAAGCTAAGATGTTCTCCAAACTTGATGCCAACTCTGTATTTTGGGAAAAGTTACTTTGTGAAGAATCAAGAAAACTCACCACCTTCATGTCACCGTTTGGGCGCTTCTACTTCAACCGACTACTATTTGGCATTGCATCAGCTCCTGAACACTTTTAAAGAAGCAGATGGCTTACATACTAGATGGCCTACATACTACATAAATATCTGTCACATAGACGACATCCTCATCAGGGGTTCTAACAGCCAAGAGCACAATGAGACACTCTTAAACGTGCTGCAGGCCCTTGCAAAGGCTGGAGTGACACTGAATGACAGCAAGTGCGTGCTTATTGTTCAGCGCTTTACATTCTTAGGACACTGGCTCGATGAAGCCGGAATAACACCCGACAAAAAGGCAAAAACGTTGAAGCCATAATGAAAATGGAGAGTTTCAAAAACAGGACCAAGCTGCAGAGAGTTGTCGGAATGGCAACATACCTCGCGAGATTCGTTCCCAATCTCTCTGATATTCTGCAGTTACTCACACTCCTGTTGTCAAAAAAGCAAAGATTTGTTTGGGGTTCTCCACAAGAGCAAGCATTCAACAGCTGGAAGTCGGTGCTCTCATCTCGTCTTGTCCTGGGAGTCTACGATCTATCAAAAGAAACAGTCGTCACCACCGACGCATTATCATTCGAACTGGGAGCATTATTCCGGCAGAAGCAAACCAATGGCGAGTATTCTGTCATAACTTACGCCTCGAGGTTACTCTCAGAAACCGCGAAGCGCTACGCTCAGATTGAAAAAGAGGCTCTTTATTTAGTATGGGCATGCAATAAATTCAGCGGTTACCTCGTTGGCAAGCTGTTCAAGCTAGAGACAGATCACAAGCCATTGGTTCCAATCTTCACTTCAAAAGTCTTGACGACTTGACGCCTAGATTACAGCGGCTAAAGATGAGAATGGTGCCATATCAATATGAGGTTGCATACGTACCAGGCAAAGAACATCTAGCCACAGATGCACTTTCAAGAGCACCTCTGCGAGAGACGGGAGACGGCGAGCTCAAAGAAAGCGTTGAACATTTCCTGTTCAATCAATCTCTATTTCCATAAAAAGCAACTATGTTCACAATGCTTAAAGGCATCTCAACAAGCAGACCCTATTTGGACACAACTTCGTCCGCTGTGCGAGAAAGGATGGCCTCTAAGAGAAAACTTAAGACTTAACCTAAAACCATTCTACGACCACCGACACGATCTCACTGTCGAGAATGATTTACTCGTCGACGCATAGTGAGTTGTCGTCCTTGACTCATGCCAAAAAGAAATCCTACGAGTTTTGCACGAATGACACTTTGGCATAACAAAGACATTGGCTCGAGCCAGAGACTGTGTGGTGGCTCACCGTAGGATCTGGCGTCTCATCCCTCGTGAAGCGATGTCAGCAATGCATAGAAACAAGAGTAAACAGGAAAGTGCCACTAACAAGCTCTGAATTTTCTGAGAGGCCTTCGCAACGCATTGCGATGGATTCGTTTCACTTCAAGAACCAGAGGTGGTTGATAGCTACCGACTATTATTAAAGACACCCCGAACTCGTTCGACTTCAGAAGCTCACTTTCCCAGCCGTAATCAACCACTGCAAGTCAATTTTTGCACGCCACGAAATTCCCAAAGAGGTGGTTTCCGACAATGGCCCACAGTTTTCGTCGACTGAGTTTTCCCTTTTCGCCCAAGACTATGGTTTCAAGCAAGTTACATCTAACCCTCACTATCCTCCGAGTAATAGACTTGCAGAGGCTGCAGTGAAAATTATCAAGACATCCATGAGGAACACAAAGGACCCTTACCTGACACTTCTAGCTTGCAGGTCGGCTCCTTTGAAGAATGGATATAGCCCTGCCAAACTGCTCATGGGACATCGGCTGAGATCCACTGTTCCTCCTTGCTCCACCAAGCTGACACTTCGATGGCCAGATTAAGACAGCCTTCAGAGAATTTTGAGGAAAGATTCAGACAACGTCAAAGGAAAGACTTCGACAGACGGCATGAAGTCCGCGACCTGCCGGAACTTCTTTATGGCGATGCCTTGTGGGTGGCCGACCTCAAGAGCAAAAGGACAGTACAAGCCCCAGCAGTTGATCCTCGATATTATTGGGTCCACACCGACACAGGTGCTGTGTGTAAAAACCGGATGGAGCTAGTACCATATACCCGAACAATGCAGATATTGCCAGTACTAGTGATTGTGTAAAAGACACTCGCTTGCGTTGCGAGGACACTTCTTACGGGCACATCAGAAGTGGCAGGTGGGTGAAGCCGCCTGCTGCAGCGAACGTCGCTCGATTGCATTGGGAGATGTTGTATATGCCGCCATATAGGACAATCAGGGCGAAGCCGGTGACCACGTGTGCTCGAAATGGGCGTGGCGCGTGGCAGGGCTGCTAGGCTAGAACGTGGTCCTTGAAAACCTGTGTCTACGTATCCCGGCCTCCTGCCTTCTCACTCTTCCCTGACGACTTCAACACTCTGGGCAAACATAACAGTGCGTGTTACGTAGGTCAATAGATGACGAAGGTGTATGACTGGTGCAAACACGATAATCATGACGTGCGTGTCATCTAAGAACATGTCAACATACCAAGCTCAAGATGCACTCGCGGTCATTTCATTAGCTCCACACATACCAAATATAGTATCACTTGACGTGAATAGACGGGGAAGATAAATTACATCTTCGAACATCACTATTATGATATGCGTGTCATGTGCATGAAAATGGGCCACGTGAGAAGCGTATGCGAAAATAGGACGGTGTGTCCTCGTTGCGCGGAAGCGCATTCTGTGGATGACTGCGAAACAACTACCCTCAAGGGCTCGAGTTGTCATGCGTCACCGGCAGCTTCGTCAAAAGAATGCCCCAAAATCCAAAGAGAAATAGTGGTATTGAAACAAATGGTCAGAGACAATTCGTTGCATTTAGAGGCTGCCAGGACCGTCCAAAAGAGGCGTCATCCTCACCGCAGTTCATCAAAGAATGCCGCAGACGCTGCATTGAAAGCGCCCCTCCACCACCCTTCTCTTCCACCGCCCTTGCCTCCCAGACCGAAGGCGGCCTGCGCGGTCAACAAACCAACGAGCAGCACTGTTGCAGATGAATCAGTTTGGCCTTCATTGCCGAAATCACAGCCACCTGCAAATCTGAAGCGCCCATCGACAGTCACATCACTCCAGCCAGCCGCTGACAAGCTGCCTGAGGAGTACACAGAAATCATCAGAATGTTCCGAATACTGCTGGATGCCATGCGAAAGCTGTGCAGCAGCCTGAAGTCTCCACTCGCTCAGAGTGCCCTACAAGTACTAGATGCTTTAAGTCCAGTATTTGCAAGTATCACGTAGCAACCATGGCTCGACCAATCTTCTCCTTCCGCAACGAGGTCCGACAAGCGTTGATAATGCAATGGAACGCGAGAGGTCTGAGACCCCGCATCTCTTCATTCCGTCAGTATATATTCATGAATCGTATTCCTATAATAGTTATTTGTGAACCAAACGTGCAACAAACTCCTAAATATCAGGGTATGAATCTTTCGTTTCTTCAACGTGCGAGGAACGCAGCAAGGTGGTTGTTTACATTCGCACAGATTTCACATATGTGCATCATAGAGTTCAACCGCATGATGACCCTCAATATGTCTGCTTACGTGTTAAAAAGGAAAAAGTGTCATGCACACTCATTGGTGTCTACATATCACCATCCGTACGATTTGATCAAGACCGACTACGAGGCATACTGACAACAACTATGGGCCCGTGGGTTATAAACGGAGACTTCAACGCACTTAATCTGGGGTAGTTCATTCACATAATCTGGGGTAGTTCGACGATCAACGCTAAAGGGAGAAACCTCCTGTCATTCGCCTCCAAGCATGACCTATGTTACTTAAATGATGCCAGTCCTACATACCTGCGGGGCCTTACGTACAGCAGTTGCCTCGATTTGACTCTGGTATCCAGAAAATTCCGGTTGCAAATGCACTGGTTTTCAGACATCGAAACGCAAGGCAGTGACCACATTCCAACTTATATGCGAATGAAGGATCTTACTAACTCCTCTCCTAAGACCACAATACGAAGAATTGATTGGTCCAAATTTCAGCGACTCATGGAAAATACATGCCGTGAAAACCCTGACCAGAACTTGGAGGATGTCATCAAAGAGGCAATGAGCGAAGCTTCCTGTCTCCTCCCGTTCACCCGCAAGCGTTCAGATTTCGACCTTGAACTGAAAAAAACTGTGCGCGCTTCGCCGAAGGGTGTAAGGAAGATACAGGCGGACAAAAGCAATATGCGACTTGAGGCTGCCACGATGCATACAGAAAAAAAGTTCAACGACGTTTAGACAAACTTGAACAGGAACGCTGGAAATCATTCTGCAAATCATTGGATCCTCGAAAGCCGTTGTCACGCATCTGGAGCGCTATTCGTGGCCTGCGCTTGACTCCCCAACAAAGACAATCTTTCATGGATTTAGCCCTACATTTAGGCCACACCCAACTTGAAGCGGCAAATTATTTTCGTACGCGAATCGCTGGTGTGTCCGCCTTGTCCGCTGGCACCATTAGGAGTGTTATTTCTGAACCCCGCATCTCCGAAATGGACAATCTTTTCACTATAGAAGAACTTGACGCATCTTTGGCGGCTTCCCGACAATCATCTTCACCAGGACCCGATGGCATCACCTATGCCGCTCTAGCCAACCTTCAACAGGAGGCAAGAGAACAGTTGTTGAGCTATTACAACCACTCATGGCAGGCGGGCATTGTTCCCCAGGATTGGAAGATAAGTTGACTTGTGCCACTACTCAAAGCAGGAAAGTCACCGTTTGATTTAACATCGTTTCGCCCTGTTGCCCTCGCAAGTTGCGTAGGAAAAGTCATGAAAAGGATGATACATGCCTAGAATGGTACCTCGAGCGCGACAACGTATACCCAAACTGCATGACGGGTTTTCGGCGAGGTAGCTCATCTCTTGACAACGTTATTGATCTCACAACATTTATCCAGCAACAGAAGAGCCTCAAGCGCATACCACTGGCACTCTTCCTCGACGTCAAAGGGGCTTATGATAACGTAACACATAAAGCCATCCTAGACTCGTTGGAAGCTGTTGGAATCAGTGTTCGGATGTTCCAATGGATCCAGGATTATTTGAGGAGAAGGTCATTTTTCGTACAAACCTCAGATGGACCTACCACCAATTACTACACCTCCCGTGGCGTCCCTCAGGGCGCCGTAGTAAGTCCCACTTTATTTAACCTCGTGATGATAGGACTTCGTGAAATTTCGCCAAGTACTATCCTCATATCCATATATGCTGACGATATTTGTCTATGGACTTCAGCTGTAACTCGTCTACAAGTACGTGCAAGAGTCCAGCAGGCTGCCACCCTGACATGCTCATATCTCCGCAAGCAAGGTCTTTCCGTCTCAACGGAGAAATGTGCATTGGTTGCGTTTACTCACAGAGCCATGACACAATACCCCGTTACCATCAATGGGCAAAATATTCCATACCAGAAGAACCATCGCTTCCTGGGTGTGATTATTGACAGGGACCTTTCGTGGAGTGCCCACTGCAACTACCTGAAGAGAAGGCTAACTTCCATTGTCGATATAATGCGGTTTCTCTGTGGAAAATTTTGGGGCACATCGATAAGGTCAATGATGCAGCTATACAGGGCACTGTTTCTGGGATTTTTGCGCTACAGCTTGCCGTTACTGGCAAGTACGTGCAAGGCGAACATCCGCACCCTCGAAAGTCTGCAAGGACAGGGAATACGCGTGTGTTTCAGATTGCCACGATGCACCTCAACCTACGGGACAATTATGATCGCAAGAGAGCATCCGATTCAAACATACATCACCACTGACAATTTGAGAGCCCACATAAGACACCTCTGCCGAGTTCCTGGTCACCATGTTGCACTGTTGCCACTTCAAAGACCGCAAGCGATGTTCTCAAAGATTATTTCTGCCCATAGAGAACGCCTTCCTTTCGGCTTCACTCCAGCAACAAGACCAGCGTCACCTCCGTGGTGCTTACAACAACCACAAGTGTGCCTCACCATTGCGGGAATAACGAACAAGAGCCGTCATTCAACAGTGGTCCTACGACAGGTGACATTGTCACTACTCAACGAAAAATATGGCCAGAGGACCCACATTTACACCGATGTATCGGTCTCGGCTGATAGCTCCACAGGTGCTGTTGTCATCCCGGCGTACCAGGTCACTATAAAGCTCAAACTGTCGCATAGGACAGCATCCACAGCAGCGGAGCTTGCCGCCTACGTGCTGCTATACTTTATATCGTGGAAACCCGACCTCAAAAATGGGCTGTGTTCTGCGACTCCAAGGCATCCCTTCAGAGCTTGCAATCAGCTTTACGACAAAGGGAGCATCAACAACTAGTGAATGAAATAAGAGAAGTCATTCACGAAGTTTTATCGAAAGGACATGACGTGGTGTTCTAGTGGTTACCGGGACATTGTGGTATTGTCGGTAATGACCTTGCTGATAATGCTGCCCGATCCACCCACGTGGACTCCCAGACAACCCCAATTCCATTGTCGAGAACCGAAGCTGCAAGGGGCCTTCACTCGTTCGCTAACACCATGTCGGAAACTTGGCTGAGTGACCCCAGTGTCAGGAACCGCCGCCTACACAAATTGGACCCATCGAGAAAGCTTCAAGTTTTATCGGACCTCTCCCGCCAGGATGCAGCTTTACTGTGCCGCCTGTGGTTAGGAGCAGCTTTTACAAAGGCGTACTCCTTTCGCATAGGTGTGACGCTTATGATGAATGGCAGACGTGGCCTGGCTCATACGCCATGTTTATGCTACTGTCACTTCTTCCTCATCTACTTCTCCCAACCATCCCTGCCTTCTTACGTCACAGGATTCCCCCTCCCCCCGAGAGATTGCACCAGTTACAAACTACAACAAATTGAAGAAGAGAATAAACAAAACAATGGCCAAGTTCACAGTTTCACATCCCGACGGAGTTTCACAATCTCACTGAATCTTCAAGGCTGAGGGAGCAGTCCGGTGATTTCTATGACGACTCTGGTGGACGAGCTTGACTGTTGCGTCCTGGATGGCATAACCACACCCTGGAAATCTGAACTGGTGATGACATCGGTTGAGTTTTTGTGAGGAACGGACAAGGTTGGGAGTGCCTGTAGCGTTTGAAGTTCGGATGTCGTCGGGGTTGTCTTTTTCGTCGTGAATGGTGCCATCCCAGTGCTTCTTGCTTTCGTGATTTTTGACAGACTGTGACGAAGTGCCTGAGTGATAGCGGTGTGCAAGCAGGGCTTCCGCGTCTTTCTCGGCGTTTTCTGTGGTGGTGCAGTCGGTGTAATAGCAAGTGAAGAGAGTGTCTCTGGTGACTTTTCTTTGTGCGAAAGTGGCTGACGTCTTGAATTAGAGATCTTATTTTCCGATATTCTTCAATTAAAAAGTACGCTTCCGTCGAATTTTGCGTTTGTCGATGCCCTCGTTGCAGTCTCTCTCGTTGTAGCATGAGTTTGTGAACTGGGCTTTGCTTGCTTTGCTGAGGCTGCTCAGGAAATGGCTGTAGTGGCACCCGTTCCGGAATGGGGCATTCATTTCCTTCGGTGTTTGACGCGTCCAGTAGACAGCTGATGAATGGTGAACTGGTGTCTTGTTTGTCTGGCATAGTTGGTAATGCGTCATCATTGCTAGCGTGCTCTTCGGTAACGGGGTTCAACACGGGCGCCACAGGTGACATGGCACTACTAGGTTTGAACTGCAGATTTTGGCAAGTCTGCGGTGCCGTAGAAATGACACGAAGCTCTTCAGGCGCTTCTTTTTCGCTGTTCGCTGCGAGTAGTTCTTGTGCCTGGTAGCGTGCGACGTTCGATGCGTCTGAGCCTTCTCTTTTGTTTGGACTCTCGAGAGTGTGTGCACCGGACGGTGATGAATGAACCCGTCCGGAAGGAACATGGCTTGACAGGGTATTTTCGTGCAGCGTCAGGTCGTCTACCGTGGTCGCAGCGTCCTTATGAGGCAAATGGTAAGCAATAGTAGCGCTTGAAGAGCCGGGTGATGGAAAACCACGTGGTGGACTGCGTATGCGAGGAGGAGAATTAGGAGCATCAGGTCGGTGAGCAACGTTTCGCGTCATATGCTGGAGCGAGGACTTTCGAAATGCTGACTTTCGTGTAGAAGGGAGGCGCGCTTGATAGTTAGATGTTTCCCAAAACACGCATGGTCTTCTGAAACTAAACTCATGTGCCACTTTGTCTTGAGGCAGTTGTCGATGCGTGCTGGGCTTTCGAATGGTTGAGGACTGCATAGGAAATTGACGGTAGTGTGCGGTTGTCTCTAGATGGTTGGCAATGAGTAGGTCTTGGTCATAGTCGTTAAAACGGGTAATCATCTGCTCTTTGATTTTTTGCCATGACTCGTCGTTTTCAAATATGTGGGTGAGGTAGAATTTGAAAGCCTCACCGGAGATGTAGTCGGTAAAGTTGATGATCATCTCCCGTTCCGACCATGATGCAGCGGTAGCGTGGAGCTCGAACAGGTCAAACCAGTCCTGCACGGGTCCATCGTCCGCTGCTCCGGTGTACTTGGGGATGGGAAGGTCTGTCGATGATTCCGTCATGATAGTTGCAACGGTGTCCAGTGACGGTACACTTCGGTGGTCTGCGTTCGGTCACTGCGTCTCGCTGAGGTCTTAGCTGATGATGGCCGTTTGATGAAGTGGTTGCGAGGTCTTCATCCTGTCGACTTGTGTGACGCTTATGATGAATGGCAGACGTGGCCTGGCTCATACGCCATGTTTATGCTACTGTCACTTCTTCCTCATCTACTTCTCTCAACCATCCCTGCCTTCTTACGTCACATAGGAATGGCGGTTAGCTCCCGATGTGAATCGTGTGACACTGACGAGACAATAGAACATCTACTGTGTTAATGTGAACGTTTTTCGAGCGAACGCAACTTTCTATGCGAAACGTTAGAGACACTAGACAGTAGACCTTCCTCCGAAGAGAAGATCCTTGGTTCATGGCTGTACGCGTCGCAGGCCAGCAAAGCGACGCGAGCACTGCTAAGTTTTCTAAAGACGACCGGACTACGCGACCGCTTATAAGAGTGCAATGGACAAGGTCACATCTACACACACGTCGCCCTTCACTTCTCTCTCTCTTCTCATTTAATCCCCTCACCCCTTCCCCCAGTGCAGGGTAGCAAACCGGACTTGCGTTTGGTTGACCTCCCTGCCTTTCATTTCTTCTTTTCCTCCTCCTCCTCCTCCTCCTCCTCCTCCTCCTCCTCTAAAACATGACTATATCAACGCTCATAGCGCACTCGCGGCCCTTTCGCTAGATCCGCGTATACCAAATTTGGTATCACGTAACGGGAATGGACGATGAAAGTGAATGACACATCCAAGCATGATAATATTCACATTAAATGATGCAAGGCTTAATTTACGTCCGCCTCGTAACGTTGTGCTGATTTTAAGTGACAAATCAATCTGTAGGACCCGGAGTCCTTACAATGATTAGGTGGCCGGTTTAGTGACGTGGAACATACATTCATGGTTATCCACATCGCAGGCATACAAACAAAGTGTATATATCATGAAGCGTGGCAGAAGTTGAAGGCCACAAAGTGCGACTGACAAAACATGATAGTGGGCAAAGTTGGGTGAAGCTACAGAGGGAATGAACGTCTAAGAGGATACCATGCCTGTGGAACACTAGGCGTCTATAAGGGCTGTGCACTTTGCGCTTTGTACAAAAATTTGCACGGGGCCCTCTGAAAGAACGCGGAGGCAGCAGAAAACAAAACGTATTTGCCAGCTGTATATACAGGACCGACTAACAGGCAGTCCTCGCGAAGGGATGCACAGCGCCGACCACGAGGGTGCCGCAGGCTGCTCTTCACCTCCGTCCATGGCCAGCTTCGTCGCAGCCAGTGGGCCCCAAGGTCAACATTTATTCACTTAGTGCACTTTGATACACTGAACGCTTTTGCTTCTTCTCCTTCAAACGATAATTGCCTTAGACGAAGTACTGTAATTCTGTAATTCGCACATGTCCAAGGCATAGTTTCTTGGCCCTTCCTCGTTTTTTTCTATTCTAAAGAAGTCAATGGTAGTAACTGCGGAGCCAAACCATGAGAGTGCAACAAATAAAACAATAAGAATGGGGTGCATCACATACGGCACGATTCTCAAATCATGAATGGTAGTTTATGACTGTCGTTCAAAACAGATGAATATAACAGCTGCGTCTTACCGGTACTCACAGTCGAAACAAGAATCTGGAGACGAAGGTATTACTCCGAATGGAAGTACCGGTATCGACGAAGACAGCAATGAAAAGAATTCTCATAGCTGTAACCTTCAGAGAAAGAAGGAGACCAGATTAAAGCAAAGAACAAACCGTGGCTAAAGTTATAACAGTTGAAATCAAGAAAGAGAAAGGGAATAGGGCTGGACACGTAGCACGTAACCGCTGGTCATTTGGGGTAACTGAGTGGATTCCAAGAGAAGGGGAACGTGTGAGGGGGAGACAAGTGTTGGTGGGCCGATCAGCTTCAAAAAAATCACAGCATATCCACGGAGTGAATGATACTGAGTGGGGCGAAGCATCCGTGCGCTTTCCGTCCGTCTATCCATCTGTCCGTGCGTCCATCAGTCCTTCCATCTAGTGAACACTCCAAGTGCCACCATCTCGCATCTTTTTGTCATATATTCTTGATATACAAGTGCCGCCATTCAGCGGATGATCCAAGGACTACACTAGAGGTGGCTACTACTCCACACACAGGACGTACGACCCATGGCGCAATGAGCTTCATCCCTAAACGTGTGCGGGTACAACGTGGTAGCAGCAAGCACAGGGCCGTGTTGATTGGCGAATCATGGTAGAGGCCTCAGCTCTCTAATGGACGTAGTAAGGCTGATGCGGATAATGCTGATCATGATGCGAAGGATGAACTTAATGACCTGATGAAGTAACTGTCCTTTGACTGGTCATTATATTCGCGTTTCCTAAAGAATAAGTGCTGATGCACTATTCTGAACCTGCGTCAACAGGATGTCTGGCTCGTTATACGTGCACATACAGCATGTAATCATACGCGATGGTGAATTCAGTTGTGCATTGTAATGAAACTCCGGAATAACATAAATAGGAGCTATAAGCCACTCATACGAAATGCACCAGATCTGGCATGAGTCTTTTTGTCGGCCCTGTCTGACACTGACTCCAGTCGACGACACTGAATCATTAGTTGCCAAAACAACGATCCACCAGTTTTTCTTCTTTGCCCCGCCGCGGTGGTTTAGTGGCTAAGGTACTCGGCTGCTGACCCGCAGGTTGCGGAATCGAGTCCCGGCTGCGGCGGCTGCATTTCCGATGGAGGCGGAAATGTTGTAGGCCCGTGTGCTCAGATTTTGGTGCACGTCAAAGATCCCCACGTGGTCGAAATCGAAATTTCCGGAGCCCTCCTCTACCGCGTCTCTCATAATCTTATGGTGGTTTTGGGACGTTAAACACCACATATCAATCAAGATTTTCTGTCTTTTCTTTTTGTGAAACAAAAGTACCGAGCGTCTTTATTGAATCTGGGATCTCTCGACGTATACGTCATTAATAAGGCAATGCCAAGAACAGGAGATCAGATAGGCGGGAAAGAACCTATGAATAGAGGCCAGCTGCGAAAACTACCGCCAGAACTATGCTCATCATAACCGTGTTGGTGAAGTGCAACTTATCATGCTGGAAACCTTTAAATGTCCTTGATAAGGCACGTATAAATATGCTGAAGCATATAAACAAATGCACGACTTCATTTTCATATAGCTCTTGTAAATGTCACAAGGTCCCTTCTGTATCTGCTTAAGACTAGGACGTAAAGACTTTTTTTTTCTTAGTAAACATCACACACCTCCCCCCCCCTCTATGGAAGCTTTATTAGCTTCACAAAGTGTCGTATTTTCGCTTGGATCTGCCTATCCTCTATCTAGAGATGATATCACGCGTTGACACCATTTGGTCATGTCATTTTAAGCGGCACCGTGGTGACGCCACATATGTATGGCATCATTTGTAATGACGCTCAGCTGTCGTGCACTGTTCGTGCAGACGCGCACTCTACTACCGGTTTCTTATCGCGCCCTGTTCATAGATTACATGTCCAGCTTGAGATGGTCATGAGATTGCGAGAAACACAGGAGAAAGGCAGCGGTTGAGTCAAACTAGGCTCGGTTGGCGACCTTACACGTGGGGTGGGAGAAAGGGTCCATAATAGATAAGATAGACTTCACGAGCCCGACATTTCACTGCTGTATGACGCTATCCGTAATGTGAGAATGCATTGCTGTTCTATAAAATCTTCAGGATGAAATGAGTTGGAACAAATAATGAATGCATTATTGGTAACAAAAGCTTTACACGCATGATCAATGGACAGGAATATGAATACCAGAAAATTGATGTAGAGAGACCAAATTGTTTGAATTTTTCACAGCATTTTTATGGGACCGAAACGAGGCATAAAGTGGCTAACGAACAAAAAAAAAGAATGAAAACGGCGTCATGAGCATTAAGCTCCCCTATTGAAAATCCTGGGTTGGTGGATGCTGGAATCGTTGGTGGATATGGTGAAAAGAATAGTGGGTATGGTGGAAATATTAGTGGATATGGTGGAAATATTTGTGGATATGGTCGAAACTGTAGTGGGCATAATGGCTGATGACGGCGAGAGTGGAAAAAATTCTGGCAGATGGTGGTGGTGGTGGCGAGCCAATGGTGGTGATGGTGGAAAATGCTGGCTGATGACGGCCATAGTGGAAAAAAATGGTGGCAGATGGTGGTGGCAGATGGTGGTGGCAGATGGTGGTGGTAGTGGCGAACCAATAGTGGTGATGGTGAAAAATGCCAGCTCATGGTAGCGAGGCAAAACGTGTTTGATAGAAGGCTTGGTGAGCAAGGTGGATGACGGTAGCATGACAGAAGCTTGGTGGATGGCGGTGGCATGATGAAAAGCGCTTTACAGTATGTGAAATCACTTATTTGTAGTGTTTCATTTTTGAATGCGCAGAGATATATGTTAACAGTCAAAAGAAACCAACGCTGCTCATTACGCTTTCTAGTACGTTTTTTTTAATTCCTGTGGTGTCAACAACGCTTCAATTTTTGTGGAGCATAGAGTATGCGGCCGGGAATATGTTTACATTTCGTGCACGTACTTTCACCAGTTTGACATCCGCAAATTTTTTTTTGTTGTTGTTGGGATGTTTAGAAGACTGGAGTTGTCACTGTGAACATGAAATAAATGTTTTACCTCGGCGCGCAGTTGTCGACAAATAAATGGGCTCCAGTTCGCAATCGCCCTCTCAATGTTAGAGCAGAACACAGCGCGGTCACTTGATGTCGCCACGCTAGAAACGCAACTCTGGCCATTCTTGCACACTCTGTTGTTTGAGCCGTACCTTTAAGTTAACAAAGTGCGTGCGAATACGCATAAACTGTCAACTTTCGACATGCGTCAAGATGAGCCCCAGCGAATTTGACTTTCACACTTCTGTTCTACCACCATGATTTCCACCAAAGGTTAGTCATACCGACCGAGCCCGTACAGGTTGTTATCGGCGCTTCTGGGTTTCAGAATACAAAATTTTGACGAGTAAAAATGACAATACAGCACATCTGCGGCATCATTTAACCTCAATGAAGCCTTTTTTATTGTGCACGGTGTCCGCACAAGAAGCGACAAACATCGATGCGACGCGCTTGCAGCACTTCCACCAAAGGTACGCCTCCCCTCACCGACAGCCGCCTGTTGCACTCGCCGGCACTTCGCTGGCTCTTATGTGAGAACATAGACATGTCAATTTGTACGCTTACTGAACGAATAAGATAACATAATGTTTTTTGGCGCACTGCATTCATTTTGGACAAACCGTTATGTAGCTGTTCTTAACGACACAGCGACAGTGGTGCGCTGGCAGGACTGCGGTGTGCGTTGCGCAAAAAACATCAAAATCAATTGTGCGGGCGTATATATCGAGTGAGCATAGAAGCGTAATAAAGCCTGAACTGATATCGCCTTTTGGAAGGAGCGAGAAACGGATAAAAAACTTGCCAGTAACCGCCGATAAACTCTACCTGCTCCTCAGTCCACTGAGTTGTTTTGTTTTTCCTTGCGGTTGTAAATTTTAACGAAAACATAGCGCCGTTGCCATTATCGCAGTGACAATTGTTATAGGCAGCAGTTCTTCGTGTTTATCAAATGTGGAAAGTTTAGTTGCAGGTGCAGATCCCACCCCTCCCGAGTAAACGACGAACAGAACTGAAGTTAAACAGTGACTTTGTGAGTTGACTACTTCTTTAACAAACATGACGCCATGTGGCGGCGTGGCGCAGTGGTTAGAGTGCTCATTTTAAAATTCGGAGGTGGCAGGTTCGATCCCACGCTGGCGCAACTTTTTTTATGGCTGCTTGCTACATTCTTTTTTATACAATAATTTTAGTGGCAGCTTGTCATGGGGGTTCTGACGCTGCTTCGCGCTCCACCATTGCCGGCTGGAGCGCGCCATCCAACCTCCGCTCCACCATACGCCACCATACACCATGTGCAACCAACATTTCCACCGCCACAATGCACCAAAATGGTGTTTGGTTGAATCCACCATTCCTATGATGGACGTTTTTTCAATAGGGCTCACCATGTAAATATACTTACAAAAAAAGAATATGGAAGAGTGATTTCATACGGCGTCACGCTCATTGGCTAGATTGAAACTGGCAGGCAACGTAGGAGGCACAAAATAACCGCAGCCAAATAACGTTCATAGTAGGTTTTTTTTATTCTCGTACATTAAGCAAAAACTATTCGTAGATTGTAACTACGACTTACACTTAGTATTTCTCACCACTGCATGCGCCCCTTATTTTCACGTTAAATCAAAAGTAACGAGGACCACTACACAGGTTTATAACGTAAAAGTAGGCTTTTACCATAACAGTGTTTCAACGACAACAACAACAATAACGACGATTTCACCGACGAAAACGGTGAAGACAACAACGAAATAGTCCCAGTATGCCTCTCACTGCTCGTATAAAAATAGTTGTAAACAATTCTTTGACGGGTCTGAAACAAAGTGTTTTAATTTATGTATTTTCTCTTAACGAGATATGTGGGGTTTAACGTCCTAAAACCACCATATGATTATGAGAGACGCCGTAGTGGACGGCTCCGGAAATTTCGACCACCTGGGGTTCTTTAACGTGCACCCAAATCTGAGCACACGGGCCTACAACATTTCCGCCTCCATCGGAAATGCAGCCGCCGCAGCCGGGATTCGAACCCGCGACCTGCGGTCAGCAGTCGAGGACCTTAGCCACTAGACCACCGCGGCGGGGCATATTTTCTCTTAACAGTGATGCAACTGTAAATTCATTGCTCCAACTGAACCCTTGTGGAGCACGTGGCAGACAGCTCTAGACGCGGACTAAAATGTTCTGGTTATTAGCACTTTATTTGGAACTTCATCATTCTGGAGGTTCGCAGGAGGGCGCGTACGAAATACGGAACAAAAATAAAGCACCTATCGCTGCAATACTTCTTTTTTCGCAGATCGATTTCTGTCCGTATGGTATTAGCCCTGAAACGTTCGGAAGTGTAAAGATTCCCAAATGAGTGGCCATCGAAGGAAACTCAAGCGGCACACGGAAGTCTTAAATGAAGCACCGCCATAACGCTGCCGCGAAGCACCACGCTATAGCGGCAGCCGTTTTCGCGAGCGCTCATGAAGGCATCCAGGGCCACTGAATACTACTGCCCGGCCTATCTATAGACTATTTCGGTGCACGGCAATCTTCCTTCCCGTCCGTTTTCCAAGTACGAGTGCTGCGCGAAGTTCACTAGGAGGGTTGGAAGAATGGGCGGTTATGATGCTGTGAAGGGTAAAGAAGCAAGTAATGCTTCCGTTGCGTATTGGACACGTGCTGAGTCCGGATGTAACGATGCTTCTGTGAACGACGTTGGGCGTGTTGAAGAAGCTTTGCCGTCGCTACGAAAAACCGAGGAACCTTCATCGAAGCGTCGAATAGAAAGACGTAAGATGAAACAAACAGGAGGAACTGTGTATGATGTATGTGTGGGCCTATGCCAACTGAATCACGGAAAGGTACAAAACACTAGAATGTACGTAAGAAAATAGACGAGTGTCCTAAACCAAATGCAGTTTTTGTGGCGAAGTGTTAGGGTGGAAAATAAAAAAAAGAAGAGTGAGATAAAATGGAAGTGGGCGAGAAAAAGGTAAGTGCTAATATGGCTAAGCCTAGAACGAACAAGAAGAAATAGAAAAATAAGTAACACATATAGTGAAATCGTCATGAACGATACTTTTGATTCGTCGAAGCAGTGATTCTACGCTACTTCTCTTTCTCTATGAGGTGGATTCGACGAAGCGCATTTGACAAAATTGTTGCGTGTAAACCCGGGACGGCCTGACGATGTCGACACGACCTGCGTAGATTGTGGTAAACTGTGCGCGAAGCTGCGTTCACCCTCCCGAAGTCTTCGCCTTCTTTTAGTCTATTTTTCTGCCTCGTCCATTTTTAGAACCGCCCTCTTTCTCTTTCTATCACTTCGCTCTTCTTATCCCTCTTTCATAGATTCTCACTCACTCGCTGGTCTCCTCTAGGTGAAGCACGCAGGCTGACGGGCTGCTTTTTTTTCTCGGGTGAAAAGCCCCTTTCGCTTTTGCTAAGTAGTTAGTCTCGTATCGTACCATTTCCCTCTTTACCATAAAGCAGAACCGGACTACGCGTCACACACCGCCCCTCACTCTCCTACAAAGCTTCTCCGGAACTTTGCGCAACATATCCAGCCTCTTCCTACCCCACTCGTTAATCAATAACTTTATGTTCGTACAAGACTGTTTTCGAACTGCACTCGCACACGCCGTGAATCGTAAATCTGCTCTGGAAATGGAGCGTCCTTCTTCTTCCCCTGCGCTCTCTTCTACTTCCTTCTCTTGTTTGCTTGGACTTCATGATTTCGCCTCGAAGTAATTTCCTCTTTCTCAAAATTTGGCTCATCCATACTGACTCCCTATAACTCGGGTACCCCCGCTCCTTTGTTTCTTCTTTCCGTTAGCGAAACGTTCCCCTTCGTTTGATAGACACGCCCTTACAATTGGAGCTGTCGACTTTAGAGCCACGGCGATGAAGAAAAGAAAGAATCGCAAAAGACGGCTAAAATCACCGAGGAAGCGATGCCGACTCAGGTCAGTCGTGTCTAAAAAGGCATGTACGGGTAAAAGAGTTAACAGCCTGATGATTTTCTGGGCTTTAAAGAAAAGGGGGCTATGCGGTTCTGGCCCTTCAGAAGGTGCAGCGGCTTTTCGAAATTGTGCTGGTACATGAAAACGGGCGGCAGAGCTGCACCAGTTAGTCGTAGTTGTAATACTTGTACGATCGGTCGAAACCCTCCAGGGGGTTTTTCATTGATTTATATACTTTCATGACACTGACAATGAGCGAAGCAATAGATGGTGCGATATACTGTAAATACATTACGCATCCAAGTTTCAGCAACGGTGCACTTGCTTAGCGCATTCGCGTATTGTCGTATTAGATTAGTACGTTGCCTCGTGGAACGAAAGGCTTTGGTAAAAGCTCAAGTAAATAGTTAAAACGTTTAGTATGGCTGCACAGTTTTCATTCATATTTCGTGAAGATCGCATTACTAACATTCCGAATGAACTGGGTGATTAGCCATAAAGCACGTGAGTTTATTCCACAAGTTGTGGATATGTGAACAAAACTATCGATTGCAGTGAACCATTAAATCTATGACTGATCTTGAAGTTTTGAAATACGTCAATGTTGTTTAGTGGCTTTCGCGTTGGCATGCACAGCTGCCTAACGAAAGGTCGTGGTGAAAACTTTTAGCAAGGTTTAGGGTGGACAGCAGGTAAGCTGGGACCAGCCCCTAAGGAATCGGTCTTGACAAGTTATGGGCGGAATCCCCTATTTCGAGACTCCAATGACGATAGCCACCACACGTGGGCACCTAGCTAAGGTTTTGGATAATTCGTAGGCTGCGTTTATTTCTGTGGCGGAGGAATCAGATCTCTTAATTCTCTTTGAAATGCTTCTTCATTTTAAAGGAGTCTTCGCGCCAATCGTAAGAACGTCAAACACGTGGGATGCCGACACAACTTTTCACGTTCGGTGAGCAATCTAACTTTCGCCTGAATACCTTGTAGCGCCGGAATTCGTAGACTACCTTAAGCGCATCATTGGGTACACATATCTCGGTCCAGCCCTGTGACCGTGGCTTCCCTCAAGTGTGCAGCTGAAGGCTTGAACAAACTGTAGCCCGCGCACATGGTTGCTGTCTTACGCGAGTTCAAACTTTCAGCGCCTTAACATTTTTTGCGCTGGTTGGCAAATAGAAGTACATAACCACTGTACTCATTGCTGTTCGATTTAGTGATTGCCTTCAATGTCATCTTCTAGCCATATGGGTAAAATCTTGCATTTTACGCGCTGTTTAGATTATCATGATTCTTTTGTTGGCACACTCTACGCTTATGGCAATGCACCAAGTATATTATAAACCACCTTATTAACCAATCCACCAATCTAGTAAACATACGGGCGGCTCCTAATGATTGTCATCAAAAATTCATCTATCAAGATACCTGGCAAGATCACAACATTGATAAACGATGACCTTTCCTGAGTTTCGTGCGTTTTAAGAATGCCTATGTGGGCCAGTACGACAACAGGTAGATTGATTTTTACTCTAAACAAGCTTCGAAAGCTTAATCAAACTTCAGGGACCGCATTCGGCTCGAGAAATTTCTTGCGACATGGCACTTTCTTGTTCCATCTATTCACAGCTTACGAATAACGAATTTAAAATGATGGGTAAGCATTGAAAACCGGTCAATTAACTCGTAGGGAGTGCGATAGTTCCAGGGCCCCGATGACCGATGTTCGCACGGAAGGAAGACGTCAGCACCGAGAAAACAGCAGTCAATAATAGGGCTCGGGCACCGCCGAGGCCCTTTTGTTTCTCTACACTAGAAGCAAGGTCGCAAAAAAAGGGAAGTAATGGCAGCCATGCAATCAAAAAAGGACCAGTGCCAGAGATACGCACGCTCCAGATGGAGTCCACGCTATATACTAAAAGAACCATCCGATCGATGGCGGGCCAGGAGCCGTTCATGACAGATAGTTCGCCAGATTTCATCGCTTTGCTAATCCTTCAGGTCTCGGACAACGGTGACCGCAGAGAACGGGGGCGTGATGAACGACCCGAGATTTCTCGCTCGTGGTTTTCGCGTACACGACTAAAAGTACACAGCCGAACAGGGCTTTTGTGTACCTGGGCACTATCATGACGAGGGACCATGAGCTCTGCAAAAAACGAAGGGTGAGAAATTGCCGCGAGCGACGTTGAGAGAGCAGAGAGAGCAAATGTATAGCTGAAAGACTGAACGCTGCTATCCGCGTCGATGTTCTATCGATTGCGACCGCACGAGAGCTTAGAGTGCACAAAACGAGGCAAATGATCGGTACCTTGTGACACTTTTCCTGCCAATTAAACTTCGTTTTTGGAACACTGGGACTATGCATACTACGTTTTTGAAAGTGAGGTTACACTGGAGATGTGTATCTCTAAAGCTTTATGGGAAAACGTGGATTAAAACTAAAATGGAGCAGAGGATACTCTGGCATGGAAATGTAAGTAGAATGAACGAATCATAAAACGATATTATGGCAAGGTGGTTCTCCCCGCGAAGGTAGATGCGACAGTTAGTGCTTCTGTGGCCTTTGCCATCTGTGAACAATCGTCAGTGAATTAAATGCCTGGCTGCCCGATACTGCTGATCATAGTAGTTATCAAAAGCCTTCGATTGTTGTTATTCAGTCGTGGACAACGTGAAGTTGGGTGGTGTTATAAGGTTAGCGATATCAGATTGGATGAGATAAAGTCGGTGGCATACGCAAGTATCGTGCATTCAGAGATCTCGTCAGCCATTTACGTAAAAGAATACACAAAACTCTGGCAGCTTCGCATCGTGAAACCCGTCAGTCAGTGAAGCCGTCACCCCTTCCATCAGTCGCTATATTTCCTTGATAAGTTGTACCACAGTTTTGACTAAGTACTTCGTGTACTCAAAGAATTTCATGTATATTCCATTACTTTGTGTACGCCACCTTTCCAGCCTTCATAAGCGCCTATGTTCGTGTAAGCTCCGCTGGCACTGGCGAAATGAGCTGCAACGTCCTCGTTGTCATCTTTTCGCTGGCACTTAGCATCTCAGCAACACCTCGTCCGCTTGACGAACATCACAATGACAAAGAGGAAACGATCCCCTGAAACGCGCGCGTCATTCACTGCGATAGGGGAAGGGAGAATGGCTTACGTGGTCACCCCCCTCTAGCATATATGCTTCTCATGAATATTATGTTGGACAAACATCGGTGAATCAGTAGTAGATCAGTAGATGTGATACCTTGGGTCACAAAGGACCAGGTTCAAATGGTGCGTCGCCAAAAAAAATCACTTTTTTCTTCATTCACCCTCCATTCAGTAACACAATTTCTTCGTGGTTGACCACGAGATTTTTAGCGAACTTCATAGATGGCGAACGACGGCGACATTGGTCGATAGTTCACTTTAAAAAGATTCCCAAAAATATATATATGCTGAACTCAGCCCAATTTAAAAATTCCCGCATCTGAAAGCTTGCGGAACACGCCTTTTTTCTGAAAGTCTTATTGCCACTTTGACTAAACGCTCCAAATAAATTTACCGGCATGCGATCTAAACACCCGCTAGGTGAGAAGTGTTGTGCACTAAATCAGCAGATGTTCGCAAATTCAGTGAGCCCACGTTCGTTTGAAGTGGCTCCGCTGAAATCATGAACCTCGATCTGCATAGGTGGGTGCGTGCTCTGTAATATTGCGTGCGAAATAGAACAGGTCTTCATGAGTTCGAAGAGATAGCTTTTTATTCGTATTTGCTGGGTGAAAAAGCGTTGCAAAGACCAAGAATGGAATGCTAGATTATGTGAATATTACCGTGGGACTGTAAGTGGCATGGCTGGCAGAACTAGAGAAGTCCAGTAGCATTGAAACGTGGGCGAGTTCGTGATACTTCATGGTTATTTATCAAGCAGCACACGGGGACAAGCTCAAAAGCAACAAAAGAGATACCTATCCACTCGCAATTAGTTTATTTCGCAGAAAGAACATGGTTAATATACAACTTGTTTGCGTACTGGTACATGTTACAATCACGATCACTTACAACATATTTTCCAAAAAGCACCAATTCATACACGCCTAATCTAATCAAGTGACCAGGAGGAACAGCAACATGACATGTAAATCATGACAGTCATGACATACATAATATGATTTTCTTATTATGACTAGTCACTTATACTTGTCATGCAGACACGTTGTGCCATACACAAAATTTTGTACAGGTCTCATTACCCGAACGGCCAGGAGGGCGAAAAGTCGTAGGCCGCTAGATTAGATAGATAGATAGATAGATAGATAGATAGATAGATAGATAGATAGATAGATAGATAGATAGATAGATAGATAGATAGATAGATAGATAGATAGATAGATAGATACCATGACATGTAAATCATGACAGTCATGACATACATATTATGATTTTCTTATTATGACTAGTCACTTATGCTCGTCATGCAGGCACGTTGTGCCATACAAAAAATTTGGTGCAGGTCTCATTAGCCGAACGGCCAGGAGAGCGAAAAGTCGTAGGCCGCTAGATTAGATAGATAGATAGATAGATAGATAGATAGATAGATAGATAGATAGATAGATAGATAGATAGATAGATAGATAGATAGATAGATAGATAGATAGATAGATAGATAGATAGATAGATAGACAGACAGACAGACAGACAGACAGACAGACAGACAGACATATAGATAGATAGATAGATAGATAGATAGATAGATAGATAGATAGATAGATAGATAGATAGATAGATAGATAGATAGATAGATAGATAGATAGATAGATAGATAGATAGATAGATAGATAGATAGATAGATAGATAGATAGATACGGTTAAACTCGCCCAAGTTCGTTAAGAAATGCTTTGCATTTAAAATTGGACCATCTCCCGCTAAAGGGAACCATGTGTAGATGCGATGTAGCAGGCGCTAGCCCTTACACTGGCACCGACGTTTACGCTGTCGCTCATCAAGCGAAAGCCAAGTAAAGACGCCATTGGCTGAATTCTGAACACGCCTCACTATTCTCTTTTTTTGCCTCTTATAAACACAAACACTTCCCGAACACGCCATCCAATGAACGGTTGTGCAGCTGTGCAGCGCGAGCATTTGGTTTTAAAAACGATAGTCTTTCTTGAGGTACTTCATCGCAAATTTTTTTATGTCTGTCTGTGTTCCTGTTTGTCTGTCTGTCTGCATCTTTTTCTGTCTGTACGTTTGTCTGTCTGTACATTTTACTGTTTATCCACCGTAACGATACCCCAAATGGCACCAAGCGATACCCCAAACGGCCAACCCCATCTGCAGCGCCAACAAATGTTGCTCAACCTTCAGCGTCCATATATGTGCGATTGACTATTAAAAAGAAATTATTTCACTAGCAGACGCTGCCTACGTTGGCCTTGTGAGGCGTGAGAGGGGATAGCAGATACAAAAAAAGAAAAAAGGGCGCATCTTTGACTATTCAATTAGGACGTGCGTTAATAGCTTTTTTCTGTGGTGTTTATCTAGGTAACCAGTACTGTTCAAGTACGCGAGGTCTCATAGCACGCCTCTGTAGCACGGGGCAGGCTAAAAGCCCCAATACACAACCAAGAGAGAACGTTCTCTGGGGATTGAATTCATGCACTGTTCATAAAGCCCACGCTCATAAGCATACGCTGTACACTCAAACAGGATGCATATTTGTTTTTCATGTCTTCAGTAGTGCTCATATTGGTGTAATTTCAACTCCAACGCATAGATAACAGCCAACAATATCTTGAGTGAGCAGAGTTGTCACTACATGGCGTGGTTACCTCGAGGAACCGTGCGTGCCAGTCGTTTAACTTAAGGTTTCATTTGAATTCGTGAGTTCTGTAAGTTAGGAATGTCACATGCACTATGGAACTTTTGCGTACAGGAAAAGGCCTAACGATTCGCAGTACTGGGTACTCTACTGCGGAAGTGCTGATGCCGTCCCGTGGACCTCACACTTCCTGAGCCCACTTCAACAAAAAGTGAAAGAGGAGTGCTGACTTTAGAAAAAGTGGGTAACGATTTAGAGTACTAGGTACTCTACTATGGGAGAGCGTAAAGGGCTGAAACTGCTCCTACGTGCTACGGTCACTGGACCCACGTAAACCTACGAGCCGACAACATGCACTATTAAGAAAAACAACCCTGCTCGCTCTGGTCACTCCAGAGATTTCGCCTCTTTATTATAATTACTGTATCACGTAATTGTCTTGGGAATAACTGGCAATGACATTCTTTACGCTCCCTTCATTTTTGTTAAGCTAACCTCTCCGTATATAAAGAAAACTTCGAAGACACTGTTATTTCGCTTTCATGAGTTGAAATCAGGCCCTTTATTAGTGGTCAGTTAAAATATTTTTTTTTGTTGTTCAGCCTGTTAAAACAATTGCCCGCAGCTTCCCTCGGGGGAACACTGAGGAGGATGCGGAGCATATAATTGGTTAACGGGGTGTTAAAGTGCGACTTACTTGGGTCGATGGCTAAATTGGTTAACGTGGTTGTAGGAGGGGGTGTTAAATGAGTGAACACGTACACACGTCTGCGAAAGGACGGCGCTGGTCGAAGGGACGTTGATCATTGTGTTTGTGGATTCGTTGGAATTCATTTCACCGCGACCTTGGACGTCGACGCGCCGTACAAACCAACCGACGAGCGGCAACTGAGCGAGCGAGCGCCGACCTTGAGTATATATACAGCGCGACGGCGCATGCACTGTCAGCTGTTGAATGTTCTCGAAGCGCGAGGCGCATGCGCGTCCACTGGAGAATCAGGAGAATTGTAGAATGTTCTCGAAGGGGAGAAGCGCGCGTGACACAGATGGTGGGTGACGGTGCATGCGCGCGTCCGCTGTCGAATGTTCGAGAAGGGGGAGAAGCGCAACGGCGCATGCGCGCGCGTCAGCTGCCGATGTTCTCGAAGCGTGACGGCGCATGCGCGCGCGTCAGCTGCCGATGTTCTCGAAGCGTGACGGCGCATGCGCGCTACATTATACAGCTAGCGAATGTTCGTGAAGAGGAGAAGCGCACGCGGTGTGTAGAGGAGGAAGGGTGCACAGATGGTGGAGGAGTGAAGCGTGCGCGGTGTGTAGAGGAGAAAGGGATGCACAGATGGTGGAAGAAGGAGGAGGAAGCTTGCGGACGGCGCCGCACTACAAGCCTCGAGTATTAGATGCTCCGCATCTAAAAGCATGACGCCATATCACGGGAAGCAGAATTGGAAAATGGAGAGGATAATACAAAACAAATGCCCCCCCTCCCGCATCTTCGCACGGGGAGAACTCAAGTAAATGCGTCGCCGAGGTGTGGTGTATCACGTGAATGTTGAGTAATTGAGTATTGTTTGGGAAATCTTAATTGTTATTTCGTCTATATTATTCTTGTTTATTGAAAGAATGAGATTCGTTGCGTTCAACATAAAGCGAAAGCGAAGATGCCCTTAACTGAATTCCTAACGCACGATCCAGTGCCTACATATAGACCCTTTCAATCTTTACAAACACAGGTCCTTGATGACATCCGGTTTTCTCCACCGACGTGCCTTAGTAGCTTCGGTGGGCAACAAGAGCTTTAGAGAATATCCCACTGACTTTGCAACAGTTTTCCTTCCATTATTTGGCAAATTATGTTCAAACAAATGTTCTTCGGGGCTGTGTGCTTTGATTGTGCGCGTTAGAAAAGTGCGCCACGCCATGAGCCTGAGCCAAAGAGGATGATGAAGATGACGCTCGGTTGGCACACGTGTGGGAAAGAGAAGCGTTGCGTTTGTGTCTGGGTCTACCAAAATTTGTTGCAAATAACGTGTTGTATATGGAAGCTCGCCTAACTTCTCTGCTAAATAGGTTTAACATTCTTACTGTGCAAGCATTCTTAAAGATATACAGTTCACACCAAATACTCTCATTTTACGCTTTCATTCAAGAACCGGCTTTATTTTTCGAAACCCATTGGTCGCGACTACACACCCCGCAAATAGCATTTGCACAAGCGCTACTACAGCAATTGAATATAAAAATTAAACATATTGGTCCAATACACAACCTAAAGTCAATACTTAGCATACAATTTGATGATATATTTCCTCATAACGCGAAACAATTGGCACATAGGTATTTAAATGACCAGCTAGCAGATTATCTAGCTCACCTAGAAATAAGCAATATCATTGCGACTGATGCATCTGTGTCAAAAGAAAAGGCTGGGGTTGGCATCTTCTCTCCTTCTTTGGACTGGTCCTTTTCGATTCGACTCCCAGATCATACCCCGATATTCATTGCAGAATTATTGGCCATTGTTCTTGCCCTACGCAAATTGCCCTCAAGCGAATCATTAGCAGTTGTCATTACAGATTCGTTATCAGTTTGTAATGCACTTTCTGCGGCAGTAAATGTAGAGCTGATGAATACGTTTCGGCATTTAGTACCAAAAAACGTAAAAAAACTGCATTTGCTATGGGTACCGGGCCACCGCGGATTATATTTGAACGAAATGGCGGACTCTTTAGCAGCAGTATCCCTGGGTGGGCCCACCATCCCAGTTTTGCCAGATACGGCTTACGTGACAGCGCTAAGGTTCCGAAACGCTTGCCTGCAGTGGGGAAAATGTAATTTGAACAAATTCAAAGATTTCGAGCATTTGAGCTATTGCTAGAGAAAACAGTGGTGTGTATCTCGCCAGTTAGAGGTCACTTTTACCAGATTGCGCTGTGCAGTTCCACAACTAAATTTTTATCTTAACAAAGCTCGACTCAAGGCGTCATCGCTATGCATTTGGTGCAACGAAATTGAAACAATTGAACATTTCTTTTTATTCTGCCATCGTTATTCTTATCAGAGAAAAAGATTTTTAGTAGCCCCATTACAAAAGCTAGGAATACAAGTAAATCTACCAGTAATTTTATCACTTGGCGGAACTTCATTTGGTTACTGCCACAGGGATGTATGCTCCACTGTGTTTGATTACATCAATGCAACTAAAAGATTACCGTGCTAGTGAACCCCAACCTTTTCAGATTTTTAGTTTA
The DNA here is from genome assembly GCA_013436015.1 of Rhipicephalus annulatus. NCBI lineage: Eukaryota > Metazoa > Arthropoda > Arachnida > Ixodida > Ixodidae > Rhipicephalus > Rhipicephalus annulatus. The sequence continues at coordinate 408,242 of WOVY01014844.1, read as the reverse complement.
TAATTCGTAGTTATGTCTATCAAAAACAAGAGATGGTTTGACCGCTTGCTCAGCAAATATTTTTGTTTTTTTGTAGTATTATTTTTAACTACTTTTTCAGATTGGCTTCATTTTCATTTTAGTTTCATTTAGGTATCCTGCCGCCCGGTTCTTGGCCCATCCCCCTCTGTGGGTGAGCGCCATCCATAAGAGGTCATCATCATCATCATCATCACGTGTGGGCGTGAACATTTTAATCCTGTTCTGCGCTGCTGTTCACGGGTTGGAACGGCTTGAACGACGGGCGGCGGGATTGCACTTGAGTTTAACGTTTGCTTCTTTGTTGTTTTAGTGCTTTTTTGGCAGTTGTTTGTTGTTTGTGCCATATGATTTCCTGAGTTCAAGCGACTCAGGCTATTTAGATGTCGGTTTCTTCGCCTGGCCAAGGGCCTTCTCTTTGGCTAGCATCTATACCGGTCAAAGATTGGCCGATTGATTCTTTTCTTTGCAGTGGGGTTATCAACGTCCCCGTGGCTCTGGTACCGACCAATGGAGGTACGATACCTATGAAGAACCCGAAGATGATTCAAATGGAGCTTCGGAAAGCCACAACACACTTTCAAAAGATCACTGAGGTCCGGCATTTCGGTCGTGGTGGTATTTTGTGCTGCTCTGCCGATCAGGAGTGCGTCCGAGAGCTTCTCAACTGTTCCGAATTTGCAGCGCAGCCGGTGAGCCCGTTTATTCCAGCGCATCTTGCATGTTCGAAAGGCATAGTCCGCGGTGTAGATCCGAGCCTGACTCCTGCAGAAATCTTGAGTTATTTTCAGTAGCAGGTGCAGTGTCAGTATACAGGTGCACGCGTCTGGTTGACAATAAAAAATCACCTACCGAATCGGTCATAGTAACCTTTGCGGGAACGATAAGACCATCTGAAATTTAAGCTTGGCCTCTTATCTATAAGGTAGAGCCTCTATCCCCTAAGCCACTGCAGTGCTTGAATTGTTGGAGATTGACCCGCAAGGCGCGGGTTCGTATCCCGGCTGCGGCGGCTGCATTTCCGATGGAGGCGGAAATGTTGTAGGCCCGTGTGCTCAGATTTGGGTGCACGTTAAAGAACCCCAGGTGGTCTAAATTTCCGGAGCCCTCCACTACGGCGTCTCTCATAATCATATAGTGGTTTTGAGACGTTAAACCCCACATATCAATCAATCAATTGTTGGAGATATGGCCACAGCGTGAAAGGGTGCAGATCAACTGCCAGATGTCGACTATGCGGAGAAAATCACGACAGCCGTAAGTGCAACTCGACGAAAGAAAAGTGCTGTTTATGTCATGAAGCGCATCCTGCAAACTCTTTAGATTGTGAGGCAAAAGAACGAGAAGTTAAGCTGCTGGAAATTGTGGAACGCAGGCGTTGCTCCCAGAGGGAAGCTGTGACTGAATTACAAGAACGCTCGAAAGGTTACGCAAGCGCAACAGCACGACATACCACTGCTACGGATGCATCGTTAGCAAAATATATAGCAGAGGCTGTAGAGAAGGCAACGGAAAAGGCGATGGAGCGTCTTGCCAGCAGTATTATTGGAGTTGTGGCTGAATTGTTAACATCTCAGTTGACCCAAATCATTGCTTCAGTGTCTATGAAAAATCAGACTTCACAGGATTTGGAGGTTTCAAATTGTGCCGGGACAGAAAGTCGGATAGCTCCTACACGATGCGCATCTCCTAAAGCAGGACCCCCTAATAAAATACTGCGGGCAGATCCAGAAACCGTATCAGATGACACTGATGAATTCACAGATATGGATGCGGAATCTCATAATTTCTTGAAGCACGCCAGATCTCCCCTATCGAAAAAGTCTTCACAGAAATCAAAATCTAAAAAGTTTCTGTCAAAGAAAGACGTTTTAGAGAACCTCTCCAAAAAAGACTTTTTGAAGAAAGATTTTTTGGATCAAGCAGTCTCTGCGGCGGATTTATAGAGTCAAAATAGGCTCCTTAAAAGTATTACAGTGGAATTGTCGATCAATAGGGTCAGCTACCACAGATTTATCGTGTTTTTCTTCGCAAATTTCCCCAGATAATATTACTTTACAAGAAACTTGGCTTACAAATGGACAAAAATTTTACCTAAAAAATTATCGCTTATTTCGTTTAGACAGACCTAGCAGAGGTGGTGGACTTGCCATTTTTATATCAACTAAATTTAGTCATAGAGCAAAGATTTACTACCTGTGCATGGATTCTAACTATGAAAGTATGGTATTAGACATCACTCTGCCAGGCTGTTCCCCTTTTTTTTGTTAACGCATACTTTCCGGTAGGAGTACAGGACCCAAGATGCTTAGATGCAATGTTAGCTTCCTGCAGGAAGGATGTAATATTAACTGGTGACTTTAATTCGCACCACGTGTCTTGGGGTTTCAAGACTGATGTAAATGAAAGGCGCTTGTGGGAATGCACTGTTGATAATAACTTATCTTGTGTAAATTTCCCCACTGTTACGTTTATTAGGAGACAATCAAAGTCGGCGATGGATCTGACCTTTTTCAGCTCCTCACTAAACATTTCGTCATGGAAAACATTAGATTGCGCAACAAACAGTGACCACCTTCCTATTAGCTTTGATATTAACTTTCCAGGGATATTTTTAACTGGTAAAATTGGCTCGTTTGTAAATTATGAGCGTTTACAAAAAGACTTAAGCCTACTTTGGTTCTTCGCAAGGACATGCAGAAAGACATTCGGGCTATGAGTCTGTGTGCGGTTCTGAAAAGAGCAATAAAAAAGTCTACTTTTTCAATAACTTCAGGCACAGGCGGGTCGTTTAGCCCATGGTGGAACGCTAATTGTACGAGGGGGTATAGAAAATGAAAAGCGACGTGGAAGCAACTAATCCACAACCAATGCCCAAAAAACTGGTGCGACTATAAATACGTGGCTGCAGATTTTAAACGCACAGTACGCAAAGCAAAAGATGACTATGACACTAACAAATTTAGCTATCTTTCAAAACCATAAAACAGAAAGGCGCTTTTTAGATTTTTGCGTTCCAGAAAAATGATACCACCATCAGACAATATTGATTCTTCAATTCTATCACCTAGCGAACTCACTGAAATCTTAGAAAATGTTGCTAAAGGATTAGAAGAAAGATTCAGATCAACAATGCCAAGACATATAGTAAAGCCAATTGCCGGGGAGGAGTTCAACGAGGTGACATTAGCGGAAGTAGCGGGTGTAGTGAGGCACTTACCTCTTACAGCACCTGGACCAGATGGAGTAACTTCAGCAATGATAAAAGTACTATATGACATTTCCCCACATGAACTTTGTAATATGGTCAATTACTCTTTGAAAAATTCTTGGATACCAACGAATTGGAAACTTTCCAAAATAATTCCGATACTTGAAAAACCGGGACTTGGGTATACACTTGACAATGTGAGGCCAATTTCTCTTACATCTAATTTGGTTAAACTAACTTAAAGAGTTTTGAATGCACGTGTAACAAAATACATTTAGGAGAAATCAATATTGAACCCCAGTCAAATTGTCTTTGAATCGGGATGCTCCATATGGTGTGCGCACGCGGATTTGGAGAGTCGTATACAGTTGGCTAGGCGTAGAAGAGAGTATTGTGCATTAGTTACTCTGGATTTGGCCAAGGCGTATGACAAAGTGGAGCATAAAATACTAATAGAGCAGATGGAAAGGTCACACTTACCAAAATACATGACATCATGGGTAGAAGAGTTTTTAAGGGAGAGAGTGTTTTATTGCTTTCAAAGGGGTTGTTTTTCTAACAGATATTGACAATACCGTGGCGTATCACAGGGGGCAGTGCTCTAACCGGTGTTGTTTAACATCTTCCTCAGTTTGATTCCAACACATAGCGATATTCATTTATATGTTTATGCAGATGACATTGCTTTCTTTGCAACAAACAGTGATCTGCAATTACTTTATCAGACATTACAGAATTACCTAAACATGATAGAGGAATAGCTTCAAAAAATTGGAATGTCTCTAAATGTAAACAAAAGTGCGCTTCTAGCGTTCTCGTTCAGGGATCCTGGCAACATCTCCTTGATGTATGGCACAGAGCAGATTCCCCAGGTGGATTCACTTAAATACTTAGGCATCATATATAACAGCTCGTTAAATTGGAAAAGCCACAACGATCACATTGCGTCCAAAGCAACAAGAGCCATGGGGTGGTTACGCAAGCTCAGCAACATAAAAAGGGGGTTGCGAAGAAATACATTGGTAATGGTCTATAAATGTACATTCGTCCTATCATGGAATTCGGCTGTGTCTTATTTTCGGGCAGTGCGACATATAAAATGAGACCGCTAATACTATTAGAAAGGGAGGCTTTACGACAGTGCCTTGGACTGCCCAAGTTTGTTGCTAACAATGTGCTATACATGGAAGCGCGTCTACCGTTATTGTTGAATAGATTCAAAATGCTTACTATCCAAACATTTTTAAAACTATACACTCTGCCCCAGAGAGCATCATTTTATGCTTTTATTAAAGAACCAAGTTTATTTTTTGAAACTTGGTGGTCACGATTCCACTGCCTACAGATCTTGTTAGTTCAAGCGCTGCTAGAACCACTGAACGTCAAAATCAAACATTTTTTTCACATTAAGAGACGTTAACTTAGATCTTAAGATAGAATTTGAGAATATTTATCTCTCTAACGCAAAACAAATGCCATTTCAATATTTAAATGCTCGGCTGCAGGATTACTTGGTGCATGTGAACATGAACAACATAATGGCGACCGATGCATCCGTATCAAATTAAAAGGCTGGGGCAGGTATCTTCTCACGTTCCCTTGACTGGTCCTTTTCGGTTAGACTCCCAGATTACACACCAATATTCATAGCAGAATTGTTTGCTATTGTACTGGCACTACGGAAACTTCCTTTGGGCGAATCGGAAGCAGTCGTAATTACAGATTCTTTTTCAGTATGTGCTGCTTTGTCTTCAGGAGCCAACTTAACACTTATGCACATGTTTCGACAACTCATACCGACAAACTTGAAAAAACTGCAGCTCTTATGGGTACCAGGTCATCGTGGCATATATCTCAATGAGATGGCGGATGCACTAGCCACAGTATCTCTTAGCGGTCCCATTATCCCGATTTTGCCTGATACGGCTTACGCGACAGCAATAAGGTTTAGAAACCTCTGTTTGCGTGAATTCGACTGCTACTCATTGGATAAATATCGAGATTTCGCACATCTAAGATGCCGCTGGAATAGACAGGGGTGTGCAACACGGCACTGGGAAGTTACTTTCACAAGATTGCGCTGCGGAATTCCTCAACTGTATTATTATTTGCATAAAGTTGGTCTAAAGGCGTCACCTTTATGTCAGACTTGTGAAGAAATGGAAACGATAGATTACTTCTTTTTGTTCTGTCGCCGGTATCCTCATCAGCGGAAAAGATACCTGGTAGCTCCACTTGAAAAATTGGGATTAGAAATAAATGTGGCAGTAATTTTGTCGTTTGGCAGCATTAAATTCGGTGATAGCCACAGGCACGTCTGCTCTGCGGTATTTGAATACATAATTGAAACAAAGCGATTGCCATGTCAATCTGCCTATATATATATATATATATATATATATATATATATATATATATATATATATATATCATTTTAGACCCACCATTACCTCTGTCTCAAATCGCATCTGATGACCTGCATCGCTCCCTGCTCAGATATACTCCTTTTTCGATTTTCGGCTTTTCTTTCTATATTTTTTTTCAGTCCAAAATTACGTTTTCTTTGAAAAACCATTAGCCTTTTAGTTCAGATCCTGCCGCCCGGTTCTTGGCCGATCCCCCTTTGTGGGTGTGCGCCAGAGTGTCAAGGATCATCATCATCATCATCATTAAGCCAATAAGGAGCCTCCACAGAGATTTAGGAAAGCCGCGGGATAACAACAGCGAAGCCAGGCAGACGAAACTACTTGGATGCCTGACTTAGCACACTTCATGATCCTGCCGCCCGGTTCTTGGCCAATCCCCCTTTGTGGGCGAGGGCCAGCAAAGCTGAAGGTTCATCATCATCATCACCATCAGACGTGGCTGAGCCGAGACCGAGTGAAGAAGGTAGCCAGGGTGCGGTAGTGGCGGCCAGCAGAGCTCTTTATCAAGGTGCCAGTGGGCTCCTACCTGGACACAGAGCTTCTTCTCGTTGCCTAACGTGGGCCAGGCTTATGCTGGTCTTCTAGCGTTGACCTAGAAACGTCTCCAACTTCGTGTGCGAGCTGCGGCTGCCGAATGCCGAAAGGGCACTGACCTCAACTGGCCCGACGCTTTTCTCCCTCCAAGGCAGCGATGTGAACTTCTCTCAACCTATTCGCCAGACTTCCCCTGCTGCACGAGTGCGTCTTCGCCGTTACTCCGTCGCTTAAGCTGCAAGGAACCCGTCCCGGTGTATGGTGATATGAATTTGCTCATATGACAATTTATTTTCGCACACTGCTCGCATCTTTTAGCCATCTATTATTCCTGTTAAGCACCTTCTAATTTCGCATGCTCTGTTCTTTTTGAATTCAATTGAATTCAATTCTTTATTCATCAAGTGCGAACATGAAAAAGTTTATGGGTACAGATTCACTGGGAGGTCCCAAGGTAAGAACCGCAGGCGGGACCTCCCAGTGAATCTGTACCCATAAATATCAAGGCCTCCGAGTGTTAGAGATTTGGGTGGAAGCGAATGGTGTCGTCGGCTCATTTTCCAGTGTAGGTTATGTCATCGGTTTTCTGTTTACACGAACCTACACGAGAGCTTGCTCATTTAACAGCCTCATGACAGGCTGCATGAAACCTATCAAATATTCCATTGTACTTCACGCACGTTTTCTTTATCTGAAAAATGAACGGAAAACTTTCCTTATAAATGAAAAGAACATGAAAACGTGCTTTCAGTTTCGACAATAGGAGCTGGTGAATGAGGTGACCGGAAGTTTTTTGGAGTATATCACTTGCAACCTCGAAACCATCTATACGGGATCGCCAGTGAACGATTGTGTAACGTGAGCAGTCTGGCTTTTTTTTTACTAGCACACGCTGCATGCGTTGCCCTTTCGACGCGAGAGAGGGGGAGAGGAGGGACAGTTTTGCGGGTGTCTCCCCGAAGCCACCAACAAAAAATATCAAGGCCTCCGAATCACCTCCTCCAATAGTCAATACGTAACGATAGTGAGATAAAAGCGGGAGATAGGGGAAAAGGACAGTCGGTGGGAGACAGTCAAAGCGACGCGCGCCGCATTGTTAACAAAAATGGCAGCATATCCACGGAGTCAATGGTGGAGAGTGGGGTGAAGCATCCGTCTGTACATTCGTTCTTGCTTCCGTCCGTCCATGCGTGCGTCTGTGTGCCCCCCCCCGTGCGTCCATCCGCCCGTCCGTGCGTGCGTCTGTTCGTACGTCCGTCCCTACGTTCGTTTATGCATCCGCCCCTGCGTCCGTTCATGCGTCCATCCATGCATATACATTCTTGTGTCCGTTCGTCCTTCTATTCATCACTCCAAGTACCACCATCTCGCATTTTTTCATTATATATTCCCCATATAGAAGCATCACCATCCAGCGGACATTCCAAGGACTAAACGAGAGGTGGCACACGCACACTTTCTTACGGCTTGCGCTTCGGGACTACTTCCCACCTTTGACCCCCTCGAGTTCATAGTATATACTAGTTCACTGTATCCATGTCACTGCGGCCCAATGCTCGCTAAACCTTTCTAAAACCAAGAAGGTTACGCCAGCGAGTATAACGTAGCAACTTTTTTCTGTCAGATAGGGCTCAATGCACATGACAATGGCTGTTAAAGGGAAATGAGAGACAGGAGAATTCGGCTTTTACTTTCTTACGGCTTGCCCTTCGTATCTACTTCTCACCTTTAAACACCTCGATTTCATGGTATATACTAGTTCATTGTACTCATGGCACTGCGGGTCAACGCTCGCTAAACCTTTCTAAAACTAAGGAGGTTACACACAGCAAGTATAACGTAGCAACCCTTTCTTGTCAGATAGTGCTCAATGTACATGCCAATGGCTGCTGATGGGGATCGCATTAACTAAAAGTCGAATGCTCCTGTCTCTCATTCCCCCTTAGCACTATCTCGTTCCCTCTTAGCACATTGAGCACTATCTTTTATTTTTCAACAACGCACACAAGAAATCTCTCACAGGCACCACCTTGGAGGTCAAAATGTTATACTTGTTACACACTACAACGGCTACGAGGAACGAACAGGTGCCGCTATAAGGAGCTTTGCCCCTAAAAGTTTTCTTCTTTGCTGCAACACTACAGCGGCCGCATGTAGAGCCACGGTCGGACTTGAAAAACGCGCGCGTTTAGCAGCAGGAACGCGCGCGTCTTTCCAGAGCGGCTATGGTAGAGCATGCTGCATTACAGATGCGCTTTCTATCTGCCGCGTGCGCGTGGTTAATCATTCCCATGGTCATCAACTGAAGTGCAATGATAGCTGGGCCAAACGGCAAGTCAATTTATGATGGAGGGCCAAGTGTACGAGTGCACAGATTGCCTTCAGACCCAATTATGCGGGCAGCTGGACCAGAGCTGATCCTCTGAAGTATTTCTTGCCAACTAAGTACTCAGTGGTAGGCATTCATTCTCTGTGTTTTTTATCACGGTTTTCAGATATTTCAATTTTGTTAGCATAGTGTCCAAAGTATCCGTTGATGGTTGTGTGCTAGATGGGAATTTCGCACTTGTCGGCACGCTTGTTTTGGGTCTTGGTCAAGCTCATGTTTCCAACATCTTTTTATTTTGTTCCAGCTCTGCGACAAGCATTTCTCGCCATCGTATCACTTGTAGACGACATCTCACACAGACGTTAAGACTGGAAAACTTCTCGAAGTTACCCTAAAAAACAGTCGTTTGAAGCAAACTGCAGTGTCGAGCTTGTTTCCCAACTGCCCTGCTTACTTCGTGCGTCCGCAACCATGCGTTCGGGAAGAACCGAATTTGAAAAGAGCGCGTTTGGAAGCCACTTGTTTGCACAATTCAATAATTCTTTCAAAACGCAATCAGACAAGAAAACTAAAACTAAGCTCTGTAGTTTTGCTGGTTTGCTCAACGCCTTGCCAGGATTTGAGCATTCAGACTTCTGGACTGTAACCTACAAGGATGCAAAGGTTTACTTTCTGGACTTGGCTCTCCATTCTGCTCCAACCATCCGCACTTCGGTGAATGTGTCTACTGAGCTTTGCATTGAAGTATTTTTTGGTGAAACAGCCATGAGAAGTCATGGTGATGCGCTAGTTCTTGAAAAAATATGTGACTTAAGATATCGGAAGAGAATGCTAGAGATCATCAAACAAACTCGCAAAAATATCAGCATGGCGCCTTCTGAGAAAGCCCGTCATTTATTAAAATTGGTGTCGACGTTACAAGAGCAAGTAAGCGGTGGAAATTGTGCATGCGAGTTGCGAGAATGGCAATTGGAGGTGTGGAAATTCTTGAAGAGTCAAATTGATCTCGTTTGAATAATGCCAGCATCTGCAAGATTTGTTGAGTTTTTCTAGCCTTTTCTTCGCCATTTCCCCTCGTGCATACAAATTCTTGAGAAACCCGATGAATCTTAAGATGCCGCATCCTGATACTATCAGGAGATTGTGTTCATCGTGTGATATTGACCCCGTAAAGGAGCAGCAAGAAGCTAGCTTTCTGTCTTACGCCAAGCGCATTGTAAGCACACTTAAAGAGCACAAAAAGACTGTGACCATAATGGTTGATGAAGTTCATCTGCAGCCTCTTTCCGATTACAAGTCTGGCTTTTTCACTGATGCTGCGGCAAATTCATCAACTTCGGCAAAGACTACCCACGTATTTATGATACAGAGCCTTCTTTCTTCAAGCGGGGATGTTGTACACATTCTTCCTTTAGCGCACATTGATGTTGAGGTACTACATAACTTCCTTCGAAAGCTTACTCTTAATCTCAAGGCATCTGGTTTTAGAATAATCGCAGTGATCTCTAACGATAGTTTTATAAACAAAAAAGCTGTGTCCTCCTTCGCTAAGCCCGAAAGTGTCATCATTGTTTACCGGCATCCTGCTGACTGATCTCAACCCCTGCTTTTCATGGTGTACACAGTTCACATACTAAAGTGTATAAGAAATAACTGCCTCAATCAACGAAACATTGAAAAATGCATGTATTTTTCTGAACCAAAAAGTAACGAGGCAGAACCAAAGATACTTACAGCATTTCAGGGTATTGTGCGAGTTGCGCGCAGCTGAAAAGCATGAGCTCTTGAATTTAGCACCAACTCTCATTGTGTAAGCGCTGAACCCCTCCAACGTCGGATGACAGGACGTTAAGCTTGCACTAAAGGTTCTGAACTCATCTAGTGTTGCTGCTCTCAGTACCGCAACCTTCCAGCATGCTAAAGAAAAATCTCAGTACATTGACGCCATATTGACTTGGTGGAACCTTGCTAACGTAAAGACGCCAAGAGCAGGACAGCCGTTGCGAGATCATTTGCAAGGGCCGATAGTGTCATCGTTTTATCCACAGTTCACGTTTTTGCAAAAAATAGTTGAGTGGCTTGTTCACTGGAAAAGCCTCAGACGTTACAATGGCTGCCTTACACGTGAAACGCAAGCAGCTTTCAGCCACGCTACCCACGCCCTGCACAAACTAGCCATATACTGCCTTAAAAAGCTTGTTTTGATGACGTTCTTTTGGGAAAATTTCAAACTTACTGCTTAAAGGATCGCCTCGGAAATTATCGGCAACTATCGGGTGCGAATTACCATGTGTGAATAAGGCATATATATTAATCTGAAAACAAACTGCGTTTGCAGAAGGTTTAGTTCCTGCTACATTTAGACATGCTACCAGCACCGAGTGCGAATGCATGGAGGACAGGTGTGCCGTCAGCGCACAACCAGTTTGACGTCGCTATGACTGGTTCTGACATTTGTAAAAAAGCATCGATGCTTCCTGCAGTAACATTCTTTGCCAGTATGGTGCCCATGCCGCTTTAAAGACACAGGCCCGCGGATCTTGCAGGGAAAACTTTGTGAAGAAAGACGTCGACCTAGATGATGCTGAGAATCCATTAATCACAAAAATGTCGAGGGGTGGGCTGAAGTTGCCATGAACAGTTGTAGTTAACGGTGTGCTGTTTACTGAAATTATATTATACATGCTGAGGCCACCAGAATACTCTACGCAATTTCTCAGCCTTCTTATGCAGAAACACACTCTTGTCAGCCTTGTATTCTCTGCCCTTACAGACTATGAGGACCAGGATGTGTGTGATTCTGGTCATTCTGCGCAGGAAGTAATGGAGCACACTGTATGTGCTGCAGCGAATACATTGCTGAACAACTTGGGTCACACAGAAAACGACAAATATCGTAAAGCCAAGAATGAGCGAAAGCTAAAAATTTTAAAGACCTGAGAGCTGTTTCTTATTCTTGTGTTTTATTCTTGATGCTTCGTTTTTTGGAAGACGTTTGTATGCTCTTCTTTACAGAACCTTTGTTAAATTGTGTGCCGTAGCTAGGCTTCACTTGAAAACAACATCATCATATAAACGATGCATTTTGTCTATTCTAAATACTATCGTTGAAGCACATTGTAGTTGTTTGTCATTGTAGCTCTCCATGTTACCGCATTTCACCATTGTGTACTTTAATTTTGCTCTGAGGGGAGAAATTTTGTTTTGGGCAGGGTCTTAGGAATTATCTCAACATCTTTTGAAGACCAAAGTGACCAGCAAACAAGGTGGGTGGAAATAAAGGAAAAACACGATCAGAGATTGCACAAGAAGGCTGATGCTCGTTTTGTGCGAATCATTTGTGCATGGCCCTATATGACAAAATGTACACCAATAAAATGAACCTTGATGTTCTTGTGTATAGCCCTGTTTTACAAAATGCGAAAATGCACATGGAGATTTCAACTGAAAGCAACTGATAATCTGCGTATATTGTCTAAAACTAAAATAATAAATCGGATGTGCTGATTGTGTTGTAAATGAATGTTCGGTGATTTCTGTAATGATTATTCAGTTTTTATTGTTTCATGCATTGCTTTGTTATGAATATTTTTGTAAGTATTTTAGAGTTGTGTTTCTATTATTTGCTTTCATGGGCCACATGCGTGTTTCTATTTGTATTGTCACTTTCCGCTGCCTGTAATTTTTTTATTTTTTTGTAAATTTGTAGTTTAGAATTTTTTTTGGGTGAAGGGGCCAGTCAAGCTGTGAAATGCAGCGTTTTTCCCTTCGCACCAAACCAGGTATACAGTGTATTTTTGTGTACTTGTCACGTGGTTGAATAAACTCAAACTCAAACTCAAACTTCACACTTTAAACTGTCTCTTGAAGAATGAACTTTCTAATATATTTGTCAATAAAGTAGATTTTGTGCCTTCCCTGTGCTGTTCTGCTTTTTCATAGTGCATTGTGCGCTTTGCATTGTGCTGTGTAAACAGCAGGGTAAATACATATTGGTAGGAAGCGCAGCCACTATTATGACGTACCAAGATGCATTTATACCAACTGGCCCGATACAATTGTTTATTGGGGTAAATACGACTGTACAGGGACGGACAGGGGAAAGTGTGTGCCTGTAACCGACGCCAGGTAGTGGATTGCTGCTCACTAAAGCACTTGTCTGGTGGTAGGTGTTTACGTCGGGCATAGGCGTACCAGCCGGCGGGGGGCAAGGCGGGCGTTAGCTCCCCCACTGAGAAAAGAAGGGGTTGGGGGCTGAGCTCCCCCTCCCACTTTCTACAGTGGTAACTCTTGGCTGCACGCTGGGGAAACGAACAAGTAAGGTGTAGTTTTTCATCACAACAGTAATTACTCAATTATGTTCCTACGAGAGAATGAAATTGTTACGAGGCTATGTTACATTATATATATATATATATATATATATATATATATATATATATATATATATATATATATATATATATATATATATATATATATATATATATATGCTGCCGAGTGAGGTAGGCTCTTGCCCCCCGCCTCGCGAAGAGTTGGTACGCCACTGAAGTCAGTCCTTGCGGTAATAAAAAATAAATTAAGATTTGTCCAATTCTCCGAAGGTAACCATCTCTCGCATTGTAGAGAAAAGAGGAGACCATCATCTCTCGCTCAGCCACGTCTGGTCGCGAGGGGTGGTGCTCTGTTGGATGACGCGCCCGGTGTACGAGAGCTCCGGCGGCGTCATGAGCGTGTTCGTTCCCCGCGAGCCCCGAGTGGGCCGGAACCCAGATGATCGCAACGCGGCGGCGACGTAACAGACGTCTACTTACGAGAATGCGGAGTGCCGGTTGGCAAATCAAACCTTTGGTAAAGTTGCGGATGGCAGTCATGAAGTCTCTCATGATGCAGGATGCTTGGGTTGAGGCATAGAGTAGAGCGATGGCTGCTTCTTCGCCTTCTTCGGGTGTGTTTGCTCATTTGGTGCCACATGTGGTAATTATGTGCTGTGGCCCAGTGGCGACAGCAAGGGCCACGGCCCGATTCGTAGAGTATTCCGCTGAGTCTACGTACGCCCCGTGCGTGGCTTGCGTGAAGCGCCTACCTAGTAGATTGTTGCGGTCTGCTCGTCTTTCCGGGTTATATTTAAGGTGCATATTGCGTGATATGGGGAAAATCACGATGGTGTCGCGAATGTCGGGTGGAATCGGGAGTTTCTGGCCACACTGGGAGACGTAAGGTATGCCAAATGCGCACATGAGATGACGTCCAGTAGCAGTTTGACCTAATCATTCGTAGCGCGATATATTTTGGGCTTCAATGAATTTGTCTACAGTATGGTGAATTCCTAGGTGTTTGAGTTTCACATTCGGCGTAGGCGTGGGGAGATGTAGCGTGCACTTGTAGCAGTGCCTGATCATTTGTTTAGGTTCTTCTTGTCGTAAGCGTAAGTTTCTTCAATGGAGCAACGTAAAGGATTCTGCTTATGGAGAAGACGGTCACCAGTCGTATGAGATTGGCCTCTTTCATGCCGTGCTCTTTATTTGCACTGCGGGGGATCAGCCTAGCGGTCTAATAGACGTAATGGTGTAGTAGCTGCATTGTTTCCGAATTGGCGCCGTTCTACTGAACGCGGAAGCTCAATACGCGAATGGTAAGGACTGTTCGTATAGGGTGATGTTGCACAAGCAGATTTATCGTGGGAAGGTCTCTGCTGTAAGGAGATCTAGGTCGATAAAGGAGTAGCTCTGGCTGTTGGGGTGAGCATAACAATCCTCGTTGTTTGACGTAAGTTGTGTTTCTGTCAATAGCCAATTGAAATGCACCCTATGTCTTTCCGTCGCTACCTCTGGCCATCCACAACGCAATATCGTCCACGTATATGCTATGGTGGAGGTCGGGGATATCTTCTAGAAGTGGCGGAAGGTGAAGGTGTTGTGAGAACGTGGTGGAAAACAATACTATATCGTCTAGATAGCATAAGCATGATTTCCACTAAAGACCATGCAGTACGCACTCTGTCATGTGTTTCAAGGTATTGGGTGCATTACAAAGCCCAAAAGTCATTACTGAACATTCTTACAGCCCATCCGGTGTAAAAACAGCGGACTCGTTTTTCTCAGCTTCTGACATTATTATCTGCCAGTAGCCTGATCACAGGTTGAGGCTAGGAAGATACTGTGCTCCATGAAACGCTTTCAGTGCGTGGTCGATCCGTGGCAAAGGGTAAACATCTTTGAGAGTTATCTTGTTGAGCGCATGGTAATCGAAGCAAGAACGTACTATGCCATCTTTCATTTGCTCTAAAACAACTGGAGAGAACCAGGGACTTGTAGATGATCGTATGATGTTCCGTCGCAGCATGTCAGAGACGATTTTTCGTTTTCGATGATCTTACGCTCGGCCAAAGACACGTGATTGGGCGCCGGTGAATAAGTGCGAATGCAGAGAGTAGCGAAAGTGGTCATACCAAGGACGGGTGAAGTGACGTCGACGAAAAAACGATGTCGGTTCAGTAAGGCCAGCACATGTTGTCTCTGGGCTTCTGTGACACCGGGGCTTATGGTAGACAACAAAAATGGGTTGATTGGCGGCGGCGTTGACTCGGGTTGTTAATAACTTTAGTGGGCGACGACCAAAACGGGGTCATGGTCAACCGTGCTAGTTATGGTTGATCCACACGGCTGGAGTAAAGATTCGTGGGTTTGGTTTATGGCAGTAAGGAAGGCAGACCTGCCATAAAAACGAATATGGCCTGGAATGATGAGAATGCCATGATATAGGGTATGACGATGAAGTAACACGAGTACGTCACCATCCACCATACTACTGCAACTAACGCTTCAGATTTCTTCTTTAGATAGACATCGTCACACAGAACATAATCTGAGGTGGTGACGAGGCGAATGCGCCTTTCGTGTCCAGGTAAAGAAGAGTCAGTGGCACAGATATATATTAGGTGCTTCCGACAACGTATAGAAGCAGACGGGGAAGACAAGAAGTCCTAACACAAAATGAGGTCGTGGGTGCACTCACGGAGAATGACAAAGACAATATGATGATGAATACCATGGATACAAACACAAAACATACACTGTGCGAGGGGACAAATAATGGTGTTAGTCGCTGCTCGGAGAGACAGGCTACAGTTACGTGTGGTCACTTTTCGGAGTCGGGCATTAAAGTCAGCGCGAATAATCGAAATGGCAGCGCCAGTATATAAAAGCGCTACAACATCTACACATTCTACTAATAATACTAACAAGTTTGGTGGTCGTTCCGGAAGAACTGTTGGTTGTCCGGTGGATCCAGTTTCCCCCCCTAAAACTGCATCGGTGAGGGGAAGAGTGGTAGGACTGCCTTGAGAAAGTCAGGGTTGGACGGACGCTTGCACGTTCCTCCGGAGCGTAGCCACGCTGCTCATCCTGTTGGCATCTTCGGCGAAACCGAGAGATGTCGCCACCGTAGCCACCGTTGTAGCATATTGGTCGAAGTGGTCGCTGAGAATTTTAGTAATGCTGCGGACACACCGGAGGTGCCAACGAATTAAGAGGCGGATTCTGCAGGCGTAGAAACAGGAGTGACTGCAGGGAACGCCGCAACGGTGGTATACATTGGAACCTGGCGAGCGCTGGGACCATCGAAGCACGTGAGACGTGATGCAGACGCTATGGGCTGGTGCACACCAGCGACTAGTCACGGTCGCGCGACCATTCACGACTGGCGACCAAAAAGCGACTGATGTTCACACCGGCATAGGCTGTATGCGAGCGACCCGGAAGTCACAAAACCGGAGAGTCACGTCCGGATCTCGTTATTAGCGAGAACTCCGGAGACCAGCGCCGATCAGCTGATCGCCGCCAGCTGAGTGAGCGGAGCAAACCGGGCACGCCGCATTTATTGTTTTTGTCCGGTCTAGCACAGCGTTCTCAAGAGCGTCTAGGAGTTTGATTCAAGTGAAGAACAAAAGGTTGTCATGGTGCTGGTGCACTGTGCCATGGTGTCAGCACTGGCCGCACAGATGCCTCCAAAGAAAAAAAAAGCCCGTGGTGGGTGTGACCGTCCCTACGATTGCAAAAGATTGCCTGCCATGCAAGCCGCCTCCTACCTCCCAAGCTGCGCTAAGACGACGAGGAGCATTTCCGAGAGTCGTACATATTCATAAACGCTCTCAAATTTATCTTGACTTCCCACAGCCTCCAATGCAGCCCAAACACGTTTCGAGCACGGTGTCTTCAGTCGTTGCCAAGGCATGAAGCACAAGCGCGTTCCAAACACGCTGCATTAATGCGGTGACAAGTCAAGTTCAAGACAAAAAAATTGGCAGATCCCATGTACAAAGGGCATCGACAATATGCGAAGCACGAATGAGGAAGGTTGATATGCCACTCTCAGATCACCGCAACGTTAAGAGGTGGAGGCAAATTATGCCGTACGCTACTTCTGTGTCATGATTATTATCTTTGCACCAGTCATATACCTTCGTCATTCATTGACGTCACGTGAATTTGGTATATGTGAAGCTAGTGAAACGCCCTCGAGTGCATCATGAAGGGCCCAACATACTGCAACGTAACGTTGATGAGCGCGCACGCTGGGTACAGCGATGCTACGTTAGCAAAGCGCGAGCACCCTATAGTCTGACGCCAAGCGCGACCGGCACGGCCAGCGTTCGTCATCGCGGCCCGACGGCAACCGGCGCGAAATGCGACATGCTGCATTTAGCGCCAATGCGTTACCCAGACAGCACTGCGTGTACCTCTTTTGGAGACGGAGGGTCGCCGGATGCGCTGAAACGCGCATGCGTCAAAACAAGGCAGCGCACGCCTGCGAGTACATGGCAGGACTGTCGCCTGGCGTGCAACGCCGGTGGTACGCGACGAAACGAACGCCGGCGCGCATGCGCGCCGTGTCACGTCGAAGTGTATTGGCGCTTGACTGAGTCATGTAGTCATGTTCTCACATGACACTCCTCTCATGATTAACATGTTTGCACCAGTCACATACCTTCCTCATCCATTGACGTCACATTATACCAAATTTGGCATAAATGAAGCTAGCGAAATGGCCGCGAGCGCATCATGAGTGTGGCATGTGGTCATGTGGTTACATGACACGAATATTGTGATAATCTTGTTTGTATGTGTCATTTACCTATGTCGTCCGTTCGCGTCACTTAATACCGAGTTTGGTTCAAGTGAAGCTAGCGAAACGGCCACGAGCGCATCAGTAGCGTAGCATGTAGTCTTGTTATTACAAGACACGCATCTCATGTTTATCATGTTTGTAACAGTCTCATACCTTCCTAATTCATTCACGTCCCGTAATACCAAATTTCGTATTAGTGAAGCTAGCGAAGCGGCCGCCAGCGCATCATGAGCGTGGCAAGTATTCATGTTATTACATGACACGCATCGCGTGATTATTATGTTTGCACCAGTTACATACCTTCGTCAACCATTCACGTACCGTAATACCGAATTTGGTAAACGTGACGCTAGCCAAATAGTGTGGAGCGCATCATGAGGGTGGCATCTAGTCATGTTGTTTGTTACATGACACGCATACCATAATTTTTATGTTAGGGTCGGTTGCTTGGGTTCGCCGTGCAATCGTGTCGTACTGTAGCAGTTTTGCAACATGTCATGTTAAGAAAACCACCACAAGAGGAGCAAGGCCATGAAATGTAAATCATGCCATTCACGACATACATGTCATGACTTTTATGTTATGACTAGTCAAATATGTTCTTCAAACAGTCATGTTATACCATACCAAGTTTGGTATCGATACCGTTGTTGAAACGGCCAGGAGAGCAAAGTGTCGTAGGCGGATAGATAGATAGATAGATAGATAGATAGATAGATAGATAGATAGATAGATAGATAGATAGATAGATAGATAGATAGATAGATAGATAGATAGATAGATAGATAGATAGATAGATAGATAGATAGATAGATAGATAGATAGATAGATAGATAGATAGATAGATAGATAGATAGATAGATAGATAGATAGATAGATAGATACGCTCGAAGTCACTGAAGTTCGCTAAGAAATATTCGCCGAAGGTCGTATTTAAAAGCAATTCTGATTACGGAGGAAAGATAGTGCACAAATTGTTTTGTATTAACTTTGACGGTGTTTATCTTCTTGCGGATGCCGCCACGTAAATTCGACACTTTTGCTTGAGGTGCTGGGTCCCGCCATCTCCAAACAAGCACTCTATCGGGGCCATGGTGCCACAGACCGAGGAGAACGTACTCATTGTATCTTGCGGCAGCAGACCAGAGCAATGAAAACACACAAAAAACTTGAGCATCACTGATTGGTTCCAGCAGCTTTATGACTGTAGTCGCGCGACAAAAAAATCGGTCAGGAAGTGGCTAGCCAAAGTAGTCGCTTTGAAACCATATGCGACCGTTCGCGTCTGTTTGTGCGACCAGTCGCAAATGGTCACGCGACCGCTGCTAGTCGTCGGTGGGCACCAGCTTTATCTCTTGCTTAATCATCTCCCGAGAGTTTGCCGGAGCAGCAGGTAGAGGTGACTGCAGAGCACGACAAGACCAACACTCATTGAGCTCTTCACGAACTGTGTCGTTAATCAGCGTCCGTAAGTTGAGGGCCGTAGGAAGACCATTGTCATACGCATCGGAGCAAAACCGAAGAGTCTGGTGCTCCCCAAGACACTGGCAGATGGTGATGACGTCTTGAGTGGTGGCACAATCACAATTTTGCGTAGCAAGGGTGCTAAAAGCGATCGTATTTATGCCTTTAATATTATGGCGTGTGTGGTTGGCCTCGAGCGTGGTGAAGCTTACCCACTTGCAGAATGCAAGAACTTCCTCAATGTAAGAGGTGTAAGATTCACCGGGCAATTGAATCTACTCAGCCAACTTCTTTTCACCACCTCAGCACGGGTTATAGGGGCACCGAAAATCTGGCAAAGCTGTTGTGCAAACGTGTCCCAGACGGGAAGATCTGGTTGATGGTTCAAAAAGCAGGTTTTCGCGACCACAGACAGGTAGAAGGGGACTTGGCGCAACTTCTGGGGTTTGTCACACCTGTTCAAGTCACTGACGAGGACAAAGTTCTGAAGCCACTCGTCGACGTCGGCCTTTCGCAGACCACAGAACACTGCCGGATTCCGCTTTCGGCTGTTGTTAGGTGAACCGGAAGGTGGAGGCTGCAGTGCACCGGCGTGAGCGGACGATCCAGCATTGTCTGGAGCGGCCATGACAGGTGGTAGTAAGCGCCGACCCGAGCGGAGCTAGACTGAAAGCGTTAGAGAGGATTTGGGGATCAAAAAGCATCTTCACTACTTGTGAGGCACGCCTTTATTTGAGTCAAGCTCAGGCTAGCACATAATGATGATTATAAATACAGATGCGGAAGTTGTACAAATGATGATGCTAAGTCTAGAGGACAAAGAAGATTCAGTAATTGTGATCACAATATCTAAAAAATATTCAAATATGAGGACTGATTAATCATACTTTTGTAATGGTGCCACCGCTAGAGGAAGCACTACCAGCCCGAGCCTAAGTTCCCTAGATGAAACAAGTTTTCAATGTAGACATACCTTTCCCTTTTATCCTCGCCTATGTTCCTTGAGCCCCCCCTAGAAGGTTCAAAACTTTCTTGAAAAAGCGAATGTGTG
This sequence comes from Rhipicephalus annulatus, assembly GCA_013436015.1. NCBI lineage: Eukaryota > Metazoa > Arthropoda > Arachnida > Ixodida > Ixodidae > Rhipicephalus > Rhipicephalus annulatus. Next base: position 388,080 of record WOVY01014844.1, on the reverse strand, counting down.
GGTTCAGTTGCTACGGTGAATAGATGTAAATGAAAGAAAATGGAACGAAATGAGTCGTAGAATGAACGGTTGTCTTTATGAACATAAACGGTACAATACAAGAGCAAGAGGGATGTGCGTTACTCAACTGGCAACATTGTGCAGTTCCATGTTTTACACACTAGCCATGGCATCTCGCGTCAACAACGTAGTTCACACAGTTCTCCTAATGTTCTCAAACACTTCTCCGAATGTGTTTCGTTTGTGCTGTGACACAGTGAACGTGCTTCTTTCTGGATCCCGTCAGTGACCACAGGGCGTGACGTTGTGGCGATTGATAACAACCGGCTTGTGCACTCGCAAGAAAAAAATATGGCCAAACTGCTACGAACCAAGGAGTCCTTCCTCCATGGGTACGAACGCTCGACCAGCAGCGCTGCGATCACGGCTTTTTTTTAATGTGCCCATTTGGACAACTGCGATGCCAGGTGATTTTAGTGTGGTGCTCGGAACTTCCTGAAAAGTGAGAGCTCTACTGGTGAAATGTCTCGAAGCAGCGCATTTAGGCTCAAGAGTTAACTGGACAAGCGTGAAACGTTTCTCCAAGTGCGCTGATTACTACCTCCAGGTGCCCTGTACACGTGCATACGCACAACTATCTGTACCAACTGGCAAGCACTACACGCGAATTAGATGCGCGCCTGGCGTTTCAATAAAAACTGACAAATAAACTCGCTTCGCAGATCTGCGTAAACGTACGTCAACGAAGATGTACGAAAGCATTCGCGTGAAATGTTTCAAAGCTACACTTCACCGTGTGCTTCATCTCGGAAAGCACGAGGGAAGTTGAAGAGAGCGAAACCGTTTTCTGTTGTTACATGGCAACGCAGCATTGTTGAAAAACGTGGGTGTTGCATTGAACGAACATCGCGAAACAATTTTGGTTGACTTGGCGCACACTGAAACGATCCTCCTCTTCTGTTAATGTCCTGGTTACTATTTCGTCTGTGGTCACGGTGAGAATCTGGCTGGAGCCATATGCGCATGCGTACTCTTTTTGAACTTTTCGCATAATATTAAATAACACCACCAGCCATTTGCAAGATCACGTGCAAGGAATGCACCAATTACAGACGCACATGGCAGAGAAAAGGAGGGGTAATTGAGAGAGTGAGGAGAATGGCTCGAGAACAATGAGTGACGCTACCTTGGAAACTTGTTTCATCTAGGGGCCTCACCCCAGCAATGGTTGACTAAAATTCTGTACAGGTATGTCTCTACGTTGAAGTAGTGGCACGTGCAGCCAATAAAATAAGTTTTTACTGCAACAGCAATTATATGGACAATTTCGGCTGGATTACGTCACCAGCGTCATCATCGCCGTCACTCTGTGTATATGTACACGTATCTGTATATATAACAATGTAACAAAGAAAACCATCCAAAAAAAGACTCCGACGCACGGAATCGAACGTGGGACCCCCGCGTCTGAATGCGAGGCGTTAATCACTGAATAACCGAAAGGCACCTCCTAGAATGCCCAAACGGCAAGCTATTTATACCTACTACTTATCGCTGTTGGCGGACATTTCGGGGGGAGGGGGGGACTATCGTGTTTTCAGCATCATCAGCAAGAAGATGGCGCAACGAACACACGGTGGCTCTCATCTCTCACGCGTACTTTGGCCTGCAGAGAGGAGGGAAGGGGATGATCTCTCGCGCACCCTAATCTCCCAGTGGGGAGGATTGGCTGGCGTTCGGCTTGCACTGGAATGATTCTGTTGTAGATATTGGGCGCACAAGGGTCACTGCAATTGTTGCACAGCCACCATTTGTTAAAAGGGCCCGCTTTTTAGACAAAGCGAAGTAACTGCAGAGACGCTTATACACGTGCATCTGTAAATGCGAGTACGTTTCGTGCGTCATTTGTGCGTGAGAAACGCAGGGCACGTTTTTATCTGCTTTCCATTCTGTGGGTGACCTTCCGAAGTGTTGTTATTGCGTTCGTTGCTTCGTCTTTGTGACAAAGCTGTGACTTTTTGAACCACTGTAGTGTTTTCCGCTCTCCTAATTTACCCACCAATGGCGAAGCTTAAGCCTTTTTCAGCTGTGCCTCTGAGATGGTAGCACAAGCTATTTCTACACAGAACCAGCGATGCGTTCATGCTGATACAACCACTCGTCCTGTACGAACATACCATGCGTTTTGACCTTAGCTTGCGCCCAAGCATCCCTCAAGCATGGATAGGCTTGGTGAGCTTCACGAAACACCTGTCCTTCGCTTCTGGCCAGCTCGGAGCCTTTGCTGCTGCTCTCAGCTATTACGAACCACTTAGTCACCCGTCATTTTGTAATGTTTTCTCAATAAAAAATTACACTGTAGCCACCTTCTCTTTGCATGATTCGCATAATCTCATTTGCCGTGGTACTTGGGATCTATCGAATATTTTATTAAGTGCATAATCAACTGCCCAAGAATTGATTCTATCAATCTTTCTAAGAAAGTCATGGTGCTCTCCTAGAGCACACCTGCTCTTACCCACCAAGAGAGTCACCATGCCTCTTTAAGTAGAGTTGTTGTGTGGTAAGCCAGGACTCCCTGAGAAGAATCACCCAAATTTTTTTAGAGTGAAGCTCAAATTGGTATAGTTGGAATTCAGTGTCAGTGTGTCTTTTTTGTGTCGCCTTTCTGTCTCAATTTCACTGCACTGCGCATTTTTATTGTACATTTACAAGCGTATGAACTAGCCTATGCACGGGTTCTTCCCTAAGAGAAGCCGCCATATTGTGTCGACTTGATGTAGGTGCTCTCTTCTATGACCGCAATCTATCCCGGAAAATCTACAAAAGTACAATTAGGCAATAAAGTAAGCCTCCTCGCTCAAAGGGTCTAGGGATTCAATGATAACCCAGAGAATTCTGTTGAATCATTAACAAAATGGCGGTGAGAGAAACAGCCTTCGAGCGAACGTCCCGTGGACCAGCTACAGCTGGGGAGCAGAGAAGAGCTCTCACAACGCCTAGAGTTACCTCGATTCAGCCTGTCGCCCACACACAGGCATCATCAGCTTGCTCTAGAGTACTCATTTTTCACTCAGTCTCGTCCTGTGGCACACGATCAAGATGTGGCCGACAATACGGACAGGACAAGCCGTTCACAGTCGGTAGATCATATGAACTTCAAAATGTTTTCATCAATCGCTGAAGTTCTGATTTTTGAAATATATGAATCCATCCGACTGCGGGTAGTTTCAATGAGTGATCACCTGCCATAGTGACTCAGCTGATAAGTACAGCGTTGCTAAGTACGAGGCACGGCTTAGATTTTCTGGTCGTGGTGTTTATGTTCCGTCGGGGCGAACGACTAAAATGCCAGCGAATTTACCTCACGTGCTTGTTATGAACTCGCACATGCTTAAAAACCTATTATGCACTAAAATAGAGACAGTTATATATCCTTGCCAGTATATGCGTCAATTGTGGACGTCATTGGTAGCATGGACATGCCAAACTTCGTTGAAGAAATACAAGTTAGGTACACTTTCTACGCTCACTTTTTACAGGTCTATTGTAACGACAAACAGAACCGCCACTTTTATTCAACACGCACACGACACCATAAGTACCATAAGTCATTTTTTCGACGTGAAATATCTTCTCCAGAACTTGCACTTGTCTCTTTCAGTGAAACTTGACGCTTGCTTGTATGCGCTGTCCACGTCATAATCCAGGATAAGAGCACCGTCGGACGAAGGTTCCCAACGGTGCCATATCATATTGGGAAGAACGTTGGGGTTCCTGCAGTAGGAATTAAGGCGTGACTGAACAAGTTTTAATAAATTTAGCGCAAATAACTATCACATTGTTATCTCTCCTGGCATCGCCTTCAAAACAGGATGGCAAAACTACAACCTGACAGTTATAAACAAATGTAGCATTCTCAACTGCAGTCAGTCATCTTAGCTTTATCTCTTTAGTGTGCCTTTAGAGGAAACTCTTACAACTTTACGAAAGACGTTGAGCGCCTGTGAAAAAACCTCCATACCGTCTCTCGGAGCTACAACTGAGCACCACCTGTGGTCAACTTTACGCATGCAGCGAGTAACAGCTGCTGCCAGGCCATGCCAGCGCACGGAGGCAGTCCGTGCAGCCACCGCGTTCTCTGTGCGAGCCGTTCTCTGTGCGAGCCGAATACAACTGACAAATCCCGCCATAATTTCTACCAGGGGTTCCACCACCACGTGTGAATGTCACTGAGTTTCTCGCACTTGCGTTTACATATTTTTGCAAGGTCCAATACAGGCGTTGGTGCGACTTCATTCTGTCCACCCCAAGCAATATCATCAATCGAGACGACCCAGTTCTTCACTTAAGATCGATCAGCATCGCTGTTTTTTTAAGTTCTACATGAGTGCAAACTTTTTTTCCTTCGTTCGTATAACAAGCCTCTATATATGAAGGGAAGCGTACATTTAAGGGCTAGTTTTCCCTGTTAGACACAGTAATAATGAAAACTAACAGATAACAACGCGCGGGAAAATATTGGTGATGGTATTAGAAATATTTGTAATATAAATGTTAAGAAAAGTGCACGAAATGACTTACCGCCGGTAAGATTCGAGCTTGCGACCTTCGAATAACGTGTCCGACGCTGTACTACTGAGCTACAGTGGTGGTCATTCCCCCGTTCACTTTATGGGGTATATATATGCATTTAAACGCGGAAGCGTTCGTCACCGCCTCTAGTCATTACAGTGACTGTAAAATACTATTAATCTACCACTTTATTTCATTTATAGTGAGGGTTTCGCTCTGGCATACTTCATGCGTTGAGACAGTAAGTGAGAAATTATTGGTAAGCTGTCATATCAAAATAAGATCGTGTAATACATGACTCAAAGTAGGCAATAAGAGTGTTGCACATTCCCTTTAATGGAAAAACATGGCACTGACAAGAGCTTGCACGTTTAAATGCACGTTTATACCCTACAATGTGGACAGCTGGATGACTTTATCATAGCTTATGTGTTGGAACATCGAACACGTTGTTTGAATGGCGTCGGTTCGGATCCTGCCGGTGGCAAGTTATCTTTTTGTCCAGTTTTACGTATACATTACCAGCACTTCTAATACCATCCTCTGTACTTTCCATCGCATTATTTCTTTATAGTCTCTATATTTGAAATTTTTGTTTGCAACGCCTGTAACAGCTAGGGCTTTATCGAGAGAGAGTTCAGAATATAATGCAGAAACGCTTCCCGACCACGATTTCTTTAGGTTGTCACCAGCTGGCCTACATCTGACATAAAATCGCAGTGTAGGCACACTATTTTTCAAAAGTGTACCCGCTCCTGGCAAATGCAGCGATCATCCTGGAAAAGTCCCGGGCGATCGCCATGTCCCGTGCCGAGGCGTCTAGTTCGGCTATAAGACCCGTGGCTAACACGAGGTCGACGAACTGTGGCACTCCCTGCCAAGCGGGCCACGTCCTGTAGCTCGGGTTGTATGCCAGCTCGTAGAAGAACACTCGGCCACCAACGCGTGTGGCTTCTTCCAGAAAGAAGAGCGTAGGGCAGTAGATCAGAAAGTCACCCACGGGACGCGCCATCTCCAGCAGAAACAGTTGGCCCAGCGTCTCATCCATCACGCTCGGATCGTCGAAGCCATAGTGCTGCAACACCGACTTCACGTCTTGGATGCCGTAAGCCTCTAAGAAGGCCAGAAACACGGAGAGCAGCCTGCACTTAAACGATACGTGATAAGCATGTTAAAGGGTATTATGATGCGAGTTCCAGCATGGTAAAGCGGCCATATTTTTGCCTTGAAAAGAAAGGGTACGCCTAAACACATGCATTGTACTCACAAATACATGTAGAAATATACTGTATATAGAGCTCATGTATATTCAGGGAAACACAAGTTGCAACTGTGCATGATCTATGACCTAGACGTCTAGCAGTGATACTCGAACGATGGCGTTTGCACGTCTGCGTGCCACAGCCATCCGAGACGCTCACACACACAAAAAAAAGAAAAAAAAAACCTTTTTCAACAAATTTATCAAATTTGATGAACTATAGTAAAATATGCTCGGATAACGGACGCACCGAATGTCATGATTTCCTTTACCTAAAACCATTGTCTTCATGCAAGTCTTATTGAGTGAAAGAGTTCCAAACATTCATAAAAACCGGAAGTTTGTGCTTCAGTGGAAGGGCTTATAAGCAAAACTAGATTGTCGCCCACTGCTCGCGCCACTAAGATGCTAACTGTTCAGTCTCTGTATATGCTGTTCACAATTAGGGGTTAATAAGCTGGTCCTAAATCTCGAGTAGCGAGAGAGCACACGAAATATTGACAGAAAAAAAATGAATGCGATGTCACAGCCACTCACTAAAAGAAACACATTTTTTTATTATTGAACGGCAACTACAATATAACAAGACAAGTGTCAAAAGAACCTTTCGTCGATCGTGTCTGTTATAATCCTAGGGCCTTCTATTTAAGTACGTGTGGCCTTTCCACAGCGAATTCACAGTACAGATAAAATCAGTAAGAATATGCAAATGAATAATACAGCTATTTGCTTTGATGTGAGGGAACTGCAAGCGGTCTCTAATGAAGCTGGTCTCTGCTTGGGAAACACCTGTACCTTTTGCTCCCTCACTGCAGCAGTTTGGGACCAGTGCAGAAATAGTGTTAGGCGAACTTGAGTGCTACCAGCTTTAGTATGAAACCTTAAATATGATGAATTATGTTTGTGTAGATGACACTCGCATGGCATTTTGTTCACGGAGACCGAAATCCGTAAATCCCGTATTGTGAGATATTATGCATCGTTATGCAATAATCAGGAATTCTACACACACTACTGTACTAGATGTGTATGTAGCTGTGCGCAAAAAATAAATCCTTGGAGATAATACCCTTGGAGAGCGAAATACCTGGCATACCTTGCGCACCCAGGGGTCGCAGTAGAAATCACCCGTCGTAGGTGATGCATCTTAGCCAACAGATTTAGTCCGTGTCAATTTCCAATCCGTAGTTCAATTCGTAGTCAATTTTCCCTTGGGGAAAAATTGCCACTGCGCTCAGAAAGTCAAGGCAACCACACGTTTCCTTCACGCGTCATGCCCTTGTCTTTGGTACGCCTGTGTTTTTAACAGCGAAACTATATTCAGTAAGTCATTCCTTATCTGGCAAACTAAACAAACTACCATAGACAGGTATGTGCATCGTAGTCATAGACCGGTACGTGTCCCAGTAATCAGGTTTTATTCGCACTACTCACCCCTGCTTCGCTAAAAATGATGAATGCAGCAGTTGGCACAACAATAACTGGCTGTGAGGCGACGGCAGTGAATCGAAGATCCCGACTACGTACGACGGCAGAATACTATAGGGAACGAGATGGGCCACTGCGCCTGCGAGGAGATACCGAAGCTATAAAAAGCATTCGTCAGTGGCCACGTGTCCGTAGTTCTATGAGGTGCCAGCGTTTGGGTTCGTCGCAAGGTTCTGTCTCAGGAATGCGGCCATCCACGTCATGTCTGTGACTGTCTGCGGCTTAACTCGAACCGGTCCGCGCTGAAAAAAAAAAACGCAGGAACAACCCAACACATATCACCCAGCTAAACACTACTAGTACGCCACTACCTTGAAATGACCAGAATAATGAAAAAATTATCGAGTTTCACTGCATCAAGCTTTGTGCGGCTTAGTACAAGCTTCGGCGCTTTTCTTTTTAGTGCTACAGTTTTTCTTGTTTTGCAAAGATGAGCCCATGTAGTAAAAACAGCATGGAAATGCCAGAAAAAGCATACAGGAAGCAACACAGAACGATGACTTACAACTTAACTTTATTCAAGAATGCGAACTCATTTATACCATGACAGACAAACCACACGTGGCTACCACGATACGAAAATGTCACTCGGACTTTACCATCATCGTATCGCCACTCTCTCTCACAACACGCGTGTTCAGCTATCTCTTTCTGAGAAAATATTATAGACGCCATATTACCGCATTCATCTTTAAGGCGCGCATTTTCATCTGCTCGATTCCGTACAGTGGATCCCAAAGTGGCCGCTGAAAGCTTTTTTCACATTATAATCATTGTCATCCAACCTTATATTTACGAAACTTCACGCTTGGCGAACGTATAGTTTACCACAGGACAGCCGAGTTGAATACACATTCTTTTCCGTGCATTCTAATAGGCTACGTTAATGTTCTAGCGCGCAGAGCTACTGCTACCTTACGAGTTTGTTTATTTGCGCACACATGGTCGATAAATTTCTCCGTGCAGAGAATAGCACTTGGACGTCGGCATACTTTCCTGTATTTTTCAAATTATACGCGATCATAAGCATTTTCGATATTACAGTAAACTTTTGATATTTGTTGCTATCTGACACTGACTGCCGGGCCTGACTATTATTTACTTTTTGAAGAGGTTCTGTGACAAAAATGAACAAATGTCATGGATAACCTGCTGCCTTAAGGCATTCTAGCTGTTTACTGAAGCGTTTTGAAATTAAATGCCAACATGACTTCTTTGGGGCATGAATAAAGCACGTTGTGGCAATAGACTTTTTACTAGCTTTCAATGGCAGGAATCAAAGGGCAGTAATGATTTCTTGGCTCATGGCTCATACACCTAGCAGATATGATTTGTGACAAATTTAAACTTTAGATACAAAAACTTAATTATCTGCCCCTCTGGTAAATCACATAAAGTTTCCTAAAATTAATCAGAGAGGACTCCAGCGCGGCGATAGTTTAGCGACCCTAGGAATGATGGGTAGTACACGTATTTGCCTAGTCTTCGTAATTGCTGGCGGCGCGTAACATTTATGGGTTCGTTTATTGCTGGTTTAGGTTCTGTTTCAAAAAAAGAACGAACAATTTTGAACTTCGTGACCTGATTTGAATTAGTAAGCCTAAAAGATTAAGCTGGTGAAGCCCATTTGCCGATTTTTGTTTTGTTACAAAGCAGCCTAAAGCCCCGTGATGTCAAAAGGAATGTAAAGTATGACAACTAGGTACATCCGTGTGCTACTCAAAATTCCCATGCTCGCTCGAGTGTCATGCGTTGCAGCTACCATAGACACTAGCGTCGGAGCTCCCTCTAGTGTCATATTGAGGATTCTTAATGGTAAATCTTGCTTTAAAGCAAGTGGCTGAATATATCTTATAAATTGATTTAACATTTCCAACAGTATGGTTGCAGGCCCGCTTCATCTCTGTTTAATTTAGCTAAAAAATTATCTGCGTTGTGGAAAATCTTGGTCGCAAACCGCTTCATCTTTGTTTAATGTAGCTAAAAAATTATCTAGGTTGGAGACAATCTTCGCCAGCCTTGAAAGTTTCAATTGGCCTTGTAATCGCCTATTTAGATGCGCTAAAAATAACTTTATGCCAGTGTTATGCTGAAACCAATGAAGACCCCATTACTCTGGATATACATCTTGCCATGGCATGTTGCAAGTGTCGAAAAAAGGTACGAAGTTGAAACGTAATTTGTCAATATGGTTGATTGGGCGAGTTGGTGATACATGACTGTTTCGAAATGAGAGCGCACTACTTAGACATGGACAGAAAGACAGGGTCAAGCGCCCTGTCCGTGTCAAGTAGAGCGCTCTCGTTTCAAAGCAGTCACGAAGTTGAAAGCTCCAGAAAACTTCCCACCGATAAAACTAGGCAGTTCCGAAAGGTACATTAACTCAGCCCATTCATACTCCCTTCAATACACAGCATAATTTCACTATGGCGCAAAAAATGGTAAGGATCCTTTACAACAAATTTCTCCTCTGTTTCTTCCCTGTTGTTTTCTCACTTCTCTTCAGTGTAAAAGAACCAACTTTCCCAAGCCTTAACTTTAGAGAGATAAACCAAAACACCAAACTAACCTCTTTCATTTAGTAAACCCACTTTGACAATGGGATAGTTGTGAGCGTTTTTTACGATAAGAATGTGTATTTACAAGAAGGAAGCCAAGCGATTCGAGCCATTTACCTCTCTGCAATGAGAGTGCTGTGCGCCGCTATCCGTGTAATGTCTCACAGAACTCGGAAGGATAAGTACCTACGAGGGTTTGAGAACAACATCTGAACAATTTAGAGTGCCAGGTATACATTCTATGCTGTGGAAAAGCTGCAATGCATGCTCTTTACACTCTTGCCATTTGTTTATAACAAAAGGTAAACTAATGAAAGCTGCTTAACTGAGGTAGATCTGTACAAAACTGTGGAGAGTGATTCGCCTGAAGTTCGTTTAAAAAAAGTGTAACAATTCCCGAGTACTTCATCCTCAACTATGAGAGGGCTGTAAGCAGTCCCTCAATCTCTTCTAGAAGGCGCGTTAGACCATATCTGTGTATTTTAAGTGAAGCTGAAACGCCTGAATCCCGCTTGTGTTCACGCCAACTTACATAGCCTTCAAAGGCAACCTGATCAGACTTGTGTGCCTTGAATTTAAAACACGTTAAGTATCTTCTTTGTCACAAAGTTAGAATGGCGATAGCCAAACATTTTCTTCTCGTCTCGTGACCTTTCAATTTTACAAAGGACTGGGAGCCTTACAAAAAAAGGCAGATCTCAGTTTTGCTTCAACCACGAAGCAAGCAGTGCTATAGAAACAAACACGAAGTTTCGAATGAAACGCAGGAAATAGAAACACAGTCCCACAATTCTGCGGAGTTCTTAGACACACGTACGTTTGGAGAACTCGGCCAAGGATCGAATCTAGGCTGCATCGGGAGTATTCCATCATTTTAAAAGACGTTGTCGAAGGCTGTCAGTTGTCATGCTGCAAGTGAGCACTTCTTCAAGAGAGAGAGATAAATATGCAAGAAAAGGCAGGGAGGTAAACCAGACGCACATCCGGTTTGCTACCCTGCACTGAGGAAGGGATGAAGGAGAGAAAAGAGGTTGTAGAGAGATAAGAAGGTACACACAATCACGAGCACACTCGGGAGAGCACACACAGTCTACAGGCGGTCGCTCAGGTTTGTTGACTTTAAGTAAAGTAGGAGTGCTTTAGTCGTTTTCTGCGCAACTGAGGCAGATATCCAAGGTCCTAGAATCTTCTGCACACAAAATGGTCTGGAGTCAAGTTGAATCAAAACCATCCGGAGCTGGCATCGCTGTGTGTCGTAGCAAGCACAGCTGCACAGGAACAGGACGTGTTCAATGGTCTCTTCAGCTCCGCAGTAGTCGCATGTAGAGGTGTAAGCCATACCAATGCGAAAGGAGTACACCTTTGTGAATGCAACACCCAACCAAAGGCGGCATAACAGTGTCGCATCTGAGCGGGAAAGTTGTGATGGTAGCATTATTTTGAGCGAAGGATCCAGTTCATATAATACACCTTTGGCAGCTGGTAAGTGACTAGAACGTGCGTGTAAGGTCTCGAGCCAGCAGGTAAAGTTGTCTTGCTGCATCATTCCTTGATAGAGGAATCGGGACAACACGGGTTCTTCATGGGCTGAGCGGGCTGCATCATCGGCTAATTGATTGCCGGTAATACCGATATGTCCAGGCAGCCAATAATATATAATATCGTGCCCTCGTGCTAGAGCTTCATGATGGCAATGTCTTATTTCATGTACCAATTGTTCGTGAATCCTCCTACGCATGGCAGACTGCAAACTCTGAAGCGCTACTTTCGAATCACAGAATATGGCCCATTTTCCTTGACGCTCTTGAACGAGATATTGTAAAGCAGCGCTTATATAAGCAAGCTCTGATGCCGTAGATGTAGCCATATGCGACAACTTAAATTTGATTGTCATTGCTGTAGCCGGAATTACAACGGCACCTGATGAGCCGCTGGACGAGACGGACCCATCAGTGTATATCTTTGTTCGGTCCATGTACAACTCATGTAATAATAGCAGTGTTGCTTGCTTCAATGCTAATCTGGAGTGATTGCTTTTCTTTTTGATACGCGGAATTTCTAGACGTACTTGCGGCTGGTTGAGGCACCACAAAGAACATGCCATTCTCGTAGCTGGCGTATATCCTGATGAAATGCTGTTTAGGTGCTTGGCTATGACGTCTTGAAACGTAGCACGTGGTCTTCCGGAGGGTAGAAGGGCCAAGTGGTGCTGGGGGACACGGCTAGCAAGTCGGATGTGTGCTCTGAGGCAATCCACAACTTTATATGTCCTGACCGGATGGTCTTTGGCAAGCACGATTGTGGCATAAGTAGAAGCGCATCGGGGCAGTCTTAGGCAAATACGCAGCGCCTGACCCTGCAAACTCTCCAATGAATGAGTATTGGTTTTGCAAGTGTTAGTCAGTACCGGCAAGCTGTATCACAATAGACCCAGAAATAGGGCCCTGTACAGCTGTAGCATGGAGGCCACAGAAGTTTCCCATGCTTTCCCGCACATGAATTTCATTATATGCACAATAGATAGCGGTCTCTCTTTCAAGTACGCACAATGCGGGCTCCACGAAAGACATCGGTTGATTATAATGCCCAGGAAGCGATGCGTCCGTGCATATTTGACACTCTTCCCCTTGATGTAAACAGGGTATGGCGTCATTGGTTTGCGTGTAAACGCCATCAACGCGCACTTCACAGTTGATACAGTTAGGCCTTGTTTCTGAAGGTAGGCTGCTGTGAGGGTTGCTGCCCGCTGTATTCGTGCACGCACCTGAATGAGAGAAACTGCGGCACTCCGGAGGCAAATATTATCGGCGTATATGAGTAGGCACACCGACTTTAGCAGAACCTTCACTAGACCAATGAGGGCAACATTGAACAATGTGGGGCTTAAAACACCTCCCTGAGGTACTCCGCAGTATGTCTAATGTTCAGCAGTTTTACCCTCATCTGTTTGCACAAAGAAACCTCTGCCATATATATTGTAGGCTTATGCCACAGGAGCGAAAGGAAGACACGCCTGAACGATAACCGATGCCAGCCAGCTACGTGAGCCGTCGCTTCACGTGCCACGGCCTAGCGCCTTCTTTATTTTCTTCTGTCGCCATCGCGCGCTCTCCGGTTTGCGCGCCGCCCGAACGAGGGCGCTACAATATAATCTTTTATCCATAGAAACATTCGTCCAACAATGCCCATTGCTGCGAGAGAAGTGAGGATGGCATCGTGAGCTACATTATCATATGCAGCCTTCACGTCAAGAAAGATTGCCACTGATATACGCTTGCGACTTTTTTTTTGCTGAACAAATGTCGATAAATCAAGAAGAAAGTCGATGAAGGAGTGGCCCCGACGAAAGCCTGCCATGCAGGAAGGGTATTTGGTGTATCATTCCAAGTACCACTCGAGACGAAATAGAACCATTCTTTTCATCACTTTTCCGAGGCAGCTTGCGAGGGCAATAGGGCGATACGCTATCAAGACCAATGGTGGTTTTCGCGATTTCAGAATTGGTATTATTTGACTTATTTTCCATTCTCGGGGAACACTGCCGCTGAGCCAGGAGTCGTTGAAGCATGCTAAAAGTTCTCTTCTGGCTTTTTGTTCAAGGTGTCTCAACGCACTATGAGTAATGCCATCAGGACCTGGCGATGACGTGTGCTTAGAAGTGACTAACGCACCTTCCAGTTCTTCCATGGGAAATGGAATGTCCATTTCTGGTAATCGCGTCTCAGGCGCGATCACGGTGTCGATGCTCTCGTTCATGATATTCCCGGCAACTCTAGTGCAAAATTCTTCAGCCACCTCGAGTTCTGTTTTTCCATGATTGAGTGCTAAAGCTTTAAAAGGGTGCCGTTGTTGCGGAGAAGATGGAAGACCATGAACTGTTCTCCAGATATATGACAGCGGTTTATGAGGGTCTAGAGATTCGCAGAATGCTTTCCAGCGTTCACTCTCCATCTTGTAAATGCGTCGTTGAATCTTTTCCTGGAGTCGTCTTGCTTCCTTCAGGTCGTAAATTGATCTTGTGCGTCTGTATCGTCGTTCAGCATGCCTTCGTATGGCTCGCAATTTTTCCAGTTTGATGTCAAACTGTGTTATTTTAAATGAAAATGGTAATTACATTTGGACGCTTGCACAACTTCCGCGATGGTATTCTCCAGGCTGTAGACAAGGCCTTCTTGGCAAGCGTCCTCAACACCCGTTGTAAAAATTGACCAGTCAGTACCAATTACAACACCGGAAGAGGAATTTTTTATGATACCATCGATCTTCACGTAGGTGGGTATGGGATCACTCGCATGAGACTCAATATCGCAAAACCATTTAACATTGTTAGAGAAGCATCGTGACACCAATGTTAGGCTAAGGCAATTGCCATACGTGAGACCCCGCACATATGTTGGGGCACCATTGTTCATGATGGAAAGGTCGTAGTCGGAAATGAATGTAACAATGTTCCGGCCCCTTGCATTCATCCTAGTGCTCCCCCAAAGCATGTGATGGGCGTTGAAGTCACCAGTGATGATCCAAGGCCCATCGCTGCTCATTAGGATGTCTTTTGTTCTGTCTCAGTGAAATCGCGACGACGGAGATATATATCCACCAATAAGCGTGAACGAAACTTCATTCTTCTCTACACGAAGACACACGTACTGATTGTCGTCATTTGAACTTATTGGGTGTGAAAGATAAGTCAAGTCCGTGCGAATGTAAACAATTACTTTGCTTTGTCCTTCTCAAGCGACTGAACAAGAAGCTTCATAACGGGACAATCTATAAGGCGTTGATACGTTTGGTTCACAAATGACAAGTATAGGAAATTGACTGGCCCGAACAAATTGGCGAAAAGTCTGAGATACGGGACTTCATGCCTCTGGCATTCCACTGAAAAATCGACGCGCTTTCAACTTCCGTGTGGAAGTTGAGATTTTGTTGAGCTATTGTGCTTATACGACGTTAGCAAGAACTGGATTCAGTGCATCCAGTATTTGCAGTGCACTCTTAGCAGACGGAGATTGTATGTTGCTTAGCAGCGTCCGAATCGTGGCATTCAATGATTGCACGATTGCAGTCACTTGCCTGTCTTGGTTGGAAAGATCTCGAACTGAGATCGCCGGCTGGCCGTCAAGAAACTCCTTCGGCTCGCTTGGTGCTGCTTCCCTTTGAAGTGCAGGCCACTCTGTCGCAGTTAGGGTATGCTCACTGGTTTTGTTTTTTTACAACTTTTCCAACAGCATGTGGTCTGGGAGGTAAAGGAGGTGGTACTGATGAGAGATCTGGCAAACGCATCGAGGAGGTAGCAGCCGTCCTTGAAGACCGACGTCGACGTGAACGACTACTTCTGACTTTAGCTGCGGCTTCTCGATGAGATGAGTGATCGCGAACCATCTCCTTCAAGATGGCAATTTTCTTCTGAATCCATGGGCAGTCCTTCGATGTGGCTTCATGGAATCCATTGCAATTAGAGCATTTCTTGACAGTAGCGACGCACTTATCCACTGCGTGCGGCTCGGCGCAGCAGTGGCATACATCCTAATTCTCGCAGACGCTGCTCACATGACCAAGTTTCATGCATTTACGGCACTGGAGAGGCTTTGAAATGTAAGGCCGCACATCATGTCTGAAGTACCCCACCTTCGCATGAGAGGGGAGCGATGTGCTCTTAAACGCAATCTTCTTTAAATTCAGTTATACACCACCGTTGCTCAAACACGTAGACATGTCACAGATGTTAAAGATACGTGAAGTGCTAACAGTATGAAAGGAGAGACTGTAAATTGACGTCGTTACTTTTCCTCAAGTTTCGTATCCATAAAGGAAGTGGCAGTTCCAGTGTTTGCAAGGTCAGATATCTAAATGTCCTTCACGAACACGTCTATGATGTTCAATGAACTTCGCAGAGAGCTTTGGCAGTTCAATAGCACCGCAGCCATCGCCTCATGAACTCTGACGACTATTGTTCTGAGACTCGTAGAGCTAGGCGTCGTCGTATCGGGGACACCGAGCGGCGTCATGTAGATGGTGAACGGCACGTAGTAGGAGCGGGGCGTGACGCCGGTGAGATTGGCGGCGGTCCGTCGGAATCATTTGCCATCATGGTGACGTGACAAATAGCGGCATCCAGTAGCGCCATCAAGGCGCCTCAGATCACAGATGGCGCCATTCGTTATCACGTGATACTCCTCGAACCGTTGGTGCTGTCGTTATTACCAATGGCCATTTTATGTTTCATGGTATCAATTATTCTTGAGTCTTACGTGTCTGCTTGAAGAAGCAGTCTGTCACAAAACCAATTACTTAAATGTGAGTGTCCTCCCGCATCTTACGAGTTTTCAGGGGAGGAACGAAGAAATTTTAATGAAGTCGAGTAAAGACGCGCGAGGTGAATAGCGATGCCAACCTCGATAGACCAATTATACCGGATTTCTTAGTCTATTGAGCATTTGTGTCGGTAACTTCATTCGAGCGTGATTATTTGTTTGATTATCAAGCTATGGGTACCGTAAGGCCTTTGCGGGCTATTGCAGCTAGGAGTGGGTTTAGTATGCATAAACAAGGAAGGCCATCAGTGAAAAAATATACAAATGAATCCCTGCAGGTACAAACTTGAATTGTGACAACATAACTACAGAGCATATAAATTAACACACAACACTACACAGCATTATGACTTAGCACGCGAGCCCAGCTGGTCTATATAGCATGCCAATTATCGACACCGTTCCACCTGCTTTGATGTTCATCAGGTTTCCCACTAAACTAAAGCAAAAATAAACAGCCTCAAACAACGGTGGGCACTGTGGCGTTGCTTAGAGCATAGCGATTCAATGAAGTTAATTTTAGGGGGTCACACAAATGCAGTTTTGCTGGTACCCAAGCCCAAGTTCAACGCGAGAATGTCTTACCTCCTGGGTGTTAGTGTTTGGTCTGCAGATAAGCCGAACGCCTGCATCAACTGCGACACGTGCGACGTGCCTTCATCCTTGGAGACGCCCACTAGGAAGTCGACGTTCTTCAGTATCGACTCGAACTGCACGGTGTTCGCCAATTTCCACGGAAAGTCACTGTTCTTGCTGGGACCGAATACAATGGTGTCGCTGCTGGTGGCCAACTCGTCGGCGGCCAACACCATGACTGATGCGCTGCGCTTTCGCAGGCACTCCACCACCCGTCGTCGCTCGAGGGCGTCCCTGCAGGCTACCCCTGCTGCTGCAGCCGAGGACATCTGCCAAGGCATTACCATTCACCAGGGCACGCTTACCCGCATTGTCCGGCTGTGGTACGAAAGGCGAGCCGCTCATTAGTATGGCTCGTTGTATAGGCGGCGTGTCGTTGCGTGCCAGGTGGTAGCCAATGGATGTGGCGCCGGCGTCCTGGCCGAGCAACGTGATGCGTTGGTTGTCACCGCCAAAATGGTGGATATACCTGAAATGTTTACGCGTGGTAATAAGAGTTACGACAAGCCTTGGATACAGTTCCACTAATAAAACTATGAGGCTGTCCTAAGTTACTCTACAAGTTTAAAGTGACAACCCGAAGAACCTTGCGACGCAGTTTTTTAAAAACCTGAAAGTGGAGTACGCTCAGGACGAGGCTTTTCAGGGGTAATTTATTTTCGGATGGGATTTTAAGCAGACTGTGGTAATCAGTGAGATTACTAATCGAGCTTTGTTCCAAATCATTTCTCAACTGGGCAGAACGGGCGCTTACTTTCTCCTGAAGTGGTTGCAGTGTAATTTTCTTGCTATTGCTTCGTCATATTAACTTGCTCTCTTTGCGATGTGTAGATATGTTATCATTTCAATGCCGTCGCAAAAGCAAAGCAGCGACTGGAGCAATCAACACACCGGCGCAAGATTTCACTCTGTGGTACGTGTCTTGTATTGTCATGGAACCTGTAATAAATAAGCGCGACAACACTACTATATGATACAAAAACCAACAAGGTCAACTTGCGCTGTTGCTTGGACGCTGTAGGGCGGAGGTAAAAGGTTGGTTTCAGTGGGTGAGGTCATGGTTATTTGTTCGAGAAGCAATATACAAAAAATGAATGAAAATATTATTTTAAATAAGAACTCCCCAAAAGGATGATGTGATTGTTAGAGACGCTGTAGTGGAGGGCTCCGAAAATTTCAACCACCTGGGGTTTTTTTCGTGCACCTAAATGTTAACACACATGCACTCTAGCATTTTCGCCTCCATCTAAAATGCAGCCACTGTGGCAGGGATTCAATATCGCGACCTTTGACTCGGCAATGAAGCTTCATAACCACTATACCTCAATGGCGAGAGGGGGGTTGAAAGAAAAGGAACCTATACATTACTGTGGCAGCTTGGGCTAGTTTGTATGGCATGATGATAGTTATAGCGTGAGAACAAAACGACGACACAGAGACAAGAAGGACACGAAGCGCTCGTGTCTTTCGTGTCCTTCTTGTCTCTGTGTCGTCGTTTTGTTCTCGCGCTATAGCTATCGTCACGCTATACATTAGTGTTTGAGTATATTACCAACCATCCCTGATTCTGTGGGACGGTGCCGACTTTACATACGGCCTCCCTAATCCAGCGTCGTCCTTGGGGGGGGGGGGGGGGGTTACGCACAAAAACCTAAAGGCTTAGTTGCGGAGCGACGACAACACAGCGCTGCGACTCTAGCGGTAAGCTCAGAAAAATTGCGGACAGACGTCAGACTCTGGAGTTTTACAGACACGTAGTGCCACCTGTCGACGCAGTTTTGGGTAGTGCAAATCCCGACTTTCTTGCAGTTTTCTGCGCAAGCAGGTGCAGTCAGCGCGTGCGAAACAGCAGTTGAGCTAAATATTAGGTGTCTTTGTGAATAGAACACTAAGAAAAAGAGCTACGAAGTTCTCTCCGCTAGTCGGACGCGTCACTGAACCGCCATGAAGTGCTTGCTGGTTCACTTGCAAGAACTACGCTGAAAACAACAGCAGACGCAACAGCTCCATGGTCTATGAAGAAAGACCTTATTCGCGCTACAATTGCGTTGTACAGTGTCACAGACGTAAAGGACATCAATTTCGCTAACTCCTGTAGCTGTCGTTAAGTGGAACGGCGAGAGAGCTCGATACGGGCCGTTGCGAACGTGCTGGGTAAGCGAATTACTCGCGTTCTCAAAGGTCAGCCGCATAAGAAAGTGTGATTATGTAAATGTCCTGTTATTGTTTCGAGCAGCCTTGACGGAGAACCACGGTAAGTTTGATTATGAATCTTAACATAACCTCCGACCACGGTGCGCGCCGTGTTAAATGCGGGCTGGTGACGCGCCTTAAAACGCCGCAAAAGCACGACCACCGATAATATGCAGTGGTCTCCACCACACAGCATCACGTAAGTATACGCGTTGAAGGCTATAAGTTCGGGCTTTAACAAATTCTAACATGTACGTCATACAGGTAAGTCACAAAATGTTGGTTGTGACCACAACAAGGCTTTTTTTTTGCAATTAGTCTCGGTGATTGCCGGAGCTACCTCGGAGGTCCCAGTTTTGCCTTTCGTTGTACACCGGGAAAATGGAGACGCATGCATTTCCACTTGAAGTATATAAAAAAGAAAGGCCGTAATCAACAGAAAAGTGTAGGTTGCGTAGTAAATTAAATAGTTCAATGCACAAAAAGCGAGATATTTGTGGAGAATGCAACTGCAAAGGTGAAAATCACCGGAGCCATCTGATAAAGCAAGTTCACTGATCGTAAGATACATTGCTCGCGTATGTACTTTATCGCTTTGGCATTATGCGTGCGCCCGAATCTAACGCATTCAGGCGTTACAGAACGCACGTCGGAGGGAGTACTTGCCTTGAACTCGGTGTCATGCGACACTCGCTTGCACCTAAAGTGCCAGTTGCAGCACGCCCAAATAAACTAAACATTTTTGGCGTTGTGCCCACCGATTGCTTTGAAGAGTTTCGTTGTACCCACAGTTCATTTGAAATGCGGTTACGCGTGCGCTAATTGCGCGAGCTCGTCGCTTGCCCTATACACCAGAACACAGAAAGTTCAGTGCTTGCTGCCATAATGAAAAGCGCGTGGCGCCATCTGTTGCATGTGCGGCAAAACAACACCCTCAACTGCCACGCGAGCAGACGCTCTGCAAATCAAACGCGAAACTTCACGAACCGAGTGTGGTTGTAATCATGTTTCGCGCAGTTCTTGTGCAAGAATTTTATGCTTATTTCGTGTGAAACGTCGAGGAGACATTTCTCGACAGTCCGGATTGTTTGCAGCACGTGCATTGCATACTGCGGAAGCAACTTCATCAGGTGCGTATTATCCGACTGAAAGAAACGCAAACCGCGTTAACTGCGGCGTGCCTTGGCTGAGACAAGGCAGAATTTGTGCTGTGAGCCAGCATCGACGTAGCGCTGCGATCTGGCTCCAAGTTATCCTCATGCACCGCATGTGTATCAAACCAATCCTGCCGGGCCATCGGAACACACACGCGGTGCAAAAGTGCCAGCCAGAACAAGATTTTAAAATGCTACGGTGACGCTGGCCGAAAGCTCATTAGTGACAGTCAAGGCATGTCGCGGTTCCACCGAGTCGAAAGTCATACTTCAGCGCCTTTCACATCTCCTTTCATCGCGATAGTAGGCCGTTACAGTTGCACTAAACATGCGTGGCCCGTGCACCCACGTATGAGTCGTAATACATACATCCTATTATTGACATGCGGCCTGCTAAGCAATAGTTTTGTGCCATATACTACAAGCATACTGCTCGCAAATCGCTGCTGCAAAGTCAATGAGCTGGAGTCGCGCTTGAATACACGCAATAATTATACTTACTCATACACTTCACTGGGCTCGAAGTTTTCCGAATGATTGCGATTATATCCTATCGGGCAGCCGAGCTCAGCGCTTTTTGTTGTGGATGGCGGTAATCTGTGCAATAGCAACACATCGCACTGGCACGATCCCCACGATGCACTGGGAACTGCGCAGGCAGTGCTCAGCAATCTATTCCTCTTGCGCTGGTTGTTGTCGCATCAGATGGCAGCACAGTGGTACCCAAATGACTTTTTCTAAGCACGTGCAGCGTGAACAGGCGCTTTTTTTGCATTTTAAACACCCAGAGCCACTGCAAGCTAAGGTCCCTAGATGAAACAAGGTAGCGTCACTCAATGTTCTCGAGCCGTCCTCCTCACTCTCTCGATTATTCCTCTTTTTCTCTGCCATCCGCGTCTGTAATTGGTGCATTACTTGCACGTGATCTTGCAAATGCCTGGTGGTGTTATTTATTATTATGCAAAAGGTTCAAAACGAGTACGCATGCGCATATGGCTGCAGCCGGATTCTCGCCGTGACCAAAGACAAAATCGTAGCCAGAACATAAACTGAAGAGGAGGAGCGTTTCCGTGTGCGCTAAGTCGACCAAGATTGTTTCGCCATGCTCGTTCATTGCAACATCTGCGTTTTTCAGCAATGCTGCGTTGCCGTAAACAACAGAAAATGGTTTCACTTTCTTCATCTCTTCAACTTACCTCGTGCTTTCAGAGATGAAGCGCACCATGAAATGCAACTATGAACCATTTCACGCGAATGCTTTCGTGCAACTCCGTCAACGTATGTCGACGTGGATCTGCGAAGCGAGTTCACTTGTCGGTTTTTATTGAAACGCCAGGCGCGCGACTAATGCGTGTCTAGTGCATGCCAGTTGGTACAAATACATGTGGGTATGCACGTATACAGAGCAGCTGTAGGTTGTAATCAACGCACCTTCAGAAACATTTCACTCTTGACCAGTTCCCGCTTGAGCCGAAACGCGCTGCTTCGAAACACCTCACCAGTAGAACTCTCACTTTTCAGGAAGTTCCAAGCACCGCATCAGAATCACTTGGCATCACAATTGTCCAAATGGGCACATTTAAAAAAAACGTCATCGCAGTGCTGCTGGACGAGTGTTCGTACCAGTCTGGTCGTAGTTTTTTTTTTCTTGCGTGTGCACAAGCCGGTTGTAATCAATCGTCACAACGTCACGCCCTGTGGCCACTTACAGGATCCAGCAAGAAGCCCGTTCACTGTGTCACAGCACGAACAAAACACAATCGGAGAAGTGGACTAGTTAAAACTGGACGAAATACCGCGGCCATGGAACTAAAATGTACTACGCGAGACGCCATGGCTAGTGGTGTAAAGTATAGAACTGCACAACGCTGCCGGTTGAGTAACGCACATACCGCTTGCTCTTGTGTTGTGCCGTTTATGATCATAAAGGTAACTGTTTATTCTACGTCTTATTTCGTTCCATTTTGTTTCATTTACATCTATTTACCGTAGGAACAGAACCCAAACATTCGCTTTTGAATGAAAGTTTTAAACCTTCTAGGGGGCGCTTCAGGCAAATAAGCGAGGAGGAAAAGGGAGGGTGTCGCTACCTTGCAAACTTGTTTCATCTAGGGACCTTACTGCAAGCCATGCTAGCGCGGCATGCTTTGGCAGTTGCAAACAAATTATGGGCGTCTCTGGGAGCAAATTATGGGCGTCTCTGGGAGCGAGGGTATACCGCTGAAGGCACCAGGGTGATCCCCTGCCTGTAATTCTGCACGTACCAAAGTGAGCCGCGTCCGCGCAGCAGGCCTTATATACCTGCACAATGGCCTTATACACCTGCAATGGTAGTGCAAGCATGACGCGAGAACCTAAAAAATATATACCAGAGTAGTAGTTCAACTTGCTTCGCAGCGGTTTAAGCAAGCTAGCTGCCTCGCAGCTTAGTCAGCGGTGATGCTCGACTGGCACGAAGGACATTATCAGGCTATATGGCTATATGGCTATTTCAACCTTGCTTCTTTTTCGCACGCCGCGAAAGTTCATTCACAACAGCAAGCGCTTCCTACTGCCAGCATGTACAGTACTCACGGATTGGGCCCCGCCGCGGTGGTCTAGTGGCTAAGGTACTCGGCTGCTGACCCGCCGGTCGCGAGATCGAATCCCGGCTGCGCCGGCTGCATTTCCGATGGAGGCGGAAATGTAGGCCCGTGTGCTCAGATTTGGGTGCACGTTAAAGAACCCCAAGTGGTGGACATTTCCGGAACCCTCCACTACGGCGTCTCTCATAATCATGTGGTGATTTCGGGGCGTTAAACCCCACAAATCAATCAACTCACGGATTAAATTAAGACACACGGAACGCGTGGCTGCCTTCACAGATAGCGCAGCTCGTGGAACCAAGGTGTTGCACCGTCACCCCCGGAAGCTTTTCAGGCCTGCGCGTCACGTGACGTGACGTCGACGACGTCACATCGCGCCGGCCGGCCGGCCGCCCTTCGCTGGGTGGCTGCGCCAGCCGCGAGCGCCCTTCACGCCTACCGACTCGGGCGAGGTGCCTTGACACCATGTCCGCACGATTTATCAAGGTATCGATTGATTGTATGGTTTAACGCGCCGACGCAACGCAGGCGATGAAGCGCGCCGTAGGGGAGGGCTCAGGATCAAGTTTGACTACCTGGGAATCTTTATTGTGTGCCGAAATCTCGTACACACGGGCGTTTTTGCTTTTCGCCTCCATCAGAAATGCGGCCGCCGCAGCCGGGTATCGAAACCGCGCCCTAGTGCTCAGCAGCGCTACGCCTTAGCCACTGAGCCACCGCGGTTGGGGAACTTATCAAGGTATCAAGAAATAATGAATATCGTGAATGGAATAATGCATATTTATTTATCACAGCCAGACGCCGTCTGTACAAATATCACAGTGCGCATTGTTCTCGGTCCAGGCAGACGACAGGCAACACAAGGTGTTGCCCTTAATGCTGAAAATATGCCAAAAGTACAAAACACAATATCTTGCCACATAAAACTCAAAACAAAACAGATTGTAACAGCAAAAACATCCCCGAGCTTTGGAACAGAAAAAGCACACTTTCATTTAAATTGTACGTTAGAGGAAAACATACCATTCGTTTATCATAGTAGCAGTAGCAACACAAGGTATCAGGTTCTAACACTTGCCAAAAAATACAATACATAAGAACACTGGTGACTAAATTGTGGTCCACAGCATGATAAATGACAGAAAGAAAAGTAATTGTACTGCCACAGGTAGGTGCATGTCCTAGGGAAAAAATCAAACAAAAATCTAAGAAAAAACAAATCACAGTGCACAACATGTCTGTACACAGAGTGCACAAGGAAAGTGTACACAGCTTAGGTACCAAAATGGACTGTACAACTGCTACAGTAGGCACCGAGGCAGTTCGAGTTAAAAAAAAAGAAAAAAGTACAGCACTTTTAAAAGCTAACAACTTGTAAAGAGATACAAAACTGGAAACAAGGCTCATTTTACATAAGGCAGAAGTATACCAAGGAAATCAAGTCATGACATGCAATCAAATACACTCTGTGCAGTTTCACAAGAATAAATGTGAAGAGAAAGACGCGACACTTGGAAAATTACTTTCCAAGAAAAATTCGGGCCTTTCTATTTTTCGCCTTCTGATCTTTTTCAATGCGTAAAAGATCGTTCCTTTGCTTGCACAAGTTGTTGAGCATTATATTTGCTGCACAGTTTGCAACCAATGTGATGAGGAGCTCGTAGGTGTGCCCGTTTTCACACGTATCTATGTCCTCAAGCCTTGGCAGAGAGTCCAGTGTAAGTTGCCGAACGACATTCTTTTGGTTCAGCCCATGGAGAAACTGGGTAGAGGTACTTTCCGTCATGAGCTTTCTAACTACAACCTCTGTGTACATAACTACTGTGATTACAAGAGCAGAAGGAAATTTGAGGCCACCCCGATCCAGTTGTGCGATTAAAGAATGGGTGTCCTCTCCTGTTTCGGCCGTATTTCGGGTAACGACCAATTGCCTCTGGCAGCTTTCACACTTGAGAACTTTCATTGCAGCGTGTGCACAATACCCACCAACATAACCAATCACCGGCATTTGTGCTCTGAGCTCATCAAGGTCAGCATCGCTAACATGAACACTAAAAGAAGTGCCCGCATCCCTGACACTGTCCGTCTCTTCGATGCCTCTGAGATCATCGTTGCTCATCCTTGGAAGGGCATTTTGAAGGCGAATCCTTCCCTCGGTTTCGCAAAGCTGGCGAACAGATATGTGATACTGCCCACCAGCCATCTGCCTGTACTGTCAAAAGCGACTCTCGAGGGTATCCGTCTGGACTTTCCCTAGCAGAATATACTTAAAGTGAAGCTCACTAACGCAGTACTTCACCAATGCCAAAAGGGATTGAGCAGAGAGCCTCAAGGCACTCAATGTCTCCTGGGTAAGTACTCCGGTGTCGTGCCTATAAAATTCCCACACATCGAGCCATGTGATAAAAGCGCTTAGAAAGCTTGCCTTTGGGTCATCTGTGTGGTTTGACATGGGCTCTTCGTAAACATTACGGTGATGGAAGCCCTTACTAGGTGTCTTTACATTGACAATGCTCCACCAACGAAGAATTATTTTGATGAACTCGGCGGTTGCTGTAGCATGTTGAAAATCAGTATGACCCTTGCGAGCGGCCAGGGCTTCGGCTACGTATGGATTAAAAACCTGCAGTACGAGTTTGACGTCCTGTCGTTCAAAGCTGCTTGGATTTAGAGCTTTTGACGTCAAGCCATACCCAGACTTCAGAAGCAGGGGTGACTCCCCTTTATGCAAATCTCTCAAATGCTTAAATGAAGCAGTCATCTTGCATTCGGGATGAACTTCATTGTTCGAAAGCTCGAAGCGTGGGTAGAAAAAGCAAGTTCCAGCATTTTTCTGGTTGAGCCAGTTATTTCTTATGCATTTAAATAGATGCACAGCATCCACCACGTAAAATAACGGCCGATCTGGGTCTGCCGGATGCGGGTAAACAGGGCTAAGCTTTGGTTCTGGCAGAAACATCTTCATTGCCTTCCTGTTCAGCGAGTTATTGTCACAGACAACGGCTATGACCCTGTATCCAATTTCTTCTAAGCCCAAGATCACCTTCTTCAGCATGCAATGAAGATCTTCACCCTGTAAGGCTTTTACCGGAAGAATGTGCGCCACCTCCTTGAATGCGCTCAGCAAACTTTGTATCATAAACACGTGCACCGATGTGGCCGCTTCGTTGGAGTTAACTGCTGCACCACATATGTTCCCACCTTTGTAATCTAAACAAGGTTTGATATAAATCTCGTCAAGCATCAGCGTCACAGTGTGTTCATGTGCCTGCAGATGTTTGAATCTCTGAGACACATACTGAAGGAAAGTGTCGTCAGAAGAATCAACTTGTGGGCACATTTGAATAGACGAGCACACTTTTCTAATAGTGCTTGGGTGGGGCAAAGTTAGTGCACCTGTGCTTCTCAGGAACTTGTAGGCATGTGGTGATATTGTACGCAAGATGCATGCAAAGACCATCACCTGTGCGCTATACTGAATGCGCTTTGCAGAAAGGAGTAGTAGCTGCTCCTTCATAAAGTTCACCGTCTCTTTCTTGCCTTCATCAATGCTGGCTTCCAATTTGTCCAGAAGGGAATGTATTGCTTGAGCCAGGTGGCGATAAGTGCAGCGCTCCTCAGACAGCATCGACAGGTTGTTCAAAATTTCCAACAAGGAACTTACTTTTTGAACTGAGTCTGGTACAACAGCGCTACCAAGGTTCTTGATTGGTGAACCTTGATAGCAGGCAAAGACTTCAAGGTTTGCAAACACGGTCAATGACGCATTCAAACAAGGTTCACGATAGTCGATAATGTTCAAAAACATGGAGCACTCTTCTTTATGAATCACAGTCCACTTCGGAGACACTGACACCCCTTGCAGGCGAGCCCTTAGTTCTTCGAGGGACGAAAACCGGTCTCGTTCTTGCTCCGCTTCATATGACGCCAGCGACTCTTCTACAGCACGGGCGAGTTGGGAGGCTTCTTGTCGGCTCCTCTTGGCGTCAGGGGTTTCTCTCGTGCTCTTGTCTCGTACTGAAAGGTAGGACGGACAGCCGGGAAATACCGTTGGGACAGATCCAGGACGCAACCGTGGTACTGGGAGTGCAACTTCAATAACTCTCCCAGTCCTTGGATCCGTGTACGATGTCGTCTTCTCGATGCATGAAGCGTCGAAATGATCCGCGCACACCTGCACAAACGTTTCAAGAACGTCTGAGACGCCACTTCTCAAAAGAAAAAAATGCGCTCCCGTTTGCATGACCGCGTTTACAGTCCGTGTAGCTAAAACAAAGTCTACCTACGTTTCGCAAGCATCTAAATAAAAGCGCTGCGCTAAGCGGTACAAGCAACATGAAAGGAAACGCGGGAGCGTGATGTCACCGCACTCCACGAAGCGCTTCCACCGAGAGCTTGCAAGAATGGACGACACCACGGCACTGTTAGTGAACAAAGCGCAGCTGACCATCCTTGCTGCGAACGCTGCTGGCGTCAGCGCTTCGCGAGGCCCGGCGGCCACACGCTCAAGTATTTCCCATCATAGGTGATTTCTACCCGAACAA
This sequence comes from Rhipicephalus annulatus, assembly GCA_013436015.1. Taxonomy (NCBI): domain Eukaryota; kingdom Metazoa; phylum Arthropoda; class Arachnida; order Ixodida; family Ixodidae; genus Rhipicephalus; species Rhipicephalus annulatus. Next base: position 360,772 of record WOVY01014844.1, on the reverse strand, counting down.
GCAACGACAAGCTAAGAACAGGAGCATCTCAAATTCTTACCTTAGTGCACGAAGTCGGCACGAAGTCCTTCCTAGGAATGGCGCGTAGCCATTGTTTGAGAGCGTCGGCGTCTTTAGGGAAGGAAAACACTTGTATCTTCTTTCCTGTTTTGTAGTTGCCGGTGCATCCGGGTACACAACACTTATTCGGCATTGTCGCATCACTCCAGCATCACGCACGGAAACGAAATTGCCGCAAAACAACAACGGAAAGCAACAAACGCGAAACACCGTCAACACCACGCCGCCGAACCGTCACCACCGCCGCCCGCACTGCGCTCGCTGCCGCTGCGGCTTCCCCGAGAGTCGGCCGGCCGGAAATGACGTCAGATTGCTGGGCGCAGGCCTGAAAAGATTTTCCGGGGGTGACGGTTGCACACTGGTATTAAACGAGGGAGAGAACATCTGGGGAGCAGAACTGCTGCTTCCGGTCGCTAACGAGTTGGCGTGTAGTTAGCCATGCGCACACTGCCAGCGTTGCGCTCCTATAGGCCTGTGACAGCTTCTTTCTTATTTGTCACGGCAGAAATCCCGAAATTATTTCACTATGCTTTTGTGCAGATGTTTAGTAGTAGTAGTAGTAGTAGTATTTTTTATTTACAGTAAGCCAGATACAGAGCTCACTGCAGGGGCAAAGGGCTAAAGGCGAACAGCCTGACAAAGGCCCTTGTCCCTCCGCAGTCCGTGACAGTGCAAAGCTTAAACAATATATATATTCAATACATTCAAGCAACCTGAAATTGTAAACACAAAATTCAAACATAAATAACATAAGAAGTTTACATGACACATTTTAAGAATTTGAGGTCGCTCTCGTTATAATTTACAACTAAACAATATCAATGAAACAACTCAAAAACAGACATAAGAGGCATGCGGATACAATGAATTCCGCGGTATACACTCGTATAATTGACATATCAGTTTATAAACAATTTAAGCACTTGCAGAGGCATGAGACTCCATTACATAGTTTTGATAGTGTAGACCGGTGGTTATGAATAAGTTCTTTAATTGTTTCTTGAAAGTCGCACTACTAGCCCTAAAATTCAGTTGATCTGCAAGGGTATTTAAAACCTGAGGTACCTGGTAAGCAATACTTTGTTTTCCATACTGGGTTCTTGTTCTGGGAGCTCGCTTCCTTTGTTCTCGCATACTGTAGTGTGGTCTTTCGGTGAAACTTTCTTCATATAGCTTAGTCTTTTGTATTAACTGAAGTAATTTAAAATGATATAATTGATCAATTCTGAGTATTGAATGTTTAACGAATAGTGGAGCAGTGCGCAAGTCTTGTAGATTCCCCCTGTAATTTTCAAAGCAGCGCAATATTTTCTTTTGTATAGTTATTAACTTATGGTAATTCCCTTGTGATGTCGTTCCCCAGACTAACATCCCATAACTTACTTTAGAATGGAAGAGTGCATATTACATACCTATTTTTAACCTCAATGGGATTAAGTGCATTGTTCTAAAAAAACAACCAACTATTCGCGCTAATGCGGTGATCAGATGATTTACATGTGTATTCCAGTTTAATTCCTCTTGAAACCATACACCAAGAAACTTTTGTTCCCTAACATGTGCGATGCAATTTCCTTCGAATTTTACAGCTATGTTACTAATAGGTTTGTTTATAGGTCGGAATATCATATAGGTTGTTTTTTTTGCATTCAAGCGCAGTCCATTTTGCCTTAACCAATTTGAAAGATTGCTTAGATAATTATTTACACTGTCCTCAAGTGATATTAGATTGTCTGATGAAAAGAAAACATTCGTATCGTCAGCGTACATTATAAGTTCAGGAGAATGAGGTATATCGACAATATCATTTATATGATATTGTCGATATACCTCATTCATGTTTATCATGCCTGGAAACGCATGTTTATCATGCCTGGAAACGTATGCAAGGCGCAATCTCTTAGCCGAATCGTGTTTATTACTTGAAGAGCATGCGTTCCGCATTGCCGAAAGGCACAGAACGAGAGCGTCGTCTGCTCGCGCTGCAAAGTAAGTAGTGAAAACCGGCGATAGGATGGCTACCGGCGAGCCATTTTTGTCAGCATGCGAAAGTGCTCTGGCCTACGCTGGCGCTGTGCACATGGTTAACTACACGCCGACTCGTTGGCAACCGGAAACAGCAATCCTGATCCTCAGATGTTCTCCCCCTCGTTCAATACCACAATGCAACACCTTGGTTCCCCGAGCACCCACGACCTGCGCTATCTCTGCCGGCGGCCACACGTTCCGAGTGTCCTATTTAATTCTATCCGTGAGTACTGTACATCAAAACAACAATCATGTTTTTCATTGCCGAAAACGTAGAAGATCAACCGCGTGCGTGGCTTCATTTCAAACTGCATATACACCATAAGGTATACTTAGCGTATGACATAAGAAAGCCTATTCAACCTATCATACAAGGTATTGTCGTGGACTTCGGAAATACATATATCGCCATAAGTCGGACATCATTGTCATCTGCTCAACAACGTAAACGTGATTAACAAGCTTTTCTGATTAGATTACGTTCGCTTTTAAAAGCCTGTCCTGCTGGGAGATTTCTTTTTTTTTTCAAGCTATGCACGGCGCTCCAAGTGGAGTGCAAGAGCCTTGCACGTGCACAGAAGCAAGCGGCAACGTGGCCGAAAGATGGGAAACGCGTCACGTGTTTATTGTGTACTGCTTCCAAGCACCTCGTAACGTTGTGATGATTTTGAAATGGCATATTAACCTTCCTGAATCGTACATTCCGCTGTATGCCGTCGTCCTTTATGAAAGGGAACACGCGAACACATGGCCTGCGCTCTGCGGCGGCTGCCTACAGCACCATCAACCGACAACAAAAGAAAACACGTTCCCTTTCAGCGTCATCTGTTGCCAAAAAAAATAAAAAATAACGAGTTATGGCCGGTAGGCAAGCGCTGCTACATTCCACTCCATCTCAGCTCACACCTGTAGTGCTTATAGTCTACTGCCAACATATCAAACGGTGTGCGCGACCACGGCGCAAGCTGCAGTAATCGACCGATATCGCGCTAGCGGTGAGGGAACGTAATCTAGCAGCGCTTGTCTAGCGGCCATGACTCGCTATCTTTCTTGGCCATAGATGACGCCAAAAGCAAACGTACTTTCTTCACTTTTCAGTTGATGGTGCAGTACGCAGCCGCCGCAGAGCGCAGGCCACACGTTGGCGTGTTCTCTTTCATAAAGGACGACAATGTACGTGGGGGATCAACCACATTTTTTTTCTTTTTTTTTTCTTTCAAAGTCGCGACAAACATTAGAAAGAAAATTCAATCGCGTGGCCCGCTTTCGTCTACCACGTGGTCACTTTATCTCGGTGGCGCGGCATCCACAAGAGACGTTTCACCGCAACTGATAGATGGGCGACTTCGGGGCGACACGCATTGGCTACGCCAGCACTGCAGAGTAGAAAACTTCGTTTAATACCCCTGTCCCACGTAGCAACTTAGGTGCACTTTGAGGGAGTACACTTAGCCGCGAATGTCATTTGCGCGCTGTCACACGAGCAAGTTTAGTGTCACTCCCAGTACACTGCCAACAAGTGCATTCCCAAACCTTACTTCAGTGCGACGGCTGCGATAAAGTGTGTAGCCTCGGTAGCAGTGGCTTGTACAGAAAGCTCTGTTGCGACGCTCATATTATATTTAAAACATTATTTTTGTTATGGTTGATATTGTTATTTATAAAACAAGTCAGAAAATACAACAATAACCTTGCTACTTTCACCATCACGCAGGCTGTTTGCGGCCACGTCTGCTAGGTGGATGCGCCCGCATTTGCACAGCAATGGCTGCGTCCATCGCGTTGTTTTCTTCCAGGTACACTTGCACATGTGTAGGTGAGTTGTTCTCTTGTCATTTAAGATGGCATATGCAACAAGTGCTACTTCCACGAAGACAACGTTGTCCGACGATGAGACGCAGCCACAAAATTAAGAAATATACGTTGTGCTACAAATACGTCAATCGCCCCTGTCGTCACTTCCAAAGTACACTTCGTTTTGTGGTGTAGCAGTAAACCACCAAAATGACACTTTGTGCGCAAAAGTACACTCGCTCAATGTACACTTAAGTTGCCACGTGTGACAGGGGTATGGCTGATCACAAAAATGAGCTCGGCTGGGCAGATGAAGTCTGTTCAGATGAAATAGTACTCTTCAACAATTCGTTCAACAAAAGCATTTAGGCATATATGCACCGGCAAATCGCCTGATTTGCTACAATTCGTTCTTCTGAAACGTTCGTTAAGCAACTTTCGTAGAAGCGATAGCTCGCTGTGGTTGTTTCATGGATCAACTACCATGTTTTAATGTGAAAGTACAATACTGTACGATTCTTGGTGTATTTATTCATTCCAAATACTTGAATTTTCATAACGCACCCTCTACCTTGAGAGCAAAATACAACGGCGCCTCTGCAGTGGCGCCAGGCGTTACGACGGAAAGTTAAACTGATATGAACAGGCAACTGCTATGGGCGTCACGAGAAGAAACGACACCTACACCCGAGAAGAACGATTATTTATGTCTCACCATGCGCTATACACTGCAGAGGCGCATAAGCCCAAAGGTATAAAGTGCAAGTAAACGCAAACGTGACCTCGTCCTCGTGTTCACGTTGGAACGCAATAGGGACGACAGTGAGCGCACCTGTGCACCCATCGAATGGCGAGCGCCTGGTCTAGCAGCCCAACGTTGCCGGGCGCGTCGGGCACGAGCATGTTCAGGAATCCGAAGGCGCCCACCCGGTACGCTGGAACGACCACGACGGCGTCCCACAGCGCCGCTGCATGAAGGCCCCCGTAGAAGGCGTACGTACCTCCGCCGCCAAACTGGAAGTGGCCTCCGTGCAATACCACCACCACGGGTCGGTTCCGGCAGACGCCACAACGGCTGGTTTGAGCTGCACAGACTGGCCATGTTTTGATATCTGTCTGTCTGTCTCTCTGTGAATCTGTCTATCTATCTATCTATCTATATTTATCTATCTGATCAGCACACCTTCGAGGGCGGCATTTCTGCGCACTGGCCAGCGATGGGTTTCTCGCGTGCAACACCGCTACTAAAATCAGTAAGTTCTAAATGGTCGTTAATTCGAGTTATAATGCTATCTGTTTTATCAAGAAAAGGCGATCAACCATTCCCTAACCGACTAGGCGAAAATAGCGTGTACGCATGTATACACAGAGAAATTTTATCCCGACAGGGTTAAACAGCTCATTTCACAGAAATTCCGGGGTCGGTGTCGGAATCGTAGATCGTAAACGAAGAACCACCATCTTATCCATGACCAAAAATATCAGCAAGTTGCAAATACATACCTAATATAAAGCTTGGTACCTGTGAGAATCGAACTGAGGCTATCTGTGTGACAAATAATTGTCAACTAAAACCACGGTTTACCTTCAAGCTCATTTGCAAAACAAAACGTTATAAGAATCTAAATTAGTGCAAGGAGTCTCCCTGACGCGTGTTATATTGCGTGGCAGAAGCGTAGAATCGGGCCAGGCGTCTAAGCCTGTGAATAGCACCACGCATGGGTGTTCAAAGCCCCATTCATAACAAAACGGTCAGCCATAGTTATTAATAGTAAATATGAGCTCCAAATAAGGAAGGCAGGGACATTAACCAGTGTGGAATAACCGGTCCGTTACGCTAACCATAGGAAAGGAGTGAGGGAGACAGAACAGAAATAAGAGTAAATAAAGAAAAAAAGAGGAGGAGCGCCCACACCAACACATCATGAATTACGTTTAGCATTCGACTTTGCAAGACGACAATGTAGAATAGTTTATATTCTCATCGTTCTGCTGTCAACACAAGCAAGAACAATTGAGAGATATTGTCATTGCACAGGCACAGTCGCAGAATATATGTTGCAAAGTTTCCTCGGTACGGCAGGAGTAGCAAAGGGCACTGTCGGCCATCTTGCGTATGGTTGGGTGCGTGGCTTAAGCCTGATTGTAGGTTGGCGAAGTATCTCAAGACAGTTCAGCAGTGCATCAGTATACCTGTGGCCTGGTTTTCTTCTTGAACACGCAGCGCCTACTATTATGCCTGTTATCGGTGAGTGCATCGCCAAATTATCTATCGCATTACAATTCACATGTCTGCATTCGAACACGTAACAGTAAATTGCCGGGACGTAATGGAAAACATAGCGCATGTGGCGTCCGGAGACTCTTTAACACGAAAGTGTTTTTTTTTTTCGGAATTCACCACTGCTCTGCTGACGTACTTCCGTCACGGAAGTGACGTTGAAAATATGGACTAAGAGATCGCAAAGAAAAACCCAGAACGCCAGGTTCTGTCACGCGGGATCAAACCAGCCACCTCTCGATTCTCAGTGCGTGCCATTAACCACTTTACCACACAGCGTACGTTTTCTGGAATGAAAAAGCCGGTCATTTATATACACCATTCACCATTTGGCAGTCCTCAGAGCTTCCAAACTTCAGCACGTATTCGTTACCAGTGATGAGATGGCGCAACAGGCTCGACGGGGGTGCGCTCTAAACGTCGTTGCCTCCATGAAGCGCCACTTCCACGAAGCGTGGTCCATCCTGAACGCGCGTTTACCAGACTCGTACTCCGGGAGGAGACGAAGGTCACTTCGTACGTTGTCACGGACATATTTTCGAAAGGAGAGTACTGCAGGCACATGACGAAGGAAGAATTGTAACAGTTGTTTGCTCTGAGCCTATGTGTAGACCCTTTCACTGTTTACAAACACAGGTACTTTATGACATCTGGTTTCGTCCACCGATGTGCCTTAATAGCATAGATAGCAAGAAGAGCTTTAGAAAACAGCCTGCTCATTTTTTACACTTTCCTTGCTTTATATGGCAAAATATATTAAAAAAATGTTCTGTGGAGCTACATAAAAAATATAGGAGATTCCCTTGTACTTCGCGGACGTCCCTTTCATCTGAAAAACTAAAGAGAGGCTTCCCTTACTTTATAAAAAAACTGAAAACGTGGTTTCAGTTTCGATGTTAGGAGCTGGTCGGTAAGGTGACCGGAAGTTTTTTGGAGTACAACGCCTGCAATCTTGAAACCATCTATACTTTACCGCTCATTTCATGCGCCATTCTTTATGTTTGAAAGGCGCGCTTCAAATGTCGAGGTGTGACAGTTGTTAGTGCACGCGCGTCCTGTGTATCCTAATTTCGTACATTTTTTCTGCTTGAGGTATGCGATGCAAGTTTCGAGCTGCTTTCCGTTCCTAACGTGACATTGCAATGTGTTGCTTTTGCTGAAACAATGCTCAATGAATGTTCAACTGCCTTGGTAAAGACACGTTTCACTTTCGTGTTATACCGATTCATATACTGGGGGATCAGTTATGTATTTTTTTCTTATTATCATGGTGTGCAGTTTAATGAATTTGAGTCTTTGGGACCTATGAATGAAACAGAAATATAATTTTGGTGTGACTGTAGGTGTCGTTTCTTCCTAATAGAACTGAATAACTCAAGCATCGCACACGCTAAAGAACCTGCGTGCACACTCTGATTGCTTTCACCTATCTGCGGAATTACAGGCCGATCAACTTGCTCTCTGTAGTATACAAGCTATTTACAAAGGTGATTGCTAACAGAGTAAAGAAAACATTAGAATTCAATCAACCAAAGGAACAAGCAGGATTTCGAACAGGCTACTCAACAATCGACCACATTCATACTATCAATCAGGTGATAGAGAAATGCTCAGAATATAACCAACCACTATACATAGCCTTCTTAGATTACTAGAAGTCGTTTCATTCAGTAGAAATGTCAGCAGTCATGCAGGCACTGCGGAATCATGGCGTCGATGAAGTATATATAAACATCCTTGAAGAAATCTACAGGGGATCAACTATTATTATAGTGCTTCATAAAGACAGCAACAGAATACCAATCAAGAAGGGTGTAAGGCAGGGGGACACAATCTCCCCACTGCTATTTACCGCGTGCTTACAGGAGGTTTTCAGAAGCCTAGAATGGGAACAGTTAGGGATAAGAGTTAATGAAGAGTACCTTAGTAACCTGCGCTTCACCGATGACATTTCATTGCTGAGTAACTCAGGGGACGAATTGCAACTCATGATTACAGAGTTAGACAAGGAGAGCAGAAAGGTGGGTCATAAAATGAATCTGCAGAAAACGAAAGTAATGAACAACAACCTCGGAAAAGAGCAGCGCTTCGGGATAGGTAATAGTGCACTTCAAGTCGTAAAGGACTAAATCTACTTAGGGCAGGTAATAACCGTGGAGCCGAACCACGAGATTGAAGTAACTAGAAGAATAAAAATGGGGTGGAGCGCATTTGGCAAGCACTCTCAAATTATGACAGGTGGATTACCAGAGAAAGGTATATAACAGCTGTATCTTGCCGGTACTTAGCTACGGAGCAAAAACCTGGAGACTTATAAAGAGGGTTCAGATTAAATTGAGGACGACGCAGCGAGCAATAGAAAGAAAAATGGTAGGTGTAACCTTAACAGACAAGAAGAGAGCAGAGTTAATTAGGGAACAAATGGGGATTAAGGATATCATAGCTGAAATCAAGAAGAAGAAATGGACGTGGGCCGGACATGTAGCGCGTAGACAGGATAACTGCTGGTCATTAAGGGTAACTAACTTGATTCCCAGAGAAGGCAAGTGAGTTAGGGGGAGACGGAAGGTTAGGTGGGCAGATGAGATTAAGAAGTTTGCGGGTGTAAATTGGCAGCAGCAAGCACAGGACCGGGTTAACTGGCGGAACATGGGAGAGGCCTTTGTCCTGCAGTGGACGTAGTCAGGCTGATGATGATGATGATGATGATGATGATGATGATGATGACGATGATGAAGATGATGATGATGATCTGCGGAAGATGCTGCGAACGCCGAAAAAAGTTTCAAGATTAAGATTCTTTGTACAACCAATCTAAACTGAATGGTATACTATCTGGTCATGAGTCGATATTACATTAGCTGGCGTTGACTTGAAGTGTACTCGTGGAGAACTCGCCGGTGATCTCCTTAGCGGGATTTCTTAGCAATCAGGTGCGTATGAAAGGTAATTTGAAACAAAGTTTTCCACTTGTGCCTACAAAATAACGCTTAGCCTACCAGTTATTGCGTCACAACTGCTTAACTTTATGTTCTGCCGCAAGTGTAACCTCCTCATCGAGTGCTGCCATGTTTCGAACGTATGAGGTTCTATGAAGCGTCTGCGACCGTTGATATATACCTTGCATCCATGATTCGAAAATGTTTTCAACGGTTTCCAGTACTTCGTACTGAACTATGGGAGAGGAGTGAACCGTCCAAGTTACAGGTAAAATAGAGCAAGACACTGAAAATCATACAAACAACTTGTTTAGACAAAGTGGTTAACGATCTTGAGCACAACGCACTCAATTATGGGAGAGCAGGGAGCCGTCCCGATAACACTCAAACAAAGTTTGATCCGAGTGTGGAGGAATCGGCGACTGCGTTTAGAAAAAGTGGTTAACAATTTGATACTTGATACTCTACTATGAGAGAGCAAAAAGCACCCCCGTGAGTCTTATGCTTCATGTGGTCATATTCACAAAACTTATGCCGGGAACGAACGTACCAATGAATGATCGATTTAAAACAACGCAAGAACGTGCCTATATGGCCACGTCATATGTTTAGAATACGTTGTGCTTAGGTAAAGGGGTTAACGATTTAGAGCACTTGGTATTCTACTATGGGAAGGCAAAAAATTGTCCCTGAGTGAAAAAAAAATGGCAGATCCAACGTACAGTAGCAATCGATGATATACGAAGCACGAATGAGAAATGTTAATATGTCACTTTAAAATCAGGACAACGTGACGAGCTGGAAGTAAATGATACCGTACATGACTTCCATGTCATAATTATCATGTTTAGATGCGTCGTTTACCCTCGTCATCTATTCACGTCACGTGATACCAAATTTAGTATGTGTGGAACTAGCGAAACGGCCACGAGCACAATATGAGCGTGGTGAGTTGGTCATGCTTTTACATGACACGCGTGTTAGGATTATCATGTTTGCACCAGTCATATATTTTGCCATTCATTGATGTCTTGTAACACCAAATTTGGTATACGTGGAGCTAGCAAAACGGGCGCGAGCGCATCATGAAGGACCCATACATACTCCAATGTAGCGCTGACGTGTGCGCACGCTGGGCACAGCGGCGCAACGTTAGCAGAACGCGAGCACTCTATAGTCTGACGCTAGGCGCGGCCCGAGGGCGACCGGCGCGAAACGCGACATGCTCCATTTTGCGCCATTGAGTTAGCCGAACGACACTGCGTCTCCCTATTTTCGTGACGGAGGGATACTGGACGCGCTGAAACGCGCATGCGTCAAAGCAACGCAGCGTGGCGCGCGCCTGTGATTAAAAGGCAGGACCGGAGCCCGGCGTGGCAACGCTGGCGTGACGCGACTAAATGAACGCCAGCGAGCAAGTGCACCGCGTCACGTCAAAATGTAATAGTGCCTTGACTGTGCACGTAGTCATGTTCGCACATGACATGCATCTCATTATTATCATGCTCGCACCACTCACACACCTTCGTCGTCTATTGGCAACACGTAATACCGAATTTGGCATATGGGAAGCTTGTGAAACGCCCGCGAGCGCATCATCAGTGTTGCATGTTGTCATGTTGTTACATGACACTCATGTCGTGGTTATCATGTTTGGATGTGTCATTTATCTACGTCTTCCGTTCGCGTCGCGTTATACCGAAATTGGTACTTGTGGACGTAGCGAAACGGCCGCGGACGCATCATGAGCATAGCATGTAGTCATGTTGTTACGCATCTCATGTTTATCATGTTTGCACCAGTATCATACCTTCGTCATTCATTCACGTCACGTAATACCAAATTTCGCATATGTTAGGCTAGCGAAACGGCTGCGAGTAGATCATGAGTGTGGCATGTAGTCATGTTGTTACATGATTCGCATGTCGTGGTTATCATGCTTGGATTTGTCATTCGCCTATGCTGTGCGTTCGCGTCACGTAATATCGAATTTGGTACATGTGAAGCTAGTGACGGCCATGAGCGCATCATGAGCGTAGCATGTAGTCATGTTGTTACATGACACGCATATCATGTTTATCGTGTTTGCGACAGCCTTATACATTCGTCATCCTTTCACGTTCCGTAATACCAAATTCTGTATACGTAAATCTAGCGAAACGGCCGCCAGCGCATTATGAGCGTGGCATGTAGCCATGTTGTTATATGACATGCATCTCGTGATTATAATGTTTGCACCAATTACATACCTTTGCCATCTATTCACGTTCCGTGATATCAAACTTAGTATTTGTGACGCAAGCGAAATGACCACGAGCGCATTATGAGCGAGTCATGTCGTCATGTTGTTGCACTATACGCATGTCAAGATTTTACTGTTGTGGCCTTTCGTTTGTGTTTGCCATGCAGTCATGCCTTACCATACCAATCTTTCTAGCATGTCATGTGAACAAGACCACCGCAAGAACAGCAAGACCATGAAATATATGTCATGACATTCATGATATACATATCATGATGTTCATGTTATGAATAGTCGAATATGTTCGTCACCCAGTCATGCTGTGCCATACCAAAGTTCGTATCGATACTACTATCCAGAGGGCCAGGAGAGCTAAAAGTCGTAAGTGGATAGATAGATAGATAGATAGATAGATAGATAGATAGATAGATAGATAGATAGATAGATAGATAGATAGATAGATAGATAGATAGATAGATAGATAGATAGATAGATAGATAGATAGATAGATAGATAGATAGATAGATAGATAGATAGATAGATAGATAGATAGATAGATAGATAGATAGATAGATAGATAGATAGATAGATACGCTCAAAGTCATCGAAGTTTGCTAAGAAATGCTCTGCATTTAATAACAGGCGCATGTGCGCTTTTAGGTGCACTTATACATTTACAATTATATGAAAAGGAAAATGAACATTTGCAGCGACAGCCAATACGGGTGAGATATACCTTAACCACACGAGAACCGTTGAAAACGGCCGTGTAGCAGTGCGAGAACTCTATCGAGTTGATGGAGCTGTGGCATTTCGACGACCGTCGACTCGAAGGCCTTTCAAAAATGTCCGTGTTGGCCTGGTATAAATTTCTAACACGTACATATTACTCACCAAGCAAACGCTGGGGATGACTAAAATGAATCACTAAAGCACTAAATGAATATACTAAGCCAATATATCTATTTACAAATCAATTAAAATAGTATAATGTATACATGTGATCTAAACAACTGTTGATATATGTTAGTGTACCCAAATGAGACGGGCCGATCACTTAAGCTTAGAGTCTACTATATCGAGATGGGGTTCGGATGCCTCACATACTCTTTTACCAGAAAGGTGTTTTATGCCGAATTCCACCAAGACATCTCTGAGATTGTTTTTATCATTGATGTGAAGTAGGCAAAATGCTCCCGAACAGACAAACAAACAGAAAATCACAGTATGTGCCCAGAATAAACGATGATGAGTGAGATGAAGCGTCTGCCAGTCCATTTGTCTGTCTCTCTGTCTGTCTGTCTGTCCGTCTGTCTGTCTGTCTGTCTGTCTGTCTGTCAGTCCGTCCGTCTGTCTGTCTGTCTGTCTGTCTGTCTGTCTGTCTCTCTGTCTGTCTGTTTTTCTCTCTGCCCATCCATCCGTCCGTCCATATAGTCAACACCCCAAGTACTCTCTTACGGAAATGCCATATGTGACACCTATATAAGTTATATGCACCCACATATAGCATATATGTCAGCATATGTGGCTTCTGTTTACCACATAAGGATGTATATCTGTGGGGTCGGTTCATATATGGGGTTATACAGAGCTATATATGGTGCGGTTTCGCGGTTTGTCCATATATTGAGTCTGATCCGGGCCTTAAGGGCATGGCCACACCATATATAACATATCAAGTAAATTCTTATGTGTGATATGATCCTTTATATAAGATAAGCAATATATATATATATATATATATATATATATATATCACCGCGATATTACTAACTTTTATGGGGATTGTCATATATAACAACCCGTAAAGGAGGGTGACCTGCTTTTCTTCTACGACAATATGAGTATTAAGTATAGATGATCTCTCTTGCAGTGCCATAAAACGAACAAAATTAATTTTAGTTCAGCTTTGTGTATGGGATAGTTGAAACATCCATGCATTCACGTAATTTAACTTGTACAAGTTTGTCATGAAAGTTAGGCTTGCAACAATTAATTGCAATTTATCATCATCATCATCATCATCCGCCTGACTACGTCCACTGCAGGACAAAGGCCTCTCCCATGTTCCGCCAGTTAACTCGGTCCTGTGCTTGCTGCTGCCAATTTACAACCCCAGAGTTCTTATTCTCATCTGCCCTCCCAACCTTCTGTCTCCCTATAATCTGCTTGCCTTCTCTAGGAATCCAGTAAGTTCCCCTAATGAACAGTGGCGATCCTGTCTACATGCTACATGCTCAGCCCATGTGCTTTTCCTATTCTTGATTTCAACTATATTATCCTTAACCACGATTTGTTCTCTAATTCACTCTGCTCTCTAATGGTCTCTTAAGGTTACACGCACCATTTTCTCTTCCATTTCTCGCTGCGTCGTCCTCAATTTAAGCTGAAACCTCTTTGTAAATCTCCAGGTTTCTGATCCGTAGCTAAGTACCGGCAAGATGCAGCTTTTATATACCTTCCTCTTGAGGGATAGTGTCAATCTACCTGTCATGGTTTGAGAGTGCTTGCCAAATGTGCTCCACCCAATAACTAATCTTCTAGTTACTTCAGTCTCGTGGTTCGGCTCCACGGTTTTTACCTGTCCTAAGTAGACAGAGTCTTTCACAACTTGAAGTGCACTATTAGCTATCTCAAAGCGCTGTTCTCTTCCGGGGTTGTTGTACATTACTTTCGTTTTCTGCACATTATTTTAAGACCTACTTTTCTGCTATCCTTGTCTTACTCTGTAATAATGAGTTTCAATTCGTTCCCGGAGTTACTCAGCAAATGCAATGTCATCGGCGAAGCGCAGTTTACTAAGGTACTCTTTATTAACTCTCATGCCTAACTGTTCCCCATTCTAGGCCTCTGAAAACTTTCTGCGTGTACGCGGTAAATAGCATTGGGGAGATTGTATCCCCCTGCCTTACACCTTTCTCGATTGGTAATCTGTTTTCTTTATGAAGCACTACGGAAGCAGTTGATCCTCTGTAGATTTCTTCCGAAACGTTTATATATGCTTCGTCGACACCCTTATTTCGCAGTGTCTGCATGACTGCTGATATTTCTACTGAATCAAACGCCTTCCCGTAATCTCTGAAGGCTATTTATAGTGGTTGGCTATATTCTGAACACTTTTCTATTACCCGTTTGATAGTATTAATGTGGTCGATTGTTGAGTAGCCTGTTCGAAATCCTGCTTGTTCATTTTGTTGATTGAATTCTAATGTTGTCTTAATTCAGTTAGCATTTACCTTTGTACATATCTGTTATACAACAGACAGCAAGCTGATTGGCTTGTAATTCTTCAAATCCTTGTCATCTTCTTTCTTATATGTTAGGATCATGTTAGCGTTCTTCCAAGACTCTGGTATTCTTCCCGCCAGGAGACACCTCGTAAACAGGTTGGCTAGTTCTTCTAACACAATCTGTCCTCCATATTTCAGCAGATCTGATGTTACCTGATCCTCACCAGCAGTTTTGCCTCTTTGCATGCTCTCCAAGGCTTCTCTGACTTTTATCATTACTGGTGGGATGTGATCTGGGTTACTGCTCGTTCTTATACTAAAGTCGTGGTTGTGCTGGCTACTGTACAGATCTCTGTAAACTTCTCCGCTAATTTTACTATCCTATCCATTTTGGTAGTTACTTTGCCTTCCTTTTTCCTTGTCTGGTTTTTTGCCTATGCTAAGTTTCTTTTTCACTGCTTTGACGCTTCTTTCATTCTTCAGAGCATGTTCAATTCTCTCCATGTTATACCTTCTTAAATCGAATAGCTTACACTTATTATTAGACCTTGAAAACTCTACCAACTCTATTTTGTTTGTTGTACTTGATGTTTTCAAGCTTTGACGCTTCTTATAAGATTCTTCGTTTCCTTGCGAGCTTGCCAGCGTCATGTCTAACTACAGTACCTGCAACTTCCACTGCACACTCCGTAATAAAACTCGTCAGATTATCATTCATTGCGTCAAGGCTAAGGCTGTTTTCCTCGATAAAAGCCAAGTACCTGTTCTGAAGTGCATCAGCCTGTACCACCTGTCTATTTTATTTCTTATATAGTTTAATTACGATGCCTACCACCCTTTCATTAATGATTGTCTATTCTTCAATGTTGCCAGCCATGCTTCTGTGGATAAGCACTGCCAGTTCTCTTCTGCCAGCCAAGCCTCGATAACTAAGGACGTAGCCGTTCTGTAGCACTGTATAGGCCTCATCTGTCCTCCTAACCTCACTGAGCACTATTACATCCCATTCATTCGCTCTAGCTCCTCGAACAGTACAGCTAAACTTGCCTCACTAGATAAGGTTCTAGCGTTAAACGTTGCCAAGTTCAGGTTTCAGTGACAGCCTGTCCGGATCCAGAGATTATTAGCACCCTCTGCTGCGTTGCAGATCTGACCGCCACCATGGTCAGTTGCTTCGCTGCCGCAGGGGACTGAGGGTCGCGTGTTAATTAACGTATGCATGTGGTAAGTAGTGGCCAGATACTACACCAGGGTGGCCAATCCCTCTCTGTTGAGGGAGTGCATTACAGGCGGTGATCACCAGTGAGGCCACACCCCAGGCCTCTTATGCAGCTCCATCACCACGCAGACTTTTTTAAATCCGGTTGGCAACTGCGCGGCACCGGGATTCGAGCCACGAATCTTTTGAATGCTAGGCTGATGTTCTAGCTACTGCATCATCGCTAGGATGCAATTATTACGATGTAAATAAAATACACGAGAGCAGACATGTTTTACAAGGAAGTAATAGTGTCAGGGCACAAAAACTATTGAAGCTCCCGAACCTCGCTATTATGATCAAGCAATCCTATGCAGTATTATGTAAAAACGACATGCATGTCACCTATATTGTTCACATCAATGCAGAATTTAGAGTGGTAGTAGGAAATGGTAACTTCAATGCATTTTTAGCTTGCACATTACTGGACAATATTGATGATTATTCACAAGTTGTGATGGCTATATGCTGTCTTCATTTAATAAAAATTCGGTTAATCTTGTTTACTCTCATCTGCGATTGCTTTCAGTAGCTATTTACCATATTTGCATGTGCAGTGCAATTTTAATGGAATTATCTACGAAAACAACAAAAAAGAACTTATGTGAGTGCAACTCATAGGTAATATTATGCGCAAATTCAAGAGCAAGTTGTACTAATTGATAGCAAAAATGCATCTTGCGTTTCCTTTGGCTACGCAAAACGTTTTTTTTTGCGCAGATAGTAAGTTTATCGAGAATTTTGTGAGTGCACTAGTGAACATTTATTTGCTGAAGTATTTGAAAGCTTCAAAACATTCTCAGATCAGGTACATTTAACGGACATACGTTAAGAAAGGTGCAACTGACTCACAGATGATAGACATTTAATGAACCAAGTATTGAAATACTGAGGCTTTATAGCAAGCTTTCACATCGGCTGCAAATTCACAAAACTCCATTTTGTGCGTGTGTGCCACTACTTGGCTAAGGTCACTAATGCGCATGTGCCTCATCAGGATTAGCTTAAACATTAGCTTACGAATACAATTAGTACGACACATTTTTGCGAATAAGGACTGGCATGATGTATTAGCTAAACTCTACATTATATATATACAGCCCTACGCGATGCAGCTGCGTAATTGATAAAACAGCTAGCGAACATATCCTTTAAACACTAACTCTGGTGTATTTGCTTAAAAAATATGTGTACCGGTACATACGCACGAAAATGCGCAATTACACACTCGCGCATAGCGGTTGAGGGACACCCGAGCGCTAGCAGTTGCTTCAATATGGCCAAATATTTTCGGCCATGTGAGAATTATGTGAGTTATTATTATTATTATTATTAATATTATTATTATTATTATTATTATTATTATTATTAGTCTCATTCTTATTATATCTCGCAGAACGTCCAACGTGTCAATTCCATACTGTGTCAATACTGGGTCGCTAAGTAAGATTTATCAGATCAGTGATCTTGGTATTTGATCTTTTTGATAGAATGCTAAGTTCTATCCACTCGCAATAAATATACTGCCATTGCGAGGCCTTTGTTCTCTATCTGTTGGCAGAATTTCTCTCGAGAATCCAGGTGTTCCTACAGACTTCTACAAAGTGTATATAGTTGTATATATATATATATATATATATATATATATATATATATGTATATATATATATATATATATATATATATATATATATATATATTGAAATGGCCTTGCTAAATTCAGCAGTCAGGATCGACCATTGCGTGTACCTGCCAAGTTCTTGCAACACACTAAGCTTTACAGAATACCAAGTCTCTCTAACGTCAACTTTCTTGATTTGCTATGTTTTCAATTGTCCACAGTCATTTTCGCTCAGTGAGTTTTTCCTTGTCTTAACGTAGTTTTGCATATGTACAGATTCTTCCCTTTTCTCTCTTTCAAGAAGCCTTCCACAAAGTTGTGTATATTCCACATTATCTTTCAGTCCCATTCCATGATTATCTTCTCTTTCATTTATTGTTCCCTTGTGCGTCGATTCCTTTTTCTGTGCTCATTTTCGCTGTTCTTAATAATTACCTTTTCTTTAGACAGTCCGTAATGTATTGTTTCTTGTTATTGTTTTATTTTTGCGTGCGCCAGCATGAAAGACGCTATTATTGTTCCTGGATACGTTAAATAAATGATTGATTGATTATTCATTGAATAAATATTAATATTATTAAAAATGCTTTAGAAATAAGATAAAACTTCAGCTTGAACGCGTCTTGGTAGCCAGCATACACGAAGCAGTGATAGCAACTTCACCGAATACCTGTCTCAAAGTCGTGCACCTGCAGTTTTCTGGGACCGCAAGGAGAAGCTGAGCTCCCTTGTCGCAAAAAACTCGCCTGACCGCACTGCAGCTGTTTGCAAGTTTGCTAGGGGGGGGGGGGGGGGCACATGGTAAAGAATGTAAAAGGGCATCAGCCAGAGGGGTGGAAATTCGGGTAACGTTTTTTTTTTCATACAGCAGTCAGTCGATAGGGCAGACAAGAAAGTGCCGCGGCCTCTTTTCAGTAAGGATGAAGGAAATAGGTTGCGCAGACGTTCAGTCGTATGGTAACAATATTGCGTCATTATTTCTGAACGAATGAAATTTCGTTTACCATTAAGTTTAGGAAAGTTTAGTTGGAGTCAAAAGTGCGTGAATCGTCGATCGAAAGCGTTACATAGGTTACACTGCCAAACCTTCAGTGTATCCATCCAGGCTATTGTTGCTTATTTGCCCGCTGAAGTCATAAGTGCGATGCGGATCGTGTTCGTCAATATTCATGCCTCTTGCTTTTCAACTACCGCTGCGATTTCCACAAGAGCGCAACTCTCAGGAACCTACTTCGCTGTACGTGGTGCAATTGTGGACGTACGTGGAAGTGTTTTTGTGTGCGTGTGTAGGCTGCTGGATTAGCGAACGTCAACTTTTCGCGCAAAAAATTGAACACCCATGCTTGCGGGAGAGCTTTCCTTCAAAACTTCTCCCAAAAGCACTACGAATGGACGGGGTGGGCTCAAGGTGTGATTAGGTTGTTTGTATTAACAGGCCCTGTGAAAGAAAAGTCTCGGTGAATTGTTGAGGTAAGCTCATAATTTTCATTACTTCGCACGTTGTTCGCGAATCTTATGATAACTCAGAAAACATAGCACATTGCATGCTTCGTGAGTAAATAACTTCACAGTAATCGTGGTCACGTGATTAGGCTCTGTCCAGGTGTCTTCCTTTTGTACTTCATTTTTTTCACGCAACTCAGTTCAGATGAACTACCAACTCACCCAGCAGTCCATGCTTTTTAATATTATAAGCGTAAAATAGAAGTTTTTGAACTTGCTATGCACCCACTCGAAGTCTTGAGGGAATACGCGCAGTAACGTGTCTTCATTTTTAATGGCTGGCTGTTTTTAAAACGCCAAGTCACGTTAGTAGTAACATGTGATACCCGATGGCAATTTACACTTTTACCAAGCAGTATTGCTGGGATAATACATGTGCTGTGAAACCTGTGCACAGAATACATGTGCTTGTTAAGCATGAAAGTTATTTGTCCTGCAGTTCCAACCAGAGGAAGGTATCGATATTTGTTTCCAAGGAGACGCATAGCTGCGTGGTACAGCCATGCAAATGGCATGCATGGTTTCAATCATCACTCAGACTCGAAATTTTTCAGGGGCGAAGCTCGTTATGGCGTGGCTTGTGTGTTCCTCGTTGTAGTGCGTAACCACCAGTGGCACATACCCGAAATAGCGGTCCTTAGAATGACCGCTGGATGGCGGCACTTGTATATGATGAATACATGATGAAAAGATGTGAGATGGCTGCACTTAGAGTGTTCACTAGATAGACGGATGGACGGACATACAGATGGATGGACGCACTGACAGACGCACAGACGAACACACAGACAGAAATACAGACAGGAAGGTGGACCCACGGACGGACGGACGAACACACAGAGCTATGGCCGCATGAACAGACGCATGGACGGACGGATGGACAGACAAACATACGAATGAATGGACAGACGGCAGAACGTACGAACTCACCAATGGTCACACGGTTGTACGAACACGTGGACGGACGCACGGACGGAAGCATAGAGGGATGGAATCAAGAGTGAATAGACGGACTGACAAACGCTTTGCCGCACTAATCATCATTTACTCCGTGGATATGCTGCCATTTTTGATACTCGATTTATTTGCGTTTTCCCAATTTTTGGTCACGCAATTTTTAATGCACAACCACCGACGCCTACGCCAGAATATCTGCGGGACGAGTTCTTTCCCGCTTTTGCATCAATAGTACATTATTGGTAGAATGGAAAGTGAGTTACGTTTTCAAAAGACATTTTTTAGTGTCCCATAGGCAATAAATATCGATAATAGCCTTCATTCCTACGTGCACAGGGACCTATAGACACCAGGTTTAGCAGTCACGCTATAGGCTATCGTACACGACAACCTTGCATACCAATCCCTTTTGACCGATATCTATGAATGTTGAATATCAAGTCATTCAAATTATTCAATGCACACGCAAGTCATACGGTCAACAGCAAAGCAATATTTCTTTTTAACTCACTATGGACGCACAATTGACATGCCAAAAAGTTTTAAACATAAACACTGTCGAGTATCTCTTTACAAAACATAATAAAAAGTGTCGATATATAAGCATTAAATTTAAACACAATGTATCTCTTCAGGAAAAGTGGACTAACAGTGGCATGTGCCCCGACAAACTTTAGGTAGGTTAACCAGTTACATATTTAGCAATAGTTTCTTGAGAATAACTCGAGATATAATTAGGATAACTTGAACAAAAATGTTGAGACGATACGTACAACCATTGTTTTGGAAACAATGGCGACTGCATGCAGACCTTTTAGCAAACAGCAATATTTCTAGCTGTAAAATTGTTTGTGGGGCTGTAATTTATGCCGGTTATACAAGCTGGATTCATATATATGAATAATCTGGATAGCTACATATAAATGTATTCATATAAGGTCATGTTTAACCTTTTACGGTTGCTTCTATATATAACCATATATAGATGATTGCCATATATGGCTATATACAGTAACGTTCATATATGGGTATATAAAGGATGACATATATCAGGTTATATGAGGCCCACATATGGCTACATCAGATATTAGACATATCAGGCTATATAGGTCCGATACACGGAGATTCCATATAAAGCCTGATATGCCCAATTTCTGCTGTAGCCATATATGGGGATTTTCATATATGTCCATATATGTGAATTTCGTAAGGGCTGTCATCTCGCATCATTTCATCAATCCGTCCATGCGTCTCTCTATCTCCCTGTCTGTCTGTACTTTCATATTTCTGTATGTCTGTCTGTCTGTAAGTCTGTCTGTTCGTATACTCGACAATCGATGTACAGCCACCTCACATCTTTTGATCATATTGCTAGGTGCAAGCCAAGCTATGGAATGCGCCGGTGATGGTGAGTAAGTACAACAAATTTATTGTCAATTTGGCATAAAGGGGAAAAAGGCACGGCAATTAAAGCAAGACTAGCGTGCTCGGCTGTTTCATAGCAGCCACCTACTCGCGACAAACCCGTGAAGGCACCGCTTTCAGCCACTGGTGTTCCAGGATGCCAATCGCGTGATGGACCACGTCTCTTTGCTTGCATGGCTCTTGGCTCTTGATTTCGCTGCTCATGTAGCTCGCATTGCTTCTTGGTTACCCGGCGGTGGCGCACAGCCCCAGGAGAGGTGTCTCTGTGTGGCTCGTGCCTTGCAGTGTTGGCTTACAACTGTGTAGTGATGAAAAGACAAAGACAAGGTTCTGTGGTGCGGCCTAAGCACTCCATCTTTACTTCTAACTGTCTAATCTCATCCTCATTGTGTAAATAAGCCCAGCCACTTTTCATGAAACCGTAAGTGTGTGATGGAGTTGCAGGGTAATTCACCAATCAACACGATTTTTCAAGAGCCTGTTTACGACGAAGCCACCGCCTTGCTAGATTTCCCCCGTTACCACTGGCAGCTTAGCTGTCTCACGGCGAAGGAAACCAGATCCTCGCAGCAGCGGACCCTAGCTCCACCAGTCCCAGCAACACTGCTAGTGCCAGGTTCAGGCATGGCTGGTCCCTGGTTGAACAATGTCTGATAGTGTCTCGTACCGTAGAAATGCAGGCGCCGCTGGCTATCACTACAGGCCACCCTCACCCCCGAGGCCGCGGCGCAATAACTACCCGCTGCCGAGGTACGAAGGCCGTTTCAGCTACCTACGCTAGCCGGCCAACAGCTATCACGACGCGCTCTGGGCCACCACCACGTCAGCGCAATGCCTTTAGAGAATACAGTACATACCGCCAACCTCCTGTATGCTATCACGACCCGATCTGTGCCACCACTACGTCAGCGCAGTGCCTTCCGAGAATACAATGCATACCGTCAATCTCCTGTGGGCTACCATTTCGGTATCACCGGGTGTAAGATCGTGCTCGGCGAGACATCCCCCGCACCCTTCGTTTCTGGTAACACGTCTTCCCGAGAAACGGAACCGGCTCAGCGTGGCAACCCCTTCCTCGCTTGCCCGGCGCGTTCTCGAGAAACGGCGCCCTGTAGCTTCCTCTGGCTATCCTGCTCGTTCCATGAAACTGCCTGTCTGGTGTCGACGAGGGCCACGGGCAACAAAGCCGCGGGGATAAAAGGAGCACCCGGGAAAAGACTAGGGGCCTTTTTGGTGCTAGGAGAGCTCGCAAGCTTGCCACAGGCATGACCACCTTAGGCCCCACTCCGAGTCATACTTTTGCTGACATCTCTGCATTGTAAATGCTTTTGTACATAAAGTTCTATTTGTAAAACATCCAGCGGTGAAGACGTCTTCCTCTAGGGAAAAGACACGAAGACGGCGGTCACCATCTTTGCGAAGCAACGAGCCCGGCTTTACTTCGCCACTAAGAACCTGGTACGAACCGTATTCCGAGTTCAGACGAAAATTTACTACGGGCATATAACTCGGTTCTGTCATCGACAAGAGAGCAGACATCACGATGCAATTCCCATCAGCGTTTCCTCCAGTGGGCACAGGTCACAACAATGGTCATTGGCCTGTCTATTTCAGGAGTACCTCACGGCGAGAGAATCGTTGGGGCAGTTCTCCCGCTTCCGACTGTAGTTTGACGCCTCCGTCTGGCCGACTTCATCACACACTTTCACCAGGATTACGGCTGTCGTCACCGCCGCCAATGGGAAACTAGCCAGCGTGACCAATGGAGGCGAGGTCGCACAACAGATTTTGTCTCAGATACCTCCACCAGGTTCGATGTCCAAGAACAAAATACGTGCGTTAATACATACTTTTTTCACTATTGCTTTGGGCACCCTGGTTCAACGATATTATTTATAAGTCTTTATTTCGAAAATTTCATTCGTGGAAAAGTTACGTTTTCTTGGAGTGAATCAACAGGATCTCGTGGTTTTGATGGGAAAGTACTTCATGCTCTCAAAGTTTGTACGGTCAACATCTTATTGGCAGGAAAGTTGTTCCCAATAGAGTTTCTTGTGCTGCAGCGCTGTACCCACGATATTATTTTGGCTGGGTCTTGGCTTTCTCCAAGGGTGTGCCGCTTTCATCGACTGTGTAACTGGTCAACTTCTCTTCAGCAGTGACATTGTTCCAGCCCTCACGAATGAGTCGCAACAGGTCGTGGAGGATGCTCTGATTATTTTCGATGAACTGACAATGTCACCGTGGTTCATGAGATCAGTTGCGGTATTCGTTTCAGTGTCTGCCACACCTTTTGACACTGCAGTTGAACCTGTCATCGTTGAATGTGCTAAGAAATGCACACTCGTGTCTCGTTGTCTGGTATCTGTTGATGAAGGAGCAATCTTTTTGTGGGCCCTGAACTGTTCCCAATGCCGGTTGTGCTTCCTCTGGGAACGAAGCTCGACGTCTTTGATGATTCCACTGAAGATCCTATTGCGGTCATTAATAACGACGAAAGCGAAAAACAAAGTACCATTCCTTGCGACCGTAGTTGCTCTTATGAGTTGCAGATCATAAGCAAGATTAGCGCCACTTCACAGTCACAAGACCAGCAGATGACATTACACCACCTGTTGAGACGACATGCTTCTGTGTTTGACATTTGCCAAGAGGAGAAGCCACTGCCTTTACCATGTTCTCACGCTCAGCATAGGATTGACACCAGCACCGCTCATCTGTTCCGGCAGAAACCTTACTGAGTGTCGTCATTCGAACGCAAAGTTGCCGCCAACAACGTTCAGGAAAGGCTGAAAAAATGTATCATTGAGAAATCGTGTAGCCCGTGAGCAGCACCAGCCATCTAGGTTTAAAAGAAAGATGGTCCCAGACAATTTTTTGCTCATTAAAAAAGACTCAACGCCCTAACAAAAAAAGATGTACGTCCGCTGCCTCAGATTGGCAATTTAAGACTGCTTACACTCCGCTTCGCACTTTTCTTAAGTAAACCTACCATCATGATATTGGCAGACACCTATGAACCCTTCAGACAAGAAGATCGCATTCGTGACACCTGATGAACCGTACAAATTCAACGTGATGTCATTTGGGCCCTGCGACGCCCCCGCCGTTTTTTTAAAGATTTATGGACTCTGTTCTTCGCGACCCTTAATTGGACGTGTGCTTATGGTACCTGGACGACTTCGGCATTTTTGGGCGTACCTTCGAAGACCATAACATCTGTTCGAGCTATGTTTTAGTCTGTGTCGCAAAGGCTGGCTTGATTTGGAACTCTGAGAAGTGCCAGTTTGGTGAACGACAAGAATTGGTTCTTAGGCACCAAGTCCACACAGATGATGCCAGGCCTGATACTCATAATATCGAAGCAGTCAACACAATCAAACTACATTCCCCGACACTAAAGGAACTTCGCAGCTTCTTGGGCTCATGTTCCTAATCGTCGCTTTGTACTCAGATTCGCGGATGTCGGGCACCCATTGACCATCTTCTCGTTAAAAGGCAGCCCATTCGAGTGGACGCCTGAATGCGATACCGTATTTTTGAACTGAAACTTCTACTCACACCAGAACCTATTCTTCGTCATTTTGATCTGTCTGCTCCTACTGAAGTGCACAGTGCCACATATGAAATTGGCATCGGAATTGTGCTTTTTGGCGCCACAATAATGCAGAGTATGTAGTTGCTTATACAAGTCGACCTCTAAGAAAGGCTGGAAGAAATTCTACTGTGACAGAGCGAGAATGTTTAGTGGCTGTATTCGCCATTCGATGTTTTTTCGTTACCTATACGGACGTCCTTGGACGATTGTGGCAGGCCATCATTCATTACGTCGACTTCTTACCCGCCGAGACCTTTCTAGCCACCTCGCACTATGAGCTTTACGCCTCGAATAATTTGACTTTAAAATTTCGTACAGAAGTGGAAGACGTCATTCGTACGCTGATTGCCTTTCTCGCCTGCCTATAACTACGACGAAAGACACTGCAGATACCTTCGACATCTGTTTCGCTGCGGTTTCTCACACGTTTCCTGATGACAAAATCTTCAAGCGGGAACAATAAACGACTTCTTTTAGACCCTTTGCTCACTGATGCCCACACTCTTAAAGGCAGTCGTCGCCTTCGCCTTCATATGGACTGTTGTACAAGACTAATTATTCAGCAACTGGTGCACGTTATTTACTGGTTGTAAATGAAAGTCGTCGATGCGGCTTTCTCCATACTATGCACGATAATCCAACGTCGGGACACATTGGGTTCATTCGCACATTGAGCACAGCAGCGTTTTTACTAGCCTCTGTTGCGATATTTCACGAAGAAATACGTCTCGAACTCTTAGAAGTGTCAGCGTCACAAACGACCAACCCCCTACTACACAGAAACAGGCCGGCTATCATGCAGTAGAGAATATGGCATAAGCTCTAGAAATCCAAAAACGGAATCATTAGTACAGTTCGCATAGCGTAATAAGCCACGGATCTTTATTAGCTTCTTCAGAAAACGGGCTAACCATAAGTGTACAGTGCTCAACTCGGCTGTCTACAACGACGGAGCATCGCGCACGGAGCAGCACTAGCGACATCTGTAGCCGCAAATACGCTACATCTGAGCATGCGTGGCTTCAATGATGTGCCTACCCTGCAGTTTCCACCCTTCCTTATCTCCGCGGCCGCAATGGCTGCTCTGACCGTCGAAGCGCTGTCAACATTACAAAATCAAAATAAAACAACCAAAAACAAATATTCTCGCTTCGTGCTATCATATCACAGCGACAACGGTTTACTTCGTATTTCTTGTTTTTTTTTCCAAAATCGCTCAGAGTGCTTTCGACGGCCAAAGCGGTTGTTGCATCCGCGGCGATAAACAGGTATCAGCATTGCAAGGCAGGTACATCACTGGCGTCGCGCATGCTCAGATGTGGCGTATTTGCGACTGCAGATGTCGCCCGTGCTATTTCGCGCGTGACGCTACGCCTATATATAGACAGCCGAGTTGAGCACTGTGCGTGACGAAGTCTTAATGGCGGAACTAAAAATTAAATGGACTTCATTCTGTGTGTACACCCCATCATTGTACAGGGTGTAAAAGTAATTGGCAAGACCTGATGCAGTGACGATAAAATGGTAATAAGTAAAATTTAGTGAGATTTTAAAAAAGCATATGCATATACTGATATGCAAGAAGCCACTTGATGAGCTATCGGTCAGAGGAAAAGTACTGAAATTATTTTAGCATCAAAATAGATTCTATGCACAAAGAGCGGTAACCGACGTTAGCGTTGACACACTGAACATTATTCTTACGGGTTAGAGATAAGAGGTAATGGAGAGCCTCTTAGTAACAACCAATTCGCTGATGAGATTGCCTTGATTAGTAACTCAGAGGAAGAATTACAGCTCATCAAAGAGTTCGCAATGAAAATAGAAAATATGGTCACTTGACAGGACACTCGCAAATTATCTCAGGAGACAAAAAATCTTATTAAGAGACGACAAACCATGAAACTTTTTATGCAACCGACAAAATGGAGCTAGCAAAGCTTTCGACGTTAATCAATGCGCTAAAGGTAGCTGATGTCAGAAGGAAAAGCATGACAGTATTTGAGCAGGCTGCAAAAAGCGGCAAAAGCCTAAAAGCAACGATTGCAAACTTGCGCATGGCAATAATCGGATATATGCATTAAGGAACGAGGATGACAATATCATAACCAATTTGAATAGGATAGCGGCGGTGGTGAAGAATTTCTACGGAGAGTTCTAAAGAAGCCAAAACAACCAAGATGATATCGTGAGAAACAAGACCAGCCCAGATGAATTCAAAATCTTACCAGTAACGACAGGGTAAATGAGGAAAGCCCTAGAAGGAATGCAAACAGGCAAATTTGCCGTTGAGAATATGTTAACGACGGAGCTCCAAAAAGATGGCAGAGAAATGGTGTTAGAAAACCTTGACATCTTATATGTCCCTTGACGGGAAGTGTGCCAGAATCTTGTAAGTACGCCAACATCTCAATTCATAAGAGAGGGGTACTTCAAAGACTTGAAAAATCACAGGACGATCAGCTTACTGCCCATTCTCTACGAAGAATTTACAAAAATGTTAGCTAAGAGAATTAAGGTGACATTAGAGCAACCAAAAGACCAAACAGAATTTCGTACAGGCTACTGCACGATAGACCATATTCATATTATCACTCAAGAAATAGGCAAATTCGCGGAATACAACAAATCCCTATTCATATTCTTCACAGATTACGAGAAGGCGTTCGACTCAGTCGGGGCATAGCAGTAATGCAGGCACTAAGAAATCAGGGCATCAAACAACCCTACATAAGCATACTAGAAGATATCTACAGTGGATCCACAGCCACTATAGTTCTCCATAAAAAAAGTAACAGAATCCCAATAAGAAAGGGTGTAAGGCAGAGAGGCACAATTTTTCTAATGCTTTTCACCGTGTGTTTACAGGAGGTTTTAACGACGCTAGATTGGGAAGAGTTTGGGACAAGAGGTAATAGACAGTATCTTAGTAACATTCGATTCGGTGATAAGATTGCCTTGATCAGTAACTCGGAGGACTAATTACAACTCATACTTACTGAACTGCACACGTAAAGCAAAAAAGTCGGTCTGACAATAATGTGCACAAAACTAAAGTATTGTGCAACACTCCGGTAATAAAACGGCACTTTGAACTAGGTTTATAGAGATGCTGGAAGTTGTAAAAGAATATATCTACTTAAAACAGGCAGCAATCGCGAAGCCGAACCATCAGAGTGAAATAATCTGAAGAACAAGAATAGGATATATATCATTCGGCAAACATTCTCAAATTATGAATGGTAATCTGCCACTAACCCTCATGAGGAACGTATATAACAGTTGCATCTTGCCAGTACTTACCTACAGAGCAGATACCTGGAGGCTTATAAAGAGGGCTCAGCTTAAATTGAGGAAGACGCTGGGAGTGATGGAAAGGAAAGTGGTATATGTAACCTTAAGAGACAAGAGGAGAGCAGAGTGGGTCGGGGAACAAACTGGGGTTAAGGATATCATAGTTGAAATAAAGAAGACGAAATGGGCATGGGCTGGGCACGTAGCACGTACGCAAGATGACCGCTGGTCATTAGGAGTAACTTACTAGATTCCTAAAGTAGGCAAACGCACGAAGTAAGAGACAGAAAGCTAGGAGAGCCGATGAGATCAAAAAGTTCGCAGGTATCACGTGGCAACGCAAAACACAAGACTGGGTTGATTGGCGAATCACGATAGAGGCTTGGACCTGCAGTGGGCGTAGTCAGGCTGATGATGATTATAATTATTGGAGCCGATTGTGATGGCATAAAAAGCCTACTTCAAGTAATCCCCCCCCTCAACCGCGAGCCTCCATCCAAGTGTCTCCTTTCCTTTAAGCAGGTATGGATAAAGTTGCTCCCTTCTTCCCTTTTTCGCCACCACTCCTGTTGAATTCATGCACGTGGCTTAAGATTGGCTTCGTGGTTCATCTTAAGGCTTTCTTAATCCACGCATGCACGGGGCTTAAGATTGGTTCTGGGGTTAATCCCTGCGAGCTGACAGTCTTATTTTTGATGCAAATATAAGTCGATGAACTAGAATATCGAAGATGCTCTGGTGCACCACAAAATACCTTTCAGCCAACCACTTGATGTGTTTACTTTTCTACAAGCACGAGCGTTTTAGACATCACCTAGCGGTGGTTTCACTGATAACTAGTGGAATTCTTGTAGTAAATATAATTAAGCCTTCCTCTCGCAGCACTCTTGTTCTACAGCACCACCGCTTACCCTTGCGCCCGGGTCTCCATATATTAAGGTAGAGGCAGTCGTCCGAGTTTGTCGTGGCCACTGTCGGCAGCCCCGGCAAAGGTCTCCATGGGTACTGCGGACACGAGGGCACACCTCCAGGGCGTAGCACCATGCCCGGCCGGTACTCCACGAAAGTGGCCTCTGCAAAGCGCCCCGACTTTCCTACATTGCCGAACGGGATGCCAAGGTACTCGGTGACGTTGCCATCAGCGCTGCTGCTGGGGAAGCTCTCGCAGTCGTCGACCCTCCTCATGGCGCCTCCAAGACTGTCCACCAGAAGCGTCAGTGAGCTCTCGGCGGACCACAGAAATCGGTACAGAAGCGCCAACAGAGCGCATAGCGATAGAGTGGACGCAGTAAAAAACACTGCGAAGAAGCACAATGTTACGAGATTCCGAATAGATGTCATTACAGCATATGAATTAAGCATGTAGAAGCGGCTTCTTTTAAGATAAACGTATTCGGCATTAACGGCTTCATGAGGGAAAAAACTAGACCGGTACTGATACCAGGGCACTGCATGTGCCAAGTTCGGTCGTGCTTTTGTGTAGCTGGCATCGGAGGCGTAGCTGAAGGCAGTGCGACACATGGTGCGCTTCCCATTATAACACAAGGTTTAGGCATAAGTGCATTCGGTAGCACATCTCCGCATATATATATATATATATATATATATATTGACACACCTCGATGGGCGCATGAAGAGGAGGAGGTGGAAGCGGTCTGGCTCACGAGCAGCTCGGTCTCCGTTTTCTGGCTCTGAGCTGTACCGATCTCAACCATTTCCTGTAAATAAACGCGTTTCATCGTCACAGTTGTGGTGGAAGGTGCTGGGTAAGCCAGCTACTGTCAAGCGAGACCGGAGAGCAGCCGTCTACTAACGACGGAACCGCAAGAGCACGAGCTTCGCCGCAGCCGTCGACTAGCGGGCTTGCCACCACTACCTCAAGATATGAACTTGGACGGAGACATCCAGCAGCCGGTCGCGAGGGCGCCGTCTTTCCACTACCGAGAGCCACGCACATTTACAGGAAAACCTGGCGATGACGTTGAAGAATGGCTCAGCCACTATCAACGGGTGAGCCGAGCCAATGGCTGGAATGCGGCCAGCCAGTTGTCCCACGTGGGTCTATTTCTCGATGGCAGTGCTTTAGTGTGGTTCGAGAATCACGAAGACACCTTGACAACATGGGCCCAGTTTATGGAGGAGATCAAGAAGTGCTTTGGCGACCCTGCGACGAAGAAGAAACGTGCAGAGCAAATGTTGTCGCAGAGAGCTCAAGCTTGTGGTGAGACATGCAGAACCTACATTGAGGAGGTACTGAAACTGTGCAAGTGTGTGGACACCAACATGACGGAAGAGGACAAGGTGGGCCACATTCTCAAAGGAATTGCGGAAGACGTCTACCACTTCCTTATCGGCAAGGAGAGTCTTGAGTCTGTGGCCGATGTGATTGGGCACTGCCGAACGTTTGAGGCCCTGAAGACTCGCCGCATCACTACGAAGTTCGGACGCCTTGCCAATGTTACGACCGTCGCCACTGTCGATGTGTGCCAAGACTCCGTGCCTACCGACCTTTCGTCAACGATTCGCCTCATTGTACGTGAGGAACTTCGTCGTCACCTTTACGCGCCCTTGAACGCCCGAGAACCACCGTGCGATACACCGTCCACAAGTATCAATGCTACGAGTTTCGAGGAGCGCAGCTATCCCAACCGCGGCCCTCAGCTAAGGGCTCCACCACCGACGTCTTCTTATGTAGAGCCGCCTTATGCTCCCCACAGTCGTTACGGCTACAACAGCCATCCACCTCCTTTTGCGTCTCAGTGGGAACAGAGCGCCGCGTACCCTCAACATCCAGCGACGTTCCCTATGTCCCGTGAACGGCCCGTCTGCTACCAGTGCGGTGTTCGTGGACATATCGCCCGATTTTGCCCAATGCGACGTAATCCACGTTCGACATTCCCTCAGAGATCCGCGACGTTTGCACAACGAAGCCAACGGCCTGACTACACCTACTGGCCCCCCAACCCAACTGACGAGCGGCACGCCTACCAGCCGATCAACCGGAGTGATTCGCCCGGATCTGTGCGCAGCTTAACGCCGCCCACCACCCGTCCACCTCGGTCACCATCTCCACGGCGCCGGTCACGAATTTCGTCTCCGCCACCGGGAAACTAGCCAGCGCGGCCGACGGAGGTGAGGTCGCTGGACGTACCGATTTTCATCAAAGAATGCCTCCACCAGTTTCTATGCTTCAGAATAAGGTTCAGGTACTTGTTGACGACGTTCCCACGATGGCATTGATAGATACTGGCGCAAGTGTTTCCGTGATGAGTTTAGTTTTTAAGCAACGACTGGGCCGTAAGGTTATGTTTCACTGGGACAAACCTGCCACATTTCGGGCAGTGAGCGGCGCATTCTTGCGTCCTGTCGGCGTCTGCACTGCGTCTGTTAGTGTTGCCGGTAAAACGTTCAAGGCGGAATTCACAGTACTGGCTCAATCAACGCATGACGTTATACTTGGCATAGACTTTTTGCGAGAGTGTCGTGCGACCGTGGATTGTGGAGCAGGTGAGGTTCTGTTGTCTACTCTCGCCCAGCAGCCTGATTGTGAGAAAGGTAACCTCACTGTAGCTAAAGATGTACTTCTGCCAGCGTGGTCCACGGCCAGCGTACAAGTGACCACTTCGGAAACCAACTCGAGTTTGAATTCATGTGACATAGTGATTGAGCCGTTGCCTGTAGCTTGTCTCAAGAAAAACATCTTTGTACCACGATGCATTGTATCTCTCGCAGACGAGACGGCTCAATTATGGGTGATAAACAGCTCACCCGAGTCGGTTGTACTACCGGCTGGTATGCGCCTTGCCCTGTTCGAAAAGCAGAGCAGCACCTGCATTGGAGCTTTAAGCGATCTTGAAAGGGCGGGTCCGGAAACTTCTGGTATGGAAGCTGAATTTTCAAAAATGGTTAGCAAGTCCATTTCCTCACAGAAGCGCAAAGACCTGGTTGCACTGCTGGCGAGACATGCTAAAGTATTTGATTTTGCACGGAAGGTGCCTAGGGCTCAGATACCGACCACGCGCGCTCGTCACAAGATCGATACTGGCTCTGCTCATCCTCTCCGACAAAAGCCCTATCGCGTGTCCGTGTCCGAACGCAAAGTTATTGCTGAACAAGTTGGCGAGATGCTAGCCACTGGTGTAATTCAAGAATCGTCAAGTCCGTGGGCTGCACCTGTTATTTTGGTAAAGAAAAAAGACGGGTCCTGGAGGTTCTGTGTTGATTATCGGCGTCTCAATTCTATAACCAAGAAGGACGTGTACCCCCTCCCCCGCATTGATGACGTAATTGACTGCCTTCATTCAGCTTCCTACTTTTCTTCGGTAGACTTGCGATCCGGGTATTGGCAGATTCCCATGGATCCAGTTGATAAAGAGAAGACGGCTTTTGTAACGCCAGACGGTCTATTTGAATTTAATGTTATGCCGTTCGGCTTGTGTAATGCTCCGGCAACATTTGAACGCTATATGGATACCGTCTTGAGAGGCCTTAAATGGGAAATTTGTTTATGTTACCTGGACGATGTGGTTATTTTTGGACGAACTTTTGAGGAACATAATCATCGCCTTGACGTTGTTCTAACATGTTTGGAGAAAGCCGCCTTGACACTGAACTCAAAAAAATGTCGTTTCGGTGAACGGCAAACACTGGTTTTAGGACACCTTGTGGACAAAGCTGGTGTTAGGCCGGACCCGCAGAAAGTGGACGCCGTCAGCAAGTTTAAGCAGCCACAGTCTATCCGCGAGCTACGAAGCTTTCTGGGCCTATGCTCTTATTTTCGCCGCTTTGTACCTAATTTTGCTGAAACGGCCCAGCCACTGACTGACTTGCTGCGCAAGGACGTCCCTTTCCACTGGACACCAAATTGTGAGTCAGCGTTTAAGCAACTAAAGTTCGCTCTCACTTCCGGGCCAATACTATGCCACTTCGATCCCTCTGCTTCCACGGAAATCCACACCGATGCCAGTGGAGTTGGTCTCGGCGCGGTGCTTATTCAACGACACAACAATGCTGAACACGTCGTCGCCTATGCAAGCCGGTCCCTGAGCAAGGCAGAGCGTAATTATACGGTTACCGAATTGGAGTGCCTCGCCGTCGTTTTCGCCGTACACAAGTTTCGCCCCTACATCTACGGTCGTCGTTTCTCAGTCATCACCGATCATCACTCTCTTTGCTGGTTGGTGAGCCTACGTGATCCATCTGGTCGACTTGCGCGATGGGCCATACGGTTACAAGAATTTAACTTCACGGTCCGCTACAAGAGCGGTAATCGCCACGCAGACGCTGACTGCCTGTCACGGCTTCCTCTACCAACGACCGAGTGTGAAGCTGATAATTTTGACGATTTTATCACAGCTATCGACTCTCATTTTCCTGACATCGCGGCTTTCCGGACAGCACAGCACGAGGATCATTGCTTAGATCACCTGTTTGCCTCCGCGAATGACCCGGCCAGTTCAAGCTCTTTTGTAGTTCATGACGCCGTCCTTTACAAGAAGAATTATTCTGGCCAAGGCGCCCGTCTGCTTCTGGTAGTTCCACGCACTCTACGTCCCCAAATTTTTCGGTTCTGCCATGACAACGCAACCAGTGGGCATATGGGCTTCGCCAGAACGTTTCATCGCATCCAGCAAAGGTTTTACTGGCCCAAGATGCGACGCGACACAGAAAAATACGTAGCGGGTTGCGAACAGTGTCAACGTCACAAGCGTCCCACGACTACATCACCCGGACTTCTCCATCCCGTACCACCTCCTAGCTCTCCCTTCGAGATTGTTGGTGTCGACCTTCTAGGTCCGTTTCCGCGTTCAGCCAGTGCCAATCGATGGGTCATCGTGTGCGTCGACCACCTGACGCGCTACGCAGAAACTGCGGCTATACCTACTGCAACAGCCTTTCACGTGTCGCAGTTTATGCTTCGGCATATCATTCTCCGTCATGGCCCTCCACGAGTCGTCATTAGCGACCGGGGACGTCAGTTCGTCGCTGACGTCGTTGAAGAGATCCTACGCCTGTCTGCCAGCCAATTCCGCCACGCAACCCCGTATCACCCCCAGACGAATGGCCTCGTAGAGCGGACCAACAGGACGCTAACGAACATGTTGTCAATTTATGTTGATGCCAAGCACAAAAACTGGGACGAAGTACTGCCCTATATCACATACGCCTACAACACCGCGAAACACGAGACGACAGGGTACGCGCCCTTTTTCCTGCTCTACGCCCGCTCCCCTCGCAGTTGTCTCGACACCATTCTGCCTTTTACGTTAGATGTGGAAACATCGGTTGCCGAGTCACTATGCCGCGCTGAAGAAGCCCGTCGCGTCGCACGCCTTCGAACCATTGCATCTCAACAGCGCTCCAAGACCCGGTACGACGCCCACCATCACTCCGTTGCTTACACAAAGGGTGACCTGGTGTGGTTGTGGACACCTGTCCGCAAACGTGGTTTATGCCAAAAGTTTCTGGCCCGCTACTCCGGACCATTTGTAGTCATTGACCGTCTCAGTGACGTCACATACGTCATCTCCGGCGTCACAAGCAATGGTCGGCGCTCTAGCAAGACACAGCTGACACACGTCGCGCGCCTCAAGCCATATCACCACCAACCTTCCTATTGACTCGCCCAGTGGGCATCGTCTGCGAACGGGGGAATTGACACACCTCGATGGGCGCATGAAGAGGAGGAGGTGGAAGCGGTCTGGCTCACGAGCAGCTCGGTCTCCGTTTTCTGGCTCTGAGCTGTACCGATCTCAACCATTTCCTGTAAATAAACGCGTTTCATCGTCACAATATATATATATATATATATATATATATATATATATATATATATATATATATATATATATATATATATATATAGTGGGAGTAATAATTCAATGGGCCAGTTAGTCTTCGTGAAGGTATGGGATATGGCACAACGGGAGCGTTGTCAACAAGGATAAATATATTTATTTCCCAACAGTTTCGGGAGGGGTCCTCCCTTCATCAGGGAATGAGTTATAACTCATTCCCTGATGAAGGGAGGACCCCTCCCGAAACTGTTGGGAAATAAATATATTTATCCTTGTTGACAAAGCTGCCGTTGTGCCATATCCTTTATATATATATATATATATATATATATATATATATATATATATATATATATATATATATATATATATATTGAATATTTGCTTTATTTCGGCTATCATCCTCCCGTGGCCTTTGCCGGGTTATTACGAAGTTTTGAATGTCGGCTGTGGCAGATATCACACTTTTACTGTGTAGGTTGTAAACTACCAGAGAAGGCAGATATTGCATACACTGGGAGAAATATTCCGTTGACAGTCTTTCTTATTATCTTAAACGGATGTTTCGCATCAGCAATTAAGGGTGGGTCTGATGAAACTTCTTCAATTTTAATGCAAGTTCTTTACCGCAGCGCTAGCATTCTAGAAGTCCAGAGAAGAATTGAAGTCCCATTTCTTTCATGTGTATCACAATTACACTGTCAGAAAATCATTTTATGGTTCGAAACTCGTGGAGTCAGTACTGTAATCTACACGCACATTTTGTGGTTGGCAACAAAGCAAAGAATCGCACTCGGTGTGTTAGCGATAAAGAAAAGACACCGAGGACAGCTGACAAGCCGCGCATGTTTTCGAAGACTAATGGCAACCAGCTCCTTAACTGCATGAGTACGGAAATCCGCCTGCATGACCAGAAATTGTCACAGTCAAGTGCGAAGACACCCGTTTACTGTGTTCTCAGTTTTTCAGTAAACAAACCCATGTGTGTCATGCATCCATCAAAGATGACTCAAAGGCCGAAGCGATCTCTTTCTTCATGTGTTGATCCTCCCGACCCCACACGCTTCCACCACCTATCATGCTCTTGCACTGCCTCTTGCATTCGAAACATTACACGCTTGCTGCAAATTACCACGTTCCTACGAGAATAGTTCATTTGAGACTCAGGGAGCGTCATGCATACACGTCATTATTTGAACCCGCACTGTGTGACGGCCCTGTGCCGGCACAAACATGAACGTCTGCGATGAAGTGTCACACTGAGTGAGCCATAAGAGGCATTGGCTTCATATTCTATACATTTTAGCTTAGTTGTGGCGTTTACTTCGTAGAGTTACTGTCAATCATATTTTTTAAGCCGTGTTGGTTTTCATTATGTTCTAGACAATCTCATTTACTACTTAACACACGGATTTTGGCACTACTAGGCTTGTTTTTGCTAGCTTCAGTCAGCCAGATGAGATAAAAGAATGAATAGCAAGCCCTACCCATGCAGTGATACGCACTTAAAACGTATTGCTATGTTGCGGACACACGAACCCTTTTAAAGGGACGCCGAAGAGCCAAACGATTTCAAGCGTATCAGTAAAGTATGATTTCCAAATCCCTAGAAACACCCCTCTCGCTGCATCACGACGTCTGGTAAGCGAGAGAAGGTGTGAAAATAAAATAAGGGTGTTGAGCCGAGACAGGTCAAACCCAGGAAGAAGAAGCCCCTCCTTCCACGAGCAAGTCCGTGCTCACGAGGGCTTTCAGCTAGAAATCGACCAAGATATGGCTGAAAATAAATATCATTCGTTCTATATAGACCACGCTTCTTTTCAGTGAAGCGTACGCTATTTTGAACAATTTGGTGCCGGAGATTTGTGAACTACTATGAGGGACTGTAGAAGACAACGGAGAGCTACGAGTAAACTGACCGCCATGGAAAGGCTGAAACTGAAGCGGACGTCGAGACAATCTCTACACTAAGATTATCAACGAGACAAAAGCTCTTCTCGGTGATGCGAGAGCCACCATCTATCAGCTCAATGCCGTTTACGGACGTTTGAAGGCGAATAACGATGAACAGAACCAAAATCAACAGGGAGTAAGAGAGCCACATACCAGATGAGGAGTTTGAGGAAGAGAACAACATCGTCCTTGAACACAAGGACCACGCTCACAGCGTCATGAGCGAGCTTCTTAGTAAGCGCGACCGTATTTTCGCTGCCACGTCAGCCCCGGAGCTTCAGACTTCGTCAGAAGCCAGAACCGCTGGAGCCTCTGGTGCCAAGTTACCTAAGCTTACCATCGCCTCATTAGCTGGTGACCTGTGCCGGTGGAATAACGTTTGGGAGCATTTTTACCAGATTATTCACCGGATCGGAAGCCTCGCGGCAACGCACACAGGTAGCTCAACTACCTGAGGTTCTTTTTAAGGGGTGACGCAGCTTCAGCTATTATGGGCCTGCCAATCACAGATGCATGCCACAAGGATAACATCTACATAATCATGAAACGCTCCGGTGACAAAACGAGGCTCAAGCAGGAGTACTTCTCCAGGCTTCGTACATTGCCTTCAGTCCATTCATGTGACCCGTCGGCTCTTCGCAAGTTCTACGACCAGGTCATCATCAACATCAGAAGACTTGAGACTCTTTGGATGAGCAAGAAGTCCTTTTCGGTAATGCTGTGAAACATGTTGCTGAAGGCTTTACCGCACGAACTCGTACAGTACTATCGGTGATGCACCAATCTGTCGACGAGCTACAGCAGTAATGCAGCCTCTAGCACAGAGCTGGAACGACTAATAAATTTCTTGTGTATCGAAGTGGAAAGCTTAAAAAAAGTTAGTTCACTAACCATCGTAAAAAAGATAGTCATAATGAGAATGCGCAAAACAAATCACGCCGGTCTCATAAATAAAAACCCACGTCTTCAGTACTCCATAACAATGCAGTGAAAGTACCAGAGAAGAGTGTGTTTTGCAAATCTAGCCAACATTCCACGGAAGAGTGCTCACTGGATCTCCCGCTACCAGAAAAAAAGCGCGTTTTATCAAAAGACATAAGGTACTTTTCGATGCCCGATGAAATGTAACGAAACTTGTGATTGCGTGTGCCAGATTACGTGCTCTACCTGTCAAGGGCGTCATGCGACAAGCGCATATATTAAGCCAGAAGACACGATAAATCAACAGAACGAACACCAGAATACCGGCAAGTAAACCAAGCTCCAAGACTACCGTATGTACATCTCTAAGGATGAATCAATATACCCTCGAGAATTTATCGACGAGTGTCCTTCTTCAGGCCTTTCGGACTTGGGCCGCAACAGATGTTACATGTCGCTTTGTCAGAGGTGTCATAGACGGAGGAAATCAGCGCACATTCGTCATGGAGAGGCTATACAAGAAGCTGAAGTTGTCATGCGTTGCATCCACCATCATTGCACTCAACACATTCGCAAGCAAGTCAAGTCGAGCAGTGCAAAGGCGACGTGTTGTGTAGCTCTGTCTGAGGAGTCAGTTTTCACACACTGAAGTTGCCTTAGAATTTATACAAATTCCGCACATATACCAAGATATCAAAACAAGTACGAGTTCTTCGATGGTCGCGGAAATACAGAGAGCTGAAAAAGACATTGCTGATCAACTACTATACGAATCCGTTGTAGGGGAAGAAGGAATAAGTGTTCTAATCAGTTTCGCCCAAATGGAGAAAGTGATGACAGGACAGGTCACTTGATGCGCAGGCAATGAGACACTTTTTGCTATGAACACGATGCTAGCGTGCATGTTTCAAGGCAACACCAGCATGGCACAGGATGTTACACATCCATGGACTATGGTCGGTGTACTGAAAACCATGTACAAGAGAGCCATGAATTCTTCCATTCGTTTTGGCAACTCAAAAGCGTAGGAATAGCAAACGCCGTTGACAGTGAGAGTCCAGTACTCAAGCAATTTGAACAGACCATCTGCCTTAGGGGCCGAAAGATGCAATGTAACGCTGCCCTGGAAGGAAGACGTGGAGCTCTTGGACAAGTAAGTGGCTAGGACGAGACTTTGGAAACTTCTCCCCCAAATGTCGAATAATGAAGGACTCATGGGGACATACGACACCACCATACGGGAGTACCTACGAGTGGCACATGCTGAAGTTGTCGACGGTACAACCATTCGTCAAAAGTTTATTATATGTCGCATAGAGAAAAGATACAACACCACACACTCAACACGAAGGTCCTAATTGTTTTCCACGCTTTCTCACACTCAAAAGGAAGCTTTTCATTGAATGATTGCCTGCAAAAGGTTTAAAACCTGTACCAGGATCTCGTGAGGTGTTATTACGTTTCAGAACGCACCGTATAGCCTTGCTTGCCGACAATGACAAGGAATTCACTCATACTTTGGTTGCAGAGAAAGACAGAGATGTTTTTAGTTCCCTATGGTTTCGATAAATGAAAGCACCGCGCTTCTCAGAGGAGGATGAAATGAAAGCACTGCACTTCTCAGAGGAGGATATTCAGGAGAGGAGAATGATGCGAGTGCCATTCGGAGCGACGTGCAGTCCCTACTTTCTGACGGCAACTATACTTCATCTGAAAAACGTGCATTCAAGAAAAGCCAAAACTGCTATACTTCTCAGTGAATCAACCTACGCGGATGACCTCGTAGCTGGAGCAGTCAGATGAAAAAGCACTTCCAATCTGCAGAGAAGCCTAGAAGTTATGCCGCAAGCAGGGATGACACAGAGGAAATAAACGACCAACTTGGATGGATTGATTATAGCATTAGAGCACGAGGAACAGTCCAAGGAACTGGCTATCCCTTATGAGACAAGTGTTCAAGTACTTAGAATTACATGGAATTTACACACGGATACTCTCACAATTTCTTTCAGGGGCCTTCTCGAATTTATCAAAGAAAAATGTGATGCTAAGCGGTTCGCTCTTCAGCTGCTTCAAGAATATTTGGCCTGATGGGATTTGTCGCGTCATTCATCATTGCTATAAGCTCCTTCTTCCAGAAGTTATGGACAGTAGAATAGCATGTGATGAGCAGATACCTCAAGATTATCAGGATAAGTGACATGATCGGGTCCGTCAACTGCCGCTCTTGCAAAATGTTTTCGTGCAGCGTTATCTTTGCAGCGTATCCAAATCTCCCACATCACCGCGAGAAAAAAGCGTGCATCTCTTTAGCGACGCAAGGCTTTTGGCATACGGTGCAACGCTTTACGTCGTACCGAGCTGTTCAGCTAAGCCAGAGTTACTGATCTCGTGTAGCACCTATCAAGACAATGACACTACCATGGCTGGAGCTTCCAGGAGCCTTTATTGAAGCAAGACTACTTCACTATGTGTCAATTGCACTCGTAGGCTTCGAGATTCACTGTACAATGGGGCCTAATTCCGCAATCACACTTTGGTGGATAAAAGGCGACATGACAACTTAGATGCAATTTGTGTCGAACAGAGTAAAAGAGATCAGGGGTAAAAAAACAGATTTTTCTACGCGGAGGTATTGCTTTGGTCATGTGAATTCAGCCGACCTGCTGATACGTGGAGTGTCTGTGGAGAAATTATTGTCCAGTAGCACGTGGCGACATAGACCAGACTGGCTATGCGAATCAGAAGACCGATGGCCTCTATAACCATTATAAGCTATCAGCACCGACGACAGGAGTTCATGTGAAATGATTGACGTGCATGTTGCAATATCTAGAGAGACAACAGTGGCACCAGCCCAAGACATTAACAGTTACAGCAAAACTTAAAGGCTACTCATGGTCACAGCCTGAGTATTCCGATTCATTGAACGCTGACGCCTGAAAACCGCAGCGTGCACCGGATATCAAGTTGCCGAAGGGATTACTGAAGTTGAAAATTATTGGATCAGGGGCCGAATTCACAAAGCTTTCTCTTTGGCTACGCATTTTCTTTGCCAAAAATTCTCTTAACTGGAGGGATTACTATAGCGCGGGTATGAATTTAACTTATTCGGCACTTAGGAGGGCAAGGAGGACACACGATAGCCGATGAAACGACGAGGAAAAAAAGAAGTGTGTGCCGATAATATCAAGGTAGCACGCAAAACGTCTAGCATCGAGAATATACGATGATAGCCAATGATTTGCTGCATCTAAGTTTCAGTTCCGCGAGCGTCTGCTACAGCGCTTACGGGATGTCGCGTACGTTGTATTAGACGTTTTGGTGTGCTGTGCAAAGCCAAGCACTCGCCTTTAATCAACGACTGTAGCTAAAAAATAATTGCTCGATGGCTTTAAGCCACCGAGCAATCCATGCACTATCTCGCCAAGTACAAGTAAACAACACTCCAGGTGCACCACATAAATGAAACCACACATAAATCGATGCATGCAATGTTTGAAAATGTGCCACGAATGTCTTCCCCTATTTAACGCGACCAGTTACCTTACATTTCCTTGAAGCTGCGCTGCTACTTAACTAATTCGGTGCAATCTAGCACGGTATAGTGGTGAAAGTAAGGGTGTTTTGTACCTATAGTCAAAGGTAGCCTTTGTTACAATATTCGTATTACAAGACACATGAGCGACTTTGGTGCCTGCAGACAAATTTAGCGGAAATAGATAACAGCAGTAATCAAATGAAATTGTGAGTGCAGTTTCGCTGGTTCTATGCACCGCAGCATTTTTATAAAGCCGGAATGCGAGAACGTGCATACGCTTACGCTTAGGTATATGTTATGCCTGCGAGTCGACAGCGAACGTCCGTGCCTCTGAAAAAGGCAATCTGTGTCAAGGCCAGCCCGCGAGTCCGCCTGACGCGAACAACTCAACGACGTCAACAGGCGACGGCGCCTTTCTGGCGTGCACGTGCAGTGAGTCACCTCCGCAAGCGAGCCCGTCGAGTAAACAACCGGCCTCTTCCTGTCTGGCGGCTGGCGCAATGCCTAGCGACGTCACTCGTCCTTGGGTGCAGCCACCTGCAGCGCAGCCTCTCCAGATTCGATGAGAGAGAATGGCGCGGCCCAGCGGTGACCCCCATTGGAGGAGTCTGACCTGACGACCAGCGGCGCTTCTGGTTGGACATTTGGGTTGGACCCAGTGCATATAAAAGCAGCCCTGCGGCGCGTCGCGAGCAGTCCCCGTGTCGGAGAGCCGACATGTGCGTAAGAGAGCAGTCCTCTTTGAGAGCAGACCTATGAGTTAAAGAGGAGAGCTCGGCTCTTCGAGTCTCTGTCGGCCCCAGTGCCGAATTTGTAACGCCTCTGTATATATGCTGTACATAAACCTTGTTTAACTCACCGTCGTCTCGTCCGCTCGTCTATCAACTCTGCGCAGAAGCAGTTGCGAGCTGAGAAACCTACGCTACCAAACGGCTGGTGACCTTCCCGGCGGAGTTCGAAGCAGTGGCGCCTTCGGGACCTTGTTGGCGTCGCCGTCTTTCGAAACAGTGGTTGCAGCAGTGAGATTTCGAGGCGCCCTTCGTAACATCGTCGGAGGCGTGCTTCGCAACAGTGGTGGCAGCGGTGGGATCGGCCGGCGTCAGCGACACCGATGCGGTGAGTGTCTGATGTTTTCCCCTCAGTTCACCAGACTACTCTAGTTCAGGTTGTAGTAGTTTAGGGAAGGGCTGTGTGAAGCATTGAAGTGAGCTTTGATCGTTTCAAGCCAAGTCGAAGCGCTTTGAAACCAAAGTTAATGCGGAGGGGGTAAACACGGGAGTGTGAAAAATTGCTTGCGCGTCTTGCTAGTTGACTTATAGTGGGTACGGAAAGTAAATTGTTAACAGGGGCAAACAGCAAGAGGCTAGTGCGAACGATGGATAACCTTAAAGTGAAGGAACTCATCGAAATTTGTGAGGAACTCGGCATTACTTTGTGCGGTGCGAAACGAAAGCAAGCGATTCTTGATGTCATGAAGGATGAGGGAGTGTCGGCTGAGGAAGTCGATGGGGCCTGGGTGGATATCAAAGCACGCCGCGAGGAGGCCGAAAGGCGAGAAGTTCGTGAACGTGAGGTAGCCGAAAGACAGGAGCGCCTCGTTGAAACGAATAGAATTGGCAATCCTACAGTGTTCGCAGGCGCCTAGCGTAGCTTCTCCGACGATTCAGGTCACCGGTTTTAAAATTCGGGACCAACTGCCACCGTTCGTAGTAGGCGAGGACATGGCGAAGTATCTCGTCAAGTTTGAACACGTCTGTGAGCGAAACGTTTTGGAGCGGTCTCTTTGGGCGCAGAACCTGTTAGCTCTTCTTCCCGGCGAAGTGTCCGACGCGATAACTTGCTTGTCGAGGGAAGCGTTTGAGAGCTATGACGAGGTTAAGGAAGTGCTCTTGAGACGTTATAAGTTGTCACCCGAGGCTTTCAGGCAAAGGTTTCGGTATGCTAAAAAAAGGAATGAGTCACACGTTGACTTCGCATTTCGTCTTAAAGCCGATTTAATTGAGTGGCTCAAGGGTGAAGGTGTTTCTGACGACCGCGATAAAGTGGTGGAATGCGTTGCATTGGAGCAATTCTACCGCTGCATCGAGGAGGATGTCAAACTTTGGCTGCAAGACAGACTTAGTGAAGTACAGCTAAACAAGGCAGCAGAGTTAGCTGAGGAGTATTATACTCGCCGAAAGTTGCACAGCAGGGCAGTGCGCGTTAAAAAGGATGAAAGAAAAGAGGGCTTTTCAAATAAACCTGATCAACGGAAACCCGCTCCGCACCGTAATTTCAAGAAGGACCCGTCTCTTACGAAGGACACTGTAGGGGAAGGGCAAACGGAAGCGGAGAAATCGAGTGAGGTTTCTACCACACGGCCGTTTGAATCACGGAAGCCACTAATCTGCTACAACTGCAAAAAGGAAGGACACATCGCGATAAACTGTCAGGAAAAGTTTGCTTTCGCAACAATCCGAGAATCAGAAAAAAAACATGCGGTTGTTGGAGCCGTATATCCAAGAAATTAGTGTGAATGGGAAAGCGTGTCGAGCACTTGAAGACTTCGCGGCAACCATGGATGTTGTCCATCCTTCATTGGTGTCTCCGGATGACTTTACAGGAGAATGCACATGGATCAGGCAAGTCGCCGAGGAGCAGAGTGCTTGTTTAACAAATCGCTACGGTTGTCATTGAAGGCCCGTTCGGTAAGCTTCGCACCGAAGCGGCTGTGTCTGCCGCGCTTCCCGATCGTTTTCCTCATCTTTTCTCCAACAACTCAGAGCAGCTTCTCAAAGAGCAGGGTAAATCGTTCTTCCCCAACTTAGCGTACATGGCCCTCAC
Organism: Rhipicephalus annulatus; assembly: GCA_013436015.1. Classification (NCBI taxonomy): domain Eukaryota; kingdom Metazoa; phylum Arthropoda; class Arachnida; order Ixodida; family Ixodidae; genus Rhipicephalus; species Rhipicephalus annulatus. Next base: position 316,507 of record WOVY01014844.1, on the reverse strand, counting down.
GCGATCGCAAGCGCGGAAGCTTTCGCGGGAGCTTGATCTTGTTCAATGCGGTGAACTCTCAAGTGACCTTGTCGGCGGGTCGACGGAACCTCAGAGAGGAAATTTCCGCGTGAGTCATGTGAGCAGTCACGCGAGCGGCCTGCCGCCGAAGCGACCGGCGCGGTTTCCGTAGAAAGGGGAGACGACATGGCGCCATTGAATCAGAGCGAGAGGGCTGCAACGCTCTCGCCTGTAGCAGAAAGTAGGAGTAAGCTGTCGAGGGTTGATCCAGAGACGCTCATTCGAGAGCAGCGTGAGTACCTCTCGATTGAAGCTCTAGGGGAAAACCACATGAAAGCTTCAGAAGTGTTGTCGAAGGAGTATAACGACAGATCGTCGAAAAAGCGCACTCTTGAAGTAGGAAGTCAGGTAATGCTGCTGCAGCCGTCCAAAAGGAACAAGCTTGAGGTTAATTGGGAAGGGACCTCCAAAGTATTATCGAAGCTTTCCGATACCGATTATGAAGTGAAATTAGGAAGGCGGCCAAACAAAATTTACAACTTGATGAAACCATAAGTTGAACGTCAAGCGGTCGTAAATCAGCTGTTGAATGCTTCAGAGGAAGAAGGAGCAGAAATTTTGATCAATAGTGATGTAATCGAAAGGGAGTCCGAGGTAATCTTGGAGCAGTTGAACCTAGAGCCTAGGTTAAGTGAAGTCCAGAAGAAGGACCTGAAAAGGATTGTTTCCGAGTTTGGATACGTGTTTTCCGACCACCCCGGAAACACGAGGGTGATCGAACACGATATCGAGCTAAGTGGTGAGGAGTCAATCCGTAGCAAGCCGTATTGTTGTTCCCCTGTGCAACGTCGCAAATGTGAGCCGCTCTTGGTACCGCATAGGTATCGTCGCCTAAAAGTGGCCGGTTACTGAGGCGGAGCATGATGCTCCAATTGCACAACTTTGACGTTCGCTAAAAAAGGGGGAAAGCTTAACGCTAATGCAGGTGCATGGAGCAGTGCGTTCTAGCTAGTACCCTCTCAACTTTTCGGTTTCTCGCTGGCGATTCGGGGCAAAACTTTGACCTCATCACGACCTTTGCTGAGCGCTCTCGTTCAGAGTGATCTCAACGAGCAAACTTTATGTTGTATTCTAATTCTTTACGTTGTTGTACGTGGGGAAAAAAAGAGTTGTCATTTTAAGAGTCATGTGTCCCACATGTGCCTCTTGGTGTAGAGGGAACGAAATTCCGATAGACACGTAGCTAGGTATATGTTGTACTATACTTTGTCTGGTGTTCTGTCGGGTGACCGAGGGCACTTGCTTGTGTCGTGTGTTGTCTGTTGTCGATCTGTTCTTGACAAGTTGCAGAACCATCGACAAGTGCTGAAACCAAGGATCGTCAGAGACGAGCGAAGCTGGCCGGCAAGTTGTGGCGACAAGCCAGTGGAGCTGGGATCCGTCCTCAAGAATGGGATGTGTTCCCGGAACAGAGCCTGGAGCTGCATTCTCCCCATGGCCCTGGAGGCGAACCTGGAGGAACCTGGCGAACGAGCGCGCCTGACATCCGAGTCACGTGGAAGCAGCTCGTCTTTTCGGCGTATTGTCTGGCGGCGGGGGTGCTGTTATGCCTGCGAGTCGACAGCGAACGTCCGTGCCTCTGAAAAAGGCAATCTGTGTCAAGGCCAGCCCGCGAGTCCGCCTGACGCGAACAACTCAACGGCGTCAACAGGCGACGGCGCCTTTCTGGCGTGCACGTGCAGTGAGTCACCTCCGCAAGCGAGCCCGTCGAGTAAACAACCGGCGTCTTCCTGTCTGGCGGCTGACGCAATGCCTAGTGACGTCACTGGTCCTTGGGTGCAGCCACCTGCAGCGCAGCCTCTCCAGATTCGATGAGAAAGAATGACGCGGCCCAGCGGCGATCCCCATTGGAGGAGTCTAACCTGACGACCAGCGGCGCTTCTGGTTGGACATTTGGGTTGGGCCCGGTGCATATAAAAGAAGCCCTGCGGCGCGTCGCGAGCTGTCCCCGTGTCGGAGAGCCGACATGTAAGAGAGCAGTCCTATTTGAGAGCAGACCTATGTGTTAGAGAGGAGAGCTCGGCTCTTCGAGTCTCTGTCGGCCCCAGTGCCAAATTTGTAACGCCTCTGTATATATGCTGTACATAAACCTTGTTTAACTCACCGTCGTCTCGTCCGCTCGTCTATCAGCTCTGCGCAGAATCAGTTGCGAGCTGAGAAACCTACGCTACCAAACGGCTGGTGACCTTCCCGGCGGAGTTCGAAGCAGTAGCGCCTTCGGGACCGTGTTGGCGTCGCCGTCTTTCGAAACAGTGGTTGCAGCGGTGAGATTTCGAGGCGCCCTTCGTAACGTCGTCGGAGGCGCGCTTCGCAACAATGTCTACGTAAAATGAGGGAGATTCGTCAGGAGGTGTCTCAGTGCTAATGCTTTTCACAAAACACGGTGCAAATATTTCGTCCAGCGTTGTTTGAGCGCGCAAACAAAGCAAGGGACGTGTATACGAGTCTTGAGGTCGAGAGACGTTATCACACATGCGAAAAGGATGAAAATAGAGAGAGAGACTCGTTTCGGCTTCGCGAAAGCTTGAAATTGATAGATAATAAAGACAATTTTCTGGCCCAGCAGACGTCAATGAAAGTCTCCGCAAAGCTGCGTCAGATGCTCGGAGAGCATAAAAAAGTGGAGTACGCGTTATATGGGAGTGACAGCCACTCAGAAAGCGAGATGAAGTGTGACTGTCCTTAGATGTGAGAATCAATGCTAATTAGGAGAGTTGAGTTAATGAGCCAAAACTTTCCTAAATATCGATAACCAAAGCAAACTAAGCATTCATCTAGTGAAAGTAACACTAGTGACAGTGAACTCATAATAGTTAATTAGCGTCGTCACAGACCGATATACAATTTTATTTTTTATCTATATTTGGCAAACTATGAGAAGGTAGCCTACGTTAGAGCCGGCTATCCCAACGTCGTGACAGTAATGTACAAGAATAAATAGCGCACGGTTATACAGTCACACGTGGCGGTTTCTATTTTCTAGTAACCTTGGGCCAACACATTCTAACTATTTTTTCCATTTTTGACAGTTTCACCGGACGTTTTTGCATTTGACTTCATTCGAAGGAATGACGATATATCAGCAATAGGGCGAATGCAAGCACTGCTGCAGTGGACGAGTGGTTACAGCGCTCAACTGCTATCTAGGAGGTACTTGGTTCGATTCGTAGAATCACTGAGCACTTTTCTTTTCAGGCGGTTGCCCGGCCTGACATTACGCGTGGTGGCGGGTACTAATTTTTTTAGAAGTAGGCTTTCGCACTTGCTTCTTTCACTCCCCTTTTGACCCAAAAGCGCTGTACTGTGCTCCTTCAAAAATTAAACAATTCAGGGTTCATAATTTTCTCCTCCATCCTCTCTTATCGCAAAAGTGTACAGTGCTGAAATACCAATGTCATACCTGGTATATTACTTTTCACGTGTTTGGATATTCGACCAGCAATCAGCCTTTACGGTGTTTTGAAGAAAATCTACACATGCAGTGAGCTAACCACTTGCAGCCAAGTTGACTGCCTTTGTAGGGACACGCTTTCGTGCTAATTTGGTGGGCATCATCACATGCAGCAAGACGACAGAGCATGGACAGTTAGGGCAGACACAAACAGAGTGATTAGTTTGTGTCTTCTCTCCCGCTATTTGTCATGCTGCACGCTTCAGTGTATTGTCACTGTCAATGGTCAAAATGAACTATAGCAGTTAATCGAGTTCTGCTGAGAGGGTCCCCTATTAGATGCGGAAGCATCTTATACTCGCGCCTTGTAGTGCGCCGTCCGCGCCGTCCGCGCCCTCCGCACCGCCTTAGTTGAGCTAATTCATTACGTCTGATACAATAATCACTCGTTCTCTGCTACTGCAATATTCACGCGTTCATCAAGTATAAGGTTATTTGTTGCACTTCAAAAGCATACATGTGTCCGAGTTAAAACGGTCAAAGTTTCACATTAAATGCACCAGGGAGGTAAAGTATTGGTACGGAAACCAGTAACACAAACATGAGCTTGTACGGTGAAGTTAGCTATTTAAAACCTACGCGAGCGTCGGTGCACACTGAACCATGCCTATGTATTCAGGCATGTGTCTAACTCTGTTACCAGCCACTAAACTGTTTTAGCGGGACGGCTCAGTGCTCTCCCATAGTTGAGTACGAAGTACTCAAAATCGTTCAACATATTAGATGCGGAAGCATCTTATACTCGCGCCTTGTAGTGCGCCGTCCGCGCCGTCCGCACCGCTTCTCGAACATTCGATAGCTGACGCGCGCGCATGCGCCGTCGCGCCGTCGCCCACCATCTGTGCCGCGCGCGCTTCTCCTTCGAGAACATTCGACAGCTGACAGCGCATGCGTCGTCGCGCCATCGCCATCTGTGCCGCGCGCGCGCTTCTCCTTCGAGAACATTCGACAGCTGACAGCGCATGCACCGTCGCGCTGTATATATACTCAAGGTCGGCGCTCACTCGCTCAGTTGCCGCTCGTCCGTTGGTTCGTCGCAATAAATAAAACACCGCCCTTTCGCATACGTGCCGTACGTGTTCACTCATTTAACACCCCATTTCACAACCACGTTAACCAATTTAGCCATCGACCCAAGTAAGTCGCAATTTAACACCCGTTAACCAATTACATGCTTCCGCATCCTCCTCAGTGTTCCCCCGAGGGAAGCTGCGGGCAATTTTTTGTCCAGAATGGAACAGAACAATGGCAATTTGATTTGTGTGATAAAGAGATACCCTGCTTTTGGTTACTAGAATAAATTTCTAAACTAAAGTTTTTTTTTAACAACAGTTCCAGTGCAGATAAAAGGTGCATGGACAAAATTCGTGTATTCAGCTTGACTAGGTTTGTGACCATAATTGTAATTGCGAACCGGTATCACAGTATGCATAAATATCACACAGATATACAACCACAGGTGATAGCTTCCTTATTCTGATTAAAATTGAAAGGTTGAAATCGACATATTCAACCAACGCAATGTGAACGAGATATGCCATGTAGAGTAGCTATGCTCTAAACTAATCTTCGCAGGTTCGTTCCATTTTAGCCAATCTCTTGCCCATGACTGTAGGTTGGTAAATGAAAGAACTTCTTCAAACGCACATATTCTGTGTAAGGTTACATTTATTTTTATGCAGTACAAAACAAATTGAAATGTGTAATGGCTCAAAAGAGAAATAACTAGAAACAAATTCAGCCAAATCATTACCAAACTTACTCACCAATAATAAACGGATTCTCATTTAAAAGATACATACATACATACATACATACATACATACATACATACATACATACATACATACATACATACATACATACATACATACATACATACATACATACATACATACATACATACATACATACATACATACATACATACATACATACATACATACATACATACATACATACATACATACATACATACATACATACATACATACATACATACATACATACATACATACATATACGCACACACACATACATACACTCAGGTGTAAATATTAAAATGAATGGCTATAAAACAACAATTCTAATACACTCATTTTGAATATACTACAGAAAGTAACTTACGAGAGAAATTCACCGGCACTGTTATGTCTGAACACGGTGTTTCTCGAACCATCTCGCAAAAGCTTGATGCATAGTTTTCCGCTGCTGCCCAGTGACAAGCAGTTTATAAAAAATGCAGGAATAAAGCCCTTGACAATGTCATGCTAAAGAAAAGGGCTGTGCATCAATATTTTTTACATGTCTGTAATATCACTCTATTTAAATAGCTTGGCTCATTCACAACCCACTAACAAAGCATGTTAGGACACTTGGGCTGAAAGTTGGCACAGCACTAGTAAATTCTAGACAATACATGAATAATACAATTATAAGCTACTAAGCTCCTTGGTGCAAACAGTGTGACAGCTATAGGTGCCATTTCGTTTACCCAAAACACTTCTCAAAAGTAGAATCAACTTTATTTAGCTAAAAGTTTCTATTCTGGCGCGTCGTGGTGGCTCAACGGTGGAAGTGACTCTTTCGGCCAAGAAAACAAAGACCAATTATTTTTCCAGTTCGTGAATTCACCCCATGCTAACATTGAGGCAGCTGGTAGGAGTGCTTTTGGGGAGAGGAAATCACCACATTCCCACCAGTTCTGGCCTTGGGTAGCTACTTCACTTGGACAAAAATGATGAAAAACACTCCTCAAGAAGACTTTAAAGTTTGCACATCAACACAGTTCCCATACAGCTGCCTATTAGTCTGCTTGAAAAAAATTGAGTTTACTGGTGGGCAAAGACTGTACACTATGTGAGGTGATGCTCCAGTGCACTGCATGTATGTCTTGTTGCTGGCCTCAACTGCGATGTTGCTCAGCACATATGTGTAAAATAACAACTAATACTATGCCACTGCAAAGTAATTATGTGTCATTTGCATGAAACAGGGACCACAATAAAAGAACATAACAATATTTGCCTTCACAAAGTTCAAAAAATGTAAATAAATTTCCACAGAGTTTTCACAGTTCATCTGAGGATAGTACTATCGGTTGTAAACACATTCTTACTTCCACTAACAAACTATTTTAAGATGCCAGATTCAATATTAGAGTATACCAGCACTTTTGTAGGGCTAAACAATTGTACAGGCACCTAGAAAAACACAAGTGAATGCATGCTATAGCTACATATAAAAATGAATACTTTTATTTCTAGTCGGAGTAGAGCTGCATAGATGATAAGTCACTTGCATTACATTATGAACAAACCTATCCGAGCAAAGTATACATTTAAAAAGTTACACTTACACAGTAGATAAGTAGACTGTTGAAGGACGAACAGGCAGTGAGATAATACCCAAGCACTAAAATATACTGTTAAGATATACTAGGAGTAGTGATGATCATCTTCCTTCCAAATAAAATAATCCACATAGATTCACTTCCCAGAGCTTATACACTCATGGCATCTGGTGCTATACAAATGAGTGTACACTGAAGGATTACATAGATTAAGTACATGATTACTGCATCCATGGCTTTACTTCTTGTACTACAAAGAATGCAAACACAGTTACCATTGGCGACCATGAATGCTGTGATTTCTGGTATGTAAATGTAGAGGCACGCAGGCACTTAACACATATGTTAAAAACTTCAGCTCAAAAATATTTGCCCACTAACACTACAGCAGCCTTTAAATTAGTGTCATATTTTGATATCTTCCATGCAAAGTTTAAATAATTTCGAATGCAAGCAAAGGAACTGCTGAATAATGCACTGCTAAGAAGTTAAGCAGCAGCTGCTCCTGACATCACATTGTGTTCTTCCTGCTGTTGTAAACTTTGAGCAGGAGAACAGTCATTGGCGGTCCCTTTATACTTGTTGGTCTTTTGTGCTCTGTTCTTGATACACTGTACATAACCGTGGAGCACCGAACCCCTTGTTACTGCTGGAACTTAGAAAAATACAGATCATTGTTACAACCATGCTACAAGCAAGAGTGTATAGTTGTCAATTATGTGCTCATTTTTACATATATTGTATTTTCAGAAGCCAATGACAAGGCTCAACACACACACACCTACAAACAGTGAAGACTGAAAATATATTTAATATGATACAAGAGCAAAACTACAATGTTATAGATGAACGCATGAAACTTCTGACAGGCATAAAAAGCCAATAGAGTTTCTTCTATTTCGACTTTACACTAGGTGCGAGAAGTAGACCACAAATAAGTTCACTAAGAAACACAAGTTAGACTGCATTACAACACAACAGCCAATGTTCATAACTTTAAGGCTGTCTAACATATCCAGCTCACCATACCACATATAGGAGCAAATGGGCAGTCTAGAAGACACAAAGAACTTGTGGATTATGAGTGTGCTTGTTGCTGACATCTATTATTCTAAATGAAGAAAACCTTTCAAAAATGCACTTCATCAGGGGAAATAATCATACGCAACAAACACAACGGGCTCCTACAGGTGCCACCGACACTCACCATTATTGTTGATACCAGTGTCTTGCCGGATGGATATGCTGCGTCCTGCACCGAACACCAAAGAAGCGCTCCATGACTTGGATTGCATGTGTGCTAGTTGCATCGCTCTGCTGCTGAAATAGGCTAGCCACAGACAGACAAATGAGAAGCCATGGCTTTGAAACACACTGAACGTCACCTTTAGATTAACAATGCATACTTAGGTCAGGTACAATTTGTAGAAAAATATATATCACTATGCAATCGTGGTGGACATGTTCGGCTGAAACACAAGCAACAGCACTGAGAGAGGAAAAGCTACATTAGGTAAAAGATGCAGTCACTGGCCCTATGTCATCTGAGGCTTTTTCAATAGGTCTTTCTCCTTGCAAGTTATGAACAGCCAGGCAAATTTCACCCACTTGCTATTTCCTTCCAGAGCACTTGATCCACAGAGGGTGTCACAAGCTCGAGAGCTCAATAAGGAATCAAAGTATTTGGGCTCGTTTCAAAGCACAAGCTTTTGAGTCTCAGATTATTGGAGTTTCATTCGTAAGCTGCAGGCTTTCAGCTTTCAACATTCTCAATTATCTTGCAATTTAGTTCTATAAATGTTGAATAAGAATTATGTGTAAGACTATTACAGGTATCCACTGAAAGCAACCATGCTTGAGTTTCCAATTTGTGCACAGTAAGTGGTGTTCACGTAATCGTATGTATTAAAGAAAAACTAACCTTGCAGCCAGCCCTTAGGCAGTTTTGTGCCCTCGAAGCTCCCAAGCAGATCGCAGTCCTTCCAGATGAGGCTGCCATGCATGCTTCCACGCCACATCCGCTGAATGATAACAGTCCCAGCAGTGACATAGGCTTGCACAGTTAGGGAGAACGTGTCCTTCCAATTTTTGTACAGGTGCTCCAAGTAATGATGAGGATTGATCTGCCAGAATGTGCAACCGATGCATCACAGGACCTTAACAAACCAATCTCTGCGATCTGTGAAGAGCCAAAAACGAGATATTTAAAAGCAATCATTAAAAGCACTCACTTCTAATACTTATTTGAGACGGCTATCACTTCGTTAAAGTGACCAAAATCTGCTATAATCACTTTGAAATAAACTGAAGCCTCATGTAAAATTTACGTACCGCAATATATATGTCGTACTGAAGTATAGTACTACCACAGTGGTAATCGTCTATAGAACTAATTTTCCAAAATAACATAAATTTTTAAGTGCAACCTGGCTCCTGAAAAATAAATTCACATTAACTTTCCAACTATCAAACGTGGTCAATCGACAGGCTCAACCTCATAATCAAACAAGAGCTCACTTGTATCAAATCACAAAAAACTTTTATGTATTTGCTCCATAATATACGTATGTATATAACAGTAGTAGTAAATTTTTCATGCTTCAACTTACCATAGAGAAACATTACATCTGATGGGTTTAAAAACTTGCACACGTTATAGAACTGCGTGAATTATAGTACCGGTGAAATTTAGTTCTGCAAGTTGAACTCACCGATCGCAGCATTTAGTAGCCGTCGGTATCATGAGGAACCAAGTACGGCCAACAGGCAAAGTGCATCTGCAGACTGGAAGCTGCCAATGACAACAATGAAGGGCTGGCCAGGCGTGCACGTCCATTGATAAAGTGAAAGAACTGGCAATGACCGGCTGTTGTCAAGGCTCTAGTGCCATGCGAAACGATGGCCATACGAACTCGGAAACCTGTAGTTAGGCGATATTGGCCTACAACTTCATCCAAAGCAAGGCACCGGTGAAATCTTTGCTTTTTCTGGGGGCCGGAGGGAAGTTTGACGTTCACGGGCTCTCGATGCCACATAGAACTCTCAAGTTGTTACCGAAGAACAGTCTAGGCGCGCTTCCCAAGTAACACGATCCACAACAGAATGTAGTATCTCGCAGCTTTGGTTGATCACATCACAGAGCTAGGTCTGGGAGCCGGAGGGAAGCTTGATGTTCTCGGGCTCTCGCTGCCACATTGAACTCTCAAGTTGTTACCGAAGAACGGTCTAGGCGCGCTTCCAAAGTAACACAGTCCACAACAGAATGTAGCATATCGCAGTTTTGGTTGATCACATCACAGCGCTAGGACTATGGTTATCACAAAAAGGAGAAGTGACGAGTTAACAAACAAAAGCGCCAAGCTGCCCCACCACAACTTCGCAGGGCAAAACAGTTGTCAACGCTGTCTTTCAATTTTCGGTCACACGAGCACAGCTTGTTCACAAGTCTTGGAACGTCAACGCAGTACCGCTGTTCACAACGAACATCGCTTCACTCCCGAACAGTACATTGCTCTCAAGTAAATAGAAGCGTACGGGCTAACTAGTGGCGAAGCAAGAACCGAGCGTGTAGTTCATACGTTTCCGTACGTACTTGGGGTCACTCAAGTAACGTGTCAAAACGCTGTCAATCCGAAATGTCACACAGCACCCAACTGAGAGACTGGAAAGTCAAGCGAATGAACTGTTACCGGCACACATACACACATTGCAGGCTTCTCGAGTGCTAGTTGCCATCGATACATCGACACCAATCCCCGCTTGATAACCACACCGACGCACAGGCTTCGCTGCGCTTCACCGTACACCATTGCACTGCCGCAGCTTTCCGCACTGCTTACACACACTGAAAGAGCTGCTGTAATCACAACACATCCGGTCAAACGCTGAAGTAACTCGTGCGAGAAGCGTTTGCTGAAAGTCGCACCGACCGATATGCTGTTTACGACGCCATGGTGTTGCCCCGCCGTGGTGGTCTAGTGGCTAAGGTACTCGGCTGCTGACCCGCAGGTCGCTGGTTCGAATCCCAGCTGCGGCGGCTGCATTTCCGATGGAGGCGGAAATGTTGTAGGCCCGTGTGCTCAGATTTGGGTGCACGTTAAAGAACCCCAAGTGGTCGAAATTTCCGGAGCCCTCCACTACGGCGTCTCTCATAATCATATGGTGGTTTTGGGACGTTAAACCCCACATATCAATCAATCAACGCCATGTTGTTCTCGACAACTGCGCAGCACATAGGAGAGCTCCTGGAAAGTGTTTGCACTATTTTCACGGCGTCAAAAAATTTTCTCTTATGTGCGAGGGGGGTGATATGACGAACAGGACAGGCGTGCCAGATGAAAGAAGTGTTTTGGCAACGTCACGGAGTGAGGTGATGTAGAGGGTATTGCTTCACAAACAATCACAAGCTGTGCCTGTCGGCCAAGCCGTCGTCTGCTCGCGTTTGTCGTCTGCTTCGATCAGAGCATGCGACAGGGGATTCGCCTTCGCAACGCTATTATTCTCAGATCAAGTGGTCAATGCGTCGCACAAAATACATGTCAGTGGCTCGCTCTACCTTTGAATGATGTTCATGCACCAAGTTAAATGGCTGGTTATTTTACGCAGGGATGAATTCAGCCAAGGTTTGCTCCAAAATCCTGAGGGTTTGCATATTTTCGGTGTCATACAAAGTTACTAGGGTCATTTCATTCCGATTGCTTGCCATATTATCACGGTCCATATCGGTGTCTGAACAGTGAAGGTGAAGATGCATGATTTGTTTGTAGTTCCATGCGTAATCACGCGCACCCCTAATACGCTTTGATTTACAAAGTACGCTTTGTTCCAGATCGTCGCAAAGTGTATCGATAGCTGTATTTCAGAGATTGCAACCATTGGACAGTTAGAGCCAGTGAAAGTACACTAGAGCACAAACTTTATGAACCACTCACTGAAAACTTCTTCTCATTTTTATTTCCAATAGCGTGCAAAGAATGTGCTCCCATTAACCTCTTTGGTGGTAATTTCCACCAATGAGGCAAGGATCTCGAGTCGCACTTTTAATTGGATGAGATGGGGCGCAACACAACAACATAACAAATAAGGTTGATCCTATGCCATGCCGCGTTCGAATGCACCGACCATTCACGTATCACATTGGTTTTCATCCAACCACAAATCTTTACATGCGTAGTTTTATGCCATTGACGCCCAATAGAATTCTTCAATTACTGCGACTTCGAACTTATTGGACGATGGTGGTTGTCAACACCATCCACTGCATACAAGGGAAACAACACGCGAAGCTCAAAGCGCCGAAAGAAATAAAAGCGCACCAGCAGTCCTCAGGCAGCCCTTAATGGGCGTGAATTAACTCAAAACCAGCCAAGGCACCAAAGTATACCGCCGCGGCAGCAGGTTCTAAGTAGCCACATTGTTCCTAAGAGTGGTCCGGACCAGTCTTAGGATTTTCTCTCAGCCATGCTGTTTTTACGCACAATTTCGCTTCGTGAATCCACTTACGAGCACTTTTCGGTGACGTAAGCAAATATAGCAACTGCATCACCATCGCTGACATGTTCCCGGGCAGTCACAGCGCGCTTTATTTGCAGCGGCCGATGTGACAACGATGGCCTCTTACGACGTTTTTTCGTTTCGTGAATCAACTTACGCAACAAAATTTCTCTAGCGCAAAAATGTATTCGTAAGTGAGTTTTGTGAATCCGGCCCCAGACATGTACAGCAACAAGCCTTCAGAGAATAAATAAGCTCGATTTCAAAAGGCACAAGTGCAAAGGAGCACCCTCGAATCTAAGACCTCAACCCGTTCTTGAATGACAACAGCGTCCTTCGGGCCAGTGGGTGCCTGTTACCCAGTCATTCTGTCGCCCGATCACCACTTTTCTACATTACTGACAGTGTGCGCACAGTGCAAAACTTTACATGGAGGCGTGAGAGATATTTTGTCACAGTTGAGAGAGCAATGTTGGATCTGCCGGGCACGAACACTGGTGAATGGAGTGATACACAGCTGCTATACGGGCAGACGCTTTAGCATTCGTCTAGGTGACGATCCGACTGCTCTCATAGCACGTCATTGTTTGAAAAGAGCGAACCCACTCAAAATGACTGAAGTTGGCTTCGAAAAGTGAAAACATTTAAAACTAGTGAACAAAGAGATATCTGCTTCAACTTCTATCAGCGCACTTTTCGCGTACTAGTACCACCAAGAAAGTTAAAGCAGGTGACATTGTCAAAGTTCATGCTGAAAAAGTACCCTGACAAATTTGGAAACTTGCAAGGGTTCTGGAAGTGTAAAGAACAGTTGATGGCCACGTCCATTCGTGCAGAATTTGACAACAGCGAAGGGTTGTTACCACAAGGCCGATAAACAAGCATTATTAGCTCCAGCTGAACGAATGAAACATCGTTCGTGGTGTTTAGGCCTCGCTTCTTGTCAATGAACCATATGCCATTTTAAACAGGAGTGAGACAGATTCCCGCAATAAACAGCGTGACATAATAAGTTTTGAAAGCGTTTACAGGGTATGTTCAGCTCCTAATCAATAAAAATGAAGTGAGTTGTCATCTAGGTGTGCCTAGGACCTAGCATAGGATGTTTCGGAAGTTTTATTGAGCCAATGTCACAATACACAAAACGTGGATATTGAAATATTTACTGCATACGCAGAGATGTCAGCGAGAAATTTAAACATTAAATTCAACCTTATTTTCTCCACTAATAATAAAATTGTGAGGGTTAAACATGCGCAATTCAAGTTCTAAGAATTCAGTTTGTCAATCTGACCGAAGTTATTGTTTCTACCTGGTGTTCATTTCATCTCCTAGCATGACATCACGACATAAAAGAAAGCCAAGTCAAACTGTGCGTTTATATTTGACGCAATAATAATCAAGGAATTATGTAGGCTTCCTCTTGCTGGCAGATGGACTTCAGTTGCCTAAGACCATGATATGCAGACGCAGTAGCATGAGATGTGAGAAATACATTACGTGCCTACGAGTGACAGGCTGATGATTCACGTGTGGTCACTTATTTTTCGAGACAAACCCTTGACACGCTGCTGGCTCACGTGTGGCTGACGCTGCGCAAAGGCTAGGTAAGGATGGCAGTGCGAAGCGAGGAATCTTCAAAACATGCGGATAAAGTCAAGTCAGAAACGTTCCCCTGTGATTCAGGGAAAGCAGACTGTTTACCCTTAACCTCTGTTTTCTAATACACGACACCTTAAGAAAGAGGCCCAGTCGTTAGGCTATCAATCGCAGAACCAATACAGTGGTACACTTGCTGCATCGGAATTGTGCTCTCATATCTTGGTGCAGCGAGTATTCATACGATGAAATTTCGCAAGGCCAAGGAACAGTTCATTTGTTCATCTGTTGGGCTGCAAGTCGATGAATAGAGATATAAAGGCACGAAATAATTTACACACTCTATCGTTTATATTAAGTGACAAATGGACCACTCAGTTTTGCTGTTGTCATATAAAAAAAACATGAAAGAAAGCAGTGACGCGGGAAAAGCCAGGTATTATGTCCGTCAAATGTCATTTGGCCTATAAAACAAGAGATGGGTAATTGGTATATTAAGCAATTACTAATTAGTCGTTTTTCACATTACCAATTCTTTGTTGAGTTTTTTAACATAAGAGCGTTTTCGTTCATTAATGGTTATCTTTCACACTTGTATTGGAAAAGGCTCAAACATAGTACATTTAAACACAGTTCATAATATAAGCAAGGAATAAAAAGGAATAGAGCTGAACCACTATATATGTGTATGAAAATGTGGAAGAAAAAATGAAAACAAGACTGAATAAAGTGGTTTCATTAGCCCTATTTACTTCGTTAAATATGGCATATAAACATGTCCAATAAACATTCAAGTGGGGAACAACGCATGATCTATAGCGAAAACAAGTAAAAAACTTCTTAATTTACCATGGCATGCCAGGGGATTTAGACCAATTGAAGTGTGGATGTTCATGACACTCAGTCTAGAATCATATTTGGAAGATATATAGCGAGATGCACGATGGTGTATGGCCTCCCAAGCCTTGGTTCGGTACTCCTGTTGGTGGTCCAGATAGCCGATGCGTATTCAAGTCGGGTTCCCAAGAAAATTCTACAAAAGATCTGTATGCGATTAGTCTAACTGTGGCTGAAAGAAATGTGAGTGAACATCTGATGAAACTTGGCGATTCAAAAATGCTTACACAACCTGGCGAGATGGGCTTAAACCTGTTTAGATCACTTAATTCTACGCCGAGCCCCTGTAAGAATTCTACTGGCAATGTCGTGGTTGTGCTTAGCGTGAGTATTAATTGTAAGAGAGACTGTTTACCAGGCACGTGCATAAACTTAGTTTCCCACATTTAAGTGCACGAGCCAGGTTGAGCTCTGGCTTTGGATTAAGGTTAAATCACATTGCAGCAATGAGTGATCATCAACAGTAGTTATGCGCCGGTCTAGCTCGTAGTCATCCACGAAGCGATGAATCATTGATGAAATTTTAGGGGGGGGGGGGGAGCTAATAATGATGATTATAGAAACAGAAGCAGGTAAAGAACGAGCCCTCTGGTGCTCTTCAGATAATGGTAGTATCGGCGGATGGCCGGCCTTTGATGATGGTGTACTGGAAGCGATTAGTTTAAAAGCCGCGAATGTATGACTATCAGCAATTACGTGAGAGGCCAGAATGTAGAGTCATGAGAAGCTGAAGTGAACTCTGTCAAAAGCCTTGGAAACTGATGTAAATGAGGTCAGTTACAAAGTTTGAATGGACGGTTAAGCGCAAGTCAATTGTGAATTCAATAGGTTGATATTCGCCCGAATAGCCGGACTGAAATTGGAGTCGGTTTAAGAAAAAAATTATGAGCCAAGTGTTTTGATAGGTGGGGGTCAATTATATGTTCAATAAGTTGTCGTGTGAACAATGTTACCAGGTAAGACAGTAAAGAGAGGGATCAAAGCCCCTTCTCGTTTTAAGAAAAAAAAAGGTTACAAATCTGCTAACGCTCATCTCGCCCGGTATTTGGCCATTGAAAATAGTGGCGCTAAAATGATTATTAGTACGTGACTAGATAATATTTTCGTTCTGTTGGGAATTTTCGCAGATATGTTGTACGGCCCAGGCACACTGTAATTTTTTAAATTATTGATTACACGTATTCAGTCTGCTGAGACTGGTGACACCCGAGCACTTTCAAGACTTATCAGGCGCAAGAACTATTGTACAAAAGCTCCTAATTTACCGAAAATTGCACGACACATGCCGTTCCAAAGTGAGAGTGTGGGTCCTGTCGCCAATGCAACCAGGATAACAGCGGTGATGCAGCTGTGTTCAGTGGTCGCGTACTCGTTCACGCTGTAATATTTGTCAACACAGCCTCACTAAGCGTCAGGCCCGCTGGACGGCTTTATGCTCTCCTATCGTAGAGTACGAAGTACTCATTCCACATCACTAATTACTTTTTCTAAACACACAAAGATTTGGCTGCAGAGCGCATCTGTGCTGTCGAAGCAGATGACGCAGCTCCTGCTGCTTTTAGTACACCACGCCAAAGATGACGCCAGCTTTATCAGTAATAAGCCACGCACCCAGTTTTGAATAATTCGTTAAAAGATTAGGTAGGAAACGCAGTTAAACTTTTCGACAGAAGTCCGTTTTGCAAATTATTATTGAAGCTACTAGGAGCCTTTTTCCAGACTTTTTTCAATACATTCAGCGAAACAGGTGCACTCTACTCACTGACTGCATGCTACCAACACGAATTGACAACAGTGTGAGCAGAGATACCACTCCTGACCTTACTTTCACTAAAGATGTGCGACAAGCTAACTGGACACACATTGGGGTCAACCTCGGCAGTGATCATTACATACTAACAATTACACTGTTCCATGCCAATTTTCGTCCACAGTTTCACTTAAAACCTATTATTGACTGTGACAAATTTCGCGAAATTTGAGACCGAAACCTGAAAAAAAGAAATTCAAGACAACAAAGACAGCGTCTCAGCTTAAACAGGGTGTAGCTCTTAGCGAAAACGTAGCCCCAGCAGCACATATCCGTAATCCAGTAGACAGCAGGCTACTCCACCTATGGGAGGCCTATCAGAGCTTGAAGAAACGATGGCTCAAGAAAAAATATAATTGCAAAATACAACGCAAAATGTCACAAACACTCCAGCTTGTAACTAAACACACGGCCGAACTTTCATCGCAGCAATGGAACCAGATATGCAACCGACTCGACGGTACTCTACATATGAACAACTCTTGGTCCCTGCTTCGCCATATGTTAGACCCATGCTTCTCGCGATGTGAAAGTAATAAGCGAATTATGAAACTCTTGTTTGAAGTAGAAAAACAAGGGCAAGACGTTGAAACTGCTCTTAAAACTACGTATTTCCCTGGCCCAAGGCGAGAATCGTTACCTACCTACAATGGAGCTCCCAATGCAGACTTGGATGCACGAATTGCAGAGGTGGAAGTTGGGGCTGCCCTAAGCAAACTTCGCACCACATCTGCTCCAGGACTAGATGAAATTACTAACAAAACACTCCGAAATTTAGACTCCAAGTCAGTGGCAGCTCTTACCGATTACATGAATCAACAATGGAAGCAGGGCACCCGGCCCAAGGAATGGAACTCAGCTAAGGTGACCTTTATACCCAAACATAATAAGCCGTTCGACCTTAATATTTTGAGACCGATCTCTCTTATCTCGTGTACAGGAAAACTGATGGAGCATGTAATTCTCAATCGTCTTAATCGCTACATGGAACAAGAAAAACTGTTTCCCTCCACCATGTACGGCTTCCGAGCGGGACTCTCCACTCAGGATGTCATGCTGCAGCTTAAGGAGGGCGTGCTAAATCCTACTTTTTCACACATCACCAGAGCCCTCCTTGCATTGGACCTGACTAAGGCTTTTGATAATGTTTCTCACTCCTCGATTTTGCAATCTCTTAGTGAACTAAACGTAGGCTCTCGCACGTACAGGTATGTCTCTGCCTTTCTCAGCAGGAGGTCCGTCCGCCTACAATAGAGCACTTTCAAAACCGATCCCTTCACGCTAGGTAGCAAGGGAACGCCCCAGGGATCGGTTTTGTTCCCGTTCCTTTTTAACGTTACTCTCATACAGCTAGCGCAGGAACTTGCCAAACATTCTTCCATCAATCACTCCTTGTACGCGGATGACATCACCATCTGGGCCAATTCTGGCAACCATGGCGAAATCAAATCGAAGCTTCAGTTGGCCGCTGACATTGTTGTTAAACACGCCAAAAATATTGGGCTCGCCTGCTCGCCGGTTAAATCGGAATTCCTAGTGATTTACTTTAAAAAGCAAGATACATGTCACATTCAAGTCATGCTTGATGACACCCCTATTCGCAGGGTCAATAAAATCAATATTTTAGGCCTTAATAATTCCGACATTGGTTCGAACGCTGACACCATAAAGGTAATCCACACTTCTGTTCTTAATACACCTTCCCTCATTAAGCGCATAACCAATCGTCATCGCAGCATGAGGGAAGCAGACACACGCCGCCTCATACAGGCCTTTTGCCTATGTAGAATTACCTATTCTATCCCCTACCTCTATCTTTCACTTACGGAGATCGAGCAACTTAACAGACTCATTCGTAATGCCTACAAAACTGCGCTCCACTTCCCTAAATCAACAGCCACAGATAAACTACTTCAACTTGGGGTGCACAACACTCTGGGAGAGCTTGTAGAGGCGCATCTTTTCAGCCAATATCAAAGACTATCACTCACAGAAACAGGACAAGTACTCCTGCGCCGACTTGGAATCAACGTTCCTGGTCACACCACGGCCATGCACGCAGTTCCCGTCACTGTTAGCAGCAACCTATTAATCCCGCCACTCCCCGAAAATACTCAACCAGAATTTAATCGGGCGCGACGGGAAGCTGGAGCCAAATCCCTTCAGAAGCGCTTCCCTCCTAATTCTTCCGCAGTCTATGTAGAAGCGGCCGAATATGTAGATCATCGAGCTTTCGCGCTAGCCGTCGTAGATGGATTTCAAAAACTGGTCGCTAGTGCGTCCCTTCCAAATCGGACAGAATCCCTAGAAGCAGAGGAGGCGGCAATTGCTTTAGCCATTGTTCACTCTTCCGCTGAATATATTTTTTACGATTCAAAAACTGAAATTCGTAATTTCGCCACTTTCGAAATTCCTTCTCCGGCTGCTAAAATTCTTGAATCAGCTCTTCCGCCTGATCTCCTCATCACCCTCTTCTGGGTCCCTGCGCACTGTGGACACCCAGGCAACACGGCCGCTCACACCCAAGCCCGAGCACACGCCAACCGGGCTCACAGCAACCTGCCTTCGCTTCGAGGTGCCTGGGATCGACTCCTGAGCTATCACGATATCACGCTATTTTACCGAAATTCCCGCCTAACGTATCCCCCGCCACACAAATCTCTTTCCAGAAATGACCAGGCTTTGTGGCGCAGTCTTCAAACGGCCACAGTGACGACTCCTTTTCTTCTCTCCTTTTTTACACATGGCGAAACCTCGCCTCATTGCAACTTATGCCCTCGCACCAGAGCTGACTTCCAGCACATCTTTCTGAATTGTCCAAACAAACCCAAGCCTCCGTGGCAAGGGTCAGAACACCAGGAGCGATGGGAGGCTGCTCTGCGCAGCTCGTAACCGGGTTTACAGCTCCGGACAGTGAGCTGGGCCAGAAGGGTCGCCGAAGCACAGCAGTGCCCGGCCACCTAGAGCGGCCCGAGGGCTCCGGGGTAATGCCATCGGGGTAATGCCATCGCCACCGACACCAGTGTACATTAGTGATTATCGCCCGGTTATGTTCTCTCTCCACTTGCCAGCGGGGACGCCAAAGATTCACAGACCATGGCATCTCGATTGTCGCGTCCTCCAGGACTCCTAGTCTACGGAAAAATTGTCCCCAGCGTTACGCGCATCTCTGATTGGGGTGGATACAGCTGAGTGGGATGGCCTCAATGAACAGAGGCGCCATCATTGCAGTGCATCGGGCAGGGTACTTCGCACCCATATGTCAAAAGATGCGTCATTGTTAATCCAGAAAATACGCATTGCCAACCGTGATCCCAGTCCTTACCCTGTAATGCGGGCATGGCAAGAGGAGCTCGTTGAACGGTACCAACGTATTATGCGTGCTTCTTCGCTCTCGGCTGCAGCTTGGCGTTGTAGACGTGCACCGTGTGCGCACCCTGAGGTGCTAAGGTATGTACGCAGAGCTCTGCTTCGTCCACCAGGCTCACCTGCGCACTCGCTGAACTCTCCCGCACCAGCTGCTGCGGGTACGCGCGACTTTCAGGCATTC
The DNA here is from genome assembly GCA_013436015.1 of Rhipicephalus annulatus. Lineage (NCBI taxonomy): Eukaryota > Metazoa > Arthropoda > Arachnida > Ixodida > Ixodidae > Rhipicephalus > Rhipicephalus annulatus. The sequence continues at coordinate 296,295 of WOVY01014844.1, read as the reverse complement.
ACTCAACACTTACCGTCAATGGCTCAGTCTATTGCTAATGTCTGTTACCCAGGATCCGTTTTTTAGCATCCACTGCTAAAAGATTTACATTTTGATTCCTACATGTAACATGACGTTGTGCTATCACCGCCATCCGATCACAAAATAAAGGGCGCATTGGACGCAACAAAAAACGGATCATCCCCAAGGCCTGATGAACTACCAGCAGAGTTTTATGTTCAGTTCCGGCATATAATTGGTCCAAATATGTCACGCGTCCTTCGCAAGTGTTTGCGAGGTATTACCCTTCCAACCTCCTTCCACAAAGGCCGTATAACACTAGTTCCCAAGAAAGACTCAATGTCCACGCGACCAGAAGATTGGCGCCCTATTACCCTGCTCAATGTAGATTACAGCTCTTGGCCAATATCTTGGTGGGCCGAATCAGTCCATCTCTTGCAACATTAATCACTCCTCACCAGGTGTGTTCTGTTCAGGGCCGAGAAATACACACCCATACGTGGTTAACGCGTGACATCATTCAATACACCACTGGCCGATGTGCGCAAGGACTGTTGGTTTCCTTAGATCAGGAGAAAGCTTTTGATTTTATAGAACATGGCTACATACTAAATGTTTTACATGCATTCGGATTCTCGGATAGGTTCATTGACCTCATCCACGCGATGTATACTAATTCAGAAAGTACCCTTCACTTACATTCCTGTGAAAGTCACGCATTTAGAGTCACGCGTGGGGTCCGTCAAGGGTGTCCCCTCTCCCCAGTGTTATTTATTCTTGCTTAAGGGCCGTTGAACGTCACCCACAGATTCGTGGCTTACTTCTACCCGGTAACACTCAAGTAAAGGTCAATGCATATGCACATCACTTACTCGATATGTATATAATGAACAGTTGCTGCAGCATGCTCTTGATACTTTCCATGATTTTGGCTTTATATCTAGTGCTTTTCTAACTTTCCTAAAAACCAGTATTTTTCATTCGCAACCAAAGCGGTCGTATCAACATCACGTCGCCTTTACAGTGGTCCCCTGAGATTGCAATACTCGGAGTTACTTTCACTGCATTAGGTGTACAGGATATCATCTGGTCATCCGTTGTACAAGCTCTTCTAAGTGATGCCAAAGCAGCCAGGTACTTCGAATTCTCCCTCTTGGAATGCCGATACTTAACTCAAACGGTGTACCTAGGAAAATTTTGGTACCTTTGCCACTCTGTTAAACCACCACTTCACTTTTGCAGGAAAGTGCAAAGCTGCATCAGTCAATTTTTTTTGGTCTGGTGGCACAAAATTGTTATCTCGTCCAGCGTTAGCTCAACCGCGAGATCAAGGCGGTTTTGCATTCCCCGACGTTTCCGTCACAGCTTCTACATTGTGCCTCCGTACTATATTGCGAATACTAAGCAATGATGGCATGCCCGCTCAGACACTGGCTTGCTATTATCTGCGGTCATCACTACGTGTCTTCCTACCCGCTAGCCAAATGAACCAAGGTCCCAAATCAACTGAATTACCATCTTTGTATCGAGCCCTTCTAGCATTTCACCGACGTTTGGAAGCTATGTGCCCAGAGATAGAGGTGGCCGATTATAAAGTGGTGGACACAATGGCCGCCCTTCTGCCGCCCTTGGTGCCCTAGCATTGTCAATCTGTAATGAGCCGCGCTTGGAAACCAATAACTGCCGCAGTGTTGCCAGGGAATCTCAGAGACTTTGTCTGGAGGTTGGTCTGGGGCTTGCTCCCCACGCGAGATCAGAGGCAGCGATGGCAGGTGGTTCGCACTTCAACTTGCCTCAACTGCGTCATGGTAGAGACCAATCGACATGCGACGATTGAATGTGTGGCTTCCCGCCTTTATGGCGTGTGGTTAATACTGTAGTTTTCAGGGACAGGGTGTGCGAACTTCGTGTCCAACGACCGATTTCCGCGTGGCCGCTTCTCTGCTCTGTTAATATTTGCGGGGCTGTTGAGCCTTTGGAGAAACCGATGTGAGCCCGTAGCTGCCAATAGCCGCCGGCGTGCTTTGGGGCCGATACTGAGGAGAATGAGACGAGAGATCCTCGAGTACCTCACTGAGAAGTTTTTCTTCTTCGGGGAGCACGAGTTTCTGCGGCATTAGTGCGGCCCTTTCGTCAAGGTGAAACACGAAAGGATACAACTGATTTTTCGACCGCCTTGGTGCCAAGCAGCGCCCGTTGAGTTCTTATATATCATTTCATTCGTTACAAATCGTGTTTCACTGCATCTATTGTATCGTTATACCATTGTATCATGATATCGCATTGCGTTCTTGTGTACATGTATGCCAACATTGTCATGTATATTAGAGCAAATGTCTTCACTGTGACGTAGTGATGTTGGTCGTGATACATGGATGTGCCGAAGTGTATGTGCCCTGTTACTGAAATGGTATGAAGCCTTGTGTTCTGTATATACTGTAAATGTTTTCCAAACAGCTTCTCACCTCACAATCACCTGCTTTTACGACCACGCAGATACCACCTACACAGCCGCTTCCTACGTGTGATCGATCTCTTTTTCTGGCGCATTTTTAAGAGACGTCATGTTCGGCCATGCGGACTAACTGTGATATAATACCACGTATGGTTAGAGATTTGCCTCGCATTATTCAACAAGCTGCTGATTCTCTGCATGTCAAGGGGGTGACTTAGCATTCCTAGGAAGCAACGAGCTCAGCAATGTTCGGGCAGTGACCCTGATTACGAGAAACGAGAACTTTAGCGACGATTCATGTCGGCTGGTAAAGTTCCGCCTTAAACACTAGCGCTAGTTTCTCGCTTGGTGGAAAGTATACATTTCCTCCACTTCCCTTCAGGTGCCGGTAAGGTCGCGCTCGCCCAGTATCTTACTCTGCACGCAATGTGTCTCCCGTTTGTGATGGCGCCGATATGGAAGGCTGGTAGTTTCTGTCGCGTTGTGATGAAATACCACAAACGTGAATGAACGCGAAGGAGGTGATTGCAGTAGTTCGATTTCAGCGACTCATATCAGAGTGCCAGAAACAGACAACCAACAGGCAGTCACAGTGCACAGTAGAGCGTAAGTAAACTCGTGTTGCATGCACTGGCAGTTCTCGCAGAGCTCACGCGTTTTGAGGAACGGAATATGGTGCGCTAAGTTTTGAGCAACTCCGAATTTCATTCCTTCATCACTGGTGAACCGATTACTGAAGATTTTGTGTGTTTAGAGGCTGCTCCTGTTCACGCTGGTGTAAAAGCTGGAAACACGAATGCACGTATGCTGCGTGGTGAAATATTCTGTACAGTTCTGAATCTGTTCAGGTAAAGAGAAAAGTGGGCTGCATGCTTGCAAACAATGGAAGACACCTTACCGCAACGCCATTGTTTCAAAGAGCCGAGGAAAGAGAGCTACCAAAAAAAAACGAAAACGTACCACGTTTTTTAGTGTATTTAAGTGTTTTAGCGCATATGCGCAGCAACTAAGTTTTATGTGAGTATATTTTGGTCGCACGTGCAGTTTTGATTGAGACCAAGCGAACATTTCTCATAAGGGATTACCTTGCTCTTGCAGATTGCACGGTAAAACCACTACGATCGGAGCACTTCATTGCTATCAATAGTCACAGTGCAACTGTGTGTCTGCCCGAAAAATAACGTGTCCAAAATGCTGTTGCCAACACGCAGCATATCTTCCAAAAACAATTACTTATTGCGTACCGCAAGCATGCTTGGATGCACTCATTAAAGTAAAAAAAATGTTGAGTGAAAGAAACCACTGCGTCAGGGCGGCTTGATATACAGATTAATATAAAAATAATTCCCATAGTAATGAAGTCACAGACATCTAGAGTGAAAAATTCACTCAGCGAAGTAAGCAAAACAAAAATGTAATTATGAATGTACAAAAACATGCTGCGTATACATCTCATACCTCTTTGTAAACGGAACCCTCCTTGACCTGTCCAACGCACTTCGCCCTGATGAGGACTACGCCATCTACGCTTAACAAAGATTAACAATTAACGATGTCTTCTTCAATCCGGTGGGTAATCACAATATTGCGTTTTTGAAGACTAGGCCATTCAATGGTGCGGCGAGATGCCGTTGCTCCAAACGGTCACTCTACCTGTCGTTTTTTGTACTTTACAGTACTTCTTACACTACTGCCCCGCCACCGTTGTCATGTGGCTAAGTACTCGGCTGCTAACCGCAGGTCTCGGGATCGAATGCCGGCTGCAGGAGCTGCATTTTCGATGGAGGTGAAAAACCTGTAGGTCCATGTACTCAGATTTCGGTGCACGTTGAAGAACCCCAGATGGTCGAAATTTCTAGATTCCTCTACTACGGCGTCTCTCATAATTATATGGTGGTTTGGGGACGTTAAACCCACAGATCCATCAATCAATCAATCATCCTTTTACTTACTCTCACCACAACCATAAGAGTGGGGAAAGGGATATCTTAAGACTTGATATACATGTAAACCATCTGTTTAAACTACCGCCAATAGTGACATGACAAAAAAAAGCTGATGTCTGTGTCCCCCCCCCCCCGTCAGGTATGTGTAAACCCCCCGAAAAAAATTTGTGGCTACGCCCCTGCTGTTTATTTATTATTTGTTATTGTTGTTTTGTTCTGCTTCTATCTTGTGTGCCCAACTTTGGGCTTATGTGTCTATTGACAATAAAACCATCCGTTTGGTATTTCAATGTTAGTCTCTCCACGAGCACTGGTGAATTCCGATAGCACTTCAACGCTCTTGTCGTCTGGCAGTCTTCCTCATGCGGTTCTCTCATACATTACTGTTTATTTGTTCGACTATGTATCGTCGACAAGTCGGCACTTGTGCTCGCTCAATGAGGGCACATCTACTCGACTGCCTTACAGCAGCCATAGTTTTGCGATGTGCAAACATTAAAACGTGATTGCCACTTGACCCGGCCGCATTGACCCGACCTATAGATACAAGTCAATCCACATATGCTAGCGTGGAGTGAATTGTATGGCACAAGAATCGGACCAAACTACGCAAACATATTTATGGGGCTACTTGGAACAAATTTCTTGCAAACTGTGAATATAAGCCATTTTACTATAAGCGGTTAATCGACGACATTTTCCTAATCTGGCACCATAGTGGATCACAACTTCTTTCCTTTATAGCAGATCTTAACAACGCTCATCCGACTATTTCTTTTTCGTACTCGTATTCACCTGTGAACATAAGCTTCCTTGATGTCATGGTCACTCTACGTAACGGAAAGCTGATAACTAATATTTACAGGAAACACACGGATCAACAGCAATATCTTCACTTTAGTAGTAGTCACGTGACGCACAATAAAACTAGTATTCCCTACAGCCAAGCAGTCCGTTTTAAAAGAATATGCTCTGATAGCAGCAAATTTTCCCGCCACTGCAAACAACTTCGAAGAGCGCTCGCAAAACAGAGCTACCTGTCCATCATAATCACAGACGCCATCAAACGTGCAGAAGAGCTCGACCGTTCAGATCTGCTAAGTACTTACAAAAGACCCAAAGATAGCTCACGAACTTAATTTTGACACATGCGGCCTCTGCTCCAAATGTCAACCATATTTTAAAGAAACATTTCAACATTTCAATACAGAGCGAGTGGCTCAAAGGAATCTTTACGAAACAACCACGCGTGGTCTACCAACGATCGCGGAATCTTCGTGATTTACTAACCTCATCTAAAACCACGTGTTCATGTCATGAAGGCTGTCATCCCTGCAACAAACTACGTTGCAAAGTGTGCGCGCACATGACGACATCTAAAACAGTTTCAAGTACATTTCAACATTTCTCATTCGGGCTTCGCATATCATTGATTTCCACTGTACGTACAATCTGCCACGTTTTCATGGTGGGGTCCTGAACTAAGGGCTCGAGACATCCACTTGGCCATTTTTTCCTCTACACGGTATTCTATTTCTATGTATCTCTATTTTTTCTCTTGATCATAGATCGCAGTGAACACCGTCTTCTAAAGGCTGCAGGCTATCTGTGCTGGTAGTTGCACTGCAAGTTCGATAAGAGAAAGGAAAGAAGGATTTAAAAAGCTACGGTACAGATAAAGGAATGTATTACGCTGGAGTACAGAATTCTTGTCGTATTCGGCGGAACAACATATGACTCACACGTTTGCGGCAGTCTTATCCTTATTACACGAAGGTTTCTCTCAATTGCCAAGAAACCTACTAGAAGACCGCCATACACACCCGACCCTAATGTTCTTACTCACCAGAGCATTGTAGGAGCTCACCGACCACTATACTCACTACTACTCCGGAGACTTACCGCATAAGGATTGAGCTGTCCAGTAGAACACGCCTTCCTCGTATTCAGGGCAGCTGGACCGCAGACACTTTGTCAACAGGGACCGTATAGTCTGGGTATAGTGCCGTCCCGTTTCGTTTCTCTTTCCTGGTTTGTAGGTTAGTTCCTCAGGGACGTTACAAGACTCCCTCAGATCACGCATGATGATGATGATGATGATGATGATGATGGTGATGATGATGCCTCCCCTATGGCTCTTGCCCACTCAGGGGGGTTTGCCAAGAATTGAGGGTATGAAATTTAAGGCCTTTTGAATGATACCCAACCCTTTAAGGCCATTTGAATGATACCTAACCCTAACAGAAGGAGGATAGAGCACACGTAAATACAGAAAGAGTGCAATATTTTTTTGCCATTTCGACCAGACGAATATATATCTTGAATTGAAATCGCAGTATTTTCGAACACTTTTAAAATTGGTGTTTAGAATATGCTTAATAATATTATTATGAGAAATATGCAAATCAGATTTCAGAGGCGCATTCGTTTTGTTTCATAAAGATAACTGCAAACGGCATCAAAGGCATTCCTGTGGATGTAGCCCAGAACCAAAGCACCAAAGGAGAGTATATTCTCAATGGTGAAGGGCAGCCCAAGGTTAGCAAATAAGACGACAAGGAGACGTTTTCCTAATAGACTGTAACGGCGACATGACAAAAACAAGTGCCCTATTGATTCTAGATCTGTACGAAAGCTGTTGTTGTTGTTGTTCCCCTATTGTTAGTGGCGCATACCCACTGTGGGTGATTGGCCAAGAATCGAGTGGCTTTAAAATTTAAAAAATAGGGCTGATATTCCCAGAGCAGCCCTCCTTTGTCATCATCTTCTTCATCAGTCTCGCTGGCTGCAGCCTGTGCTAAACACAGTTGCTTGTTGGAAAGAAATTGATACGTTGCTAATAAGTTTCCCCCTTTTTACAACGTACGCTGTGATGAACTCAAAACAGCGAATTTTCGTGTCTTAGTTGTGTGCCTTCTGATCAGCTGGTGCATCGGCGCAGCTATTGCGCACATTGAGGAGGGAAAAATGCTTCTACGTGGTTTAGAACACTGGCAATCTGTGAGGCAAGTTGTTGTACTATAGAGCAATTGTACTAGCGCCTCTCTGTGGTACCTATTATGATGCGCACTTGAATGCACGTCAAAAAGTGCACAAACAAAATGCGGCAGCATTACCATCACATTGCGGCAATAAGTGCACAAACATAACGTAGTAAATGTAGAGCGACCATCAACAGCCTGAAAGATGGAATCTAATTTCTGTTCGTTCCAAAGCACACGTACGTAATATAATATTCGTGACAGAGAAATCAACACAACAGATCGTCTCGGATTAAGCATACACATCTAAACCAAAACCTAAATCACGCCTCATCGCTAAGAAAACCTCCGACAGAACACACAAAGTCGAGTTTTACTGCACTCGAAACTATTCCGGACAAAGGAACTATCCAAGCGTCCTGTACGGTGAATAAGCGCGATACCATTTCTTGAACTGCGCGGCAGGGGTGCAGAAGCGCACCGGGCACGCGACCCAACAAGTGGCCTGTTCAAAGCTTCTCACCCATTACAAAGGGTTTCGCCACAGTTGATCATTCTCATCATCATGCACCACAGGAACATATTTAGTCGAAAGTTTTCTACTTTAAGCAATAAATCTCAGGAAACCCTGTTACGCATCATTGGATTAGATCGAACTACTTTAAATTCACAATCCTTACATGATATTACCCTTGGGCACAGCAACGGGCAAATGTGCGAGGCCGTGCAAAATTTCATTGAACAGTCAGAAAAATCTACACAATAACCTCAGTTCTAAAGGTCCTTAGTTGAGCAATGTAGGCTACAGAAAATTCTCTTCTATATTGTAATTTATTTCAATTCCGCTTGGAAGTATTTCGTCTAAAGTTTTCCCAAGGAATAATTGCAAAAACATTTTGCGTTGTACAAAACCAGAAAGCATTCTCTCTTCCAAGGTAAAAAGTATGTATATTTTTTCCAAGCTACTTGATTCCTTACCAATCGCCAAAACTCACTGCGAGCCAGAAGTTCTGGTTCTACATCCTTCATCTACATTAACAACAACAATGTGTGCAAGCACGTGTGTCAGTAAATTGCCTTAGAAACGCTATGAGTTCTTGGCTTCTTCGCAAAATGTGATACTGTATTGCGTGATACCTCGCGATTGTACCTGCAACAGGCGCGCTAAGACAGTCCACAATGACATCTATGTAGACTGCTTCGTCGCAAAATGTGATAGTGTATTGCGTAGCAGACACCTCGCGATCGTACTTGCAACAGGCACACTGAGACAGTCCACAATGACATCTATGTAGACTGCTTCGTCGCAAAATGTGATAGTGTATTGCGTAGCAAATACCTCGCGATTGTACTTGCAACAGGCACCCTAAGACAGTCTGCAATAACGTCTTTGTAGACTGCTTCTTCGCAAAATGTTATAGTATATTGCGTAGCAGACACCTCGCGATTGTACTTGCAACAGGCATGCTAAGAAAGTGCACAATGTCATCTATGTAGACTGCTTCTTCACAAAATGTGATAGTGTATTGCGTAGCAGATACCTCGCGATTGTACTTGGAACAGGTGCGCTAAGACAGTTTGCAATAACATCTATGTAGGCTGCTTCTTCGCAAAATGTGATAGTGTATTGCGTAGTAGATACCTTGCGATTGTACTTGCGACAGGCGTGCTCGCGATTGTACTTTCAACAGACGCGCTAAGACAGTCTACAATGACATCTATGTAGACAGATTCTTCGCAAAATGTGATATTGTATTGCGTAGCAAATACATCGCGATTTTACTTGCAACAGGCATGCTAAGACAGTCTACAAGGACATCTACGTAAACTGCTTCTTCGCAAAATGTCATAGTGTATTGCGTAGCAGTTACCTCGCAATTGTACTCGCGACAGGCGCGCTAAGACAGTCTACAATGACGTCTATGTAGACTGCTTCTTCGCAAAATGTGATAGTGTGTTGCGTTGCAGATACCTCGCGATTGTACTTGCAACAGGTGCTCTAAGACAGTCTACAAAGACATCTATGTAGAGTGTTCCACTATTTCACGCTGTGACACTGTTCGACGTCCTGCACAGGCCAGATGTTTTTTTAAAGGTTGACAACTTTTTGTCGCCGTAAGATTGAGAGATATTTCCAACTACGCGGACTTCACTCGTACGCACGTCAGATTCTTTACGAAATCTACATGTGACAATAAAGATGTATGCCCTTGATTTAAAATCTACATTTCGCCTGTTTGCAAAAATGTCTCCCACTATCGAAATCTCAAATGTTTTTGTATCTATCACGCCAACCGGCTTAAGTAATTAAAGGGACACTAAAAGGCAAAAGTACTTCTCGCGTATTAGTAAAACACAACTTAACAGTCCTGACACCACCCTCACTTTGAGACAACGCTTGCTAAGCAAAAAAACGCGCGACGGAATTGGGGGACCCTTAAGCTTCAACTTACGGAGTTGAACTAGATAGCGAAATAGATAGCGAACTAGATAGCGAAACTGTATATGCTACCTAAAAGTAGCATATACAGTTACTACAAATACTCTAGAAATACTCTAGTTACTCTAGAAATATATACTGTATATTCTATCTAAAGGTAGCATATACAGTATATATTTCTAGAGAAATCCGACCCCTAGCGCGCTTTTCAACCGCTAAGTGCATACTCATAGCGTACTCGCGGCCGTTTCGCTAGCTTCACATAGGCCAAATTTAATATTACGTGATGCACACAGACACAGACACATATGCGCGCGCGCGCGCGAACGGTACATGAGATTTTTTATCTAAAGCAAAAGTTGCATGGCCTTCGAGATAAACGCCGTGCGCTCGCCTTTATAGAGGTTATAAAGAGTCTCACAATGCCATCACAACTGGCAGCACATTATCGAGCGTTTGCAGTTTGCTTGATCAACGCCTCTGGAAAGCCATGATATGTTTTCCGCTAGATAGACATAGTTGTCCATTTTTAAAGCTGTTTGAAAGTTTCCGTGTGTTTTAGCGGCGATGGCTGCACTATCCCGGCTTTTTTCGACGCAGTTTTACGGCCTCCCAAATGCGCCTACAAATCGCCGAATGGGCTCGTTTTCATCGGAGCGTGCCCCTGTCGAACAAAATACGTTAAGGAGACTCCTTCCACTACATGGCATTAATGTATTGTGTGTGTTTTTTTGGAGGCAGTTTTTAGAAACATTGTGGCGTTGTAGTAGAGCAACTGCTTGCCACATGAACGGCCCGGGTTCGGACCTCAATGGGACCGAAAATTTTATTCTTTATTTTCTTTGCTTCTTACTCAATTTTTCGCTCACAACCAACGGTGCCGACGCTGATGGCGCAATTTCTGCGACACGAGATCTCTAACGCAGACGTGTTAAAGAAAAAAATACGGGGGGAAACGCCTCCTTGAGATTCCCGAATTCAAGACCATGACGTCATAGATTTCGAGGGCGTCTACTGGGTCCTACGTAGCTTCTAATGAATAAAAAAACGCATTGTCAACTGTGGGTGCCATAGATGCAGCATAGGAAGTTTCAGATAATTCGATCGACCTATGTTACGAAAATACACAAAATACATTTGGTAGTTTCTGACGTCACGTGGAGCGCTTTCGAAGCGAAATTTAAAAGTGGTACTTCAACCTTGATTTTAACGCATCTATGTTTTTCTCTGTGCTATGATTTTGTCTGCTGCCATCTGTCAATGCAGTGAATAACGTACGCACCAGCCTTCGCGCCTTCGCCCCGCCGCGGTGGTATTGTAACTAAAGTACTCAGCTGCTGACCCGCAAGTTGCGGGATCTAATCCCGGTGGCGGCGGCTGCATTTTCGACGGATGCGAAAATGCAGTAGGCCCATGTGCTCAGATTTGGGTGCACGTTAAAACACACCGGGTGGTGTAAATTTCCGTATCCCTCCACTGCAGCGTCTCTCATAATCATATGGTGGTTTTCGGACGTTAAACCACACATATCAATGAGCCTTTGCGCCTTCAATGCGTTGACAGCGGAACAGTGACGAAGAATACCGACCATGAGCTTGCGTGCTGACACCTTACTGTGATCCGGATCCTAACCGCCTCAGAGACCTACCGCGCGTTTATGCGAACATCCCCGAAGCGCATTTGCCGCGTCCCTGCTCGAGTGCGTGGACGAACAGAAAAACATACATACATGCGCACGTATACATTCACCAGTGTAGGCAAGGGAGTGCACACAATCGAGAGAAAAACGCAGAGGGTCAAAATATTAGAGATGCTTCCTGTCGGGACGGATTAGCTATAGCGGTGGGTCGATCACGTCAGCTCTCCCTCTATCGTGTCGACAGCGGGAATATCTCGCACATTGACGACTTTGCTGAGGGTAATGGGACGTGCTTACAGAGGATCAGGGTAACAACGTAGTGCTAGAATGAGTGCGGGGAGCACGTGTAGGAGATCGTATACCAGCTATTCAGGCTCAATACAGCACTGCGATGTCGAAACAAAGCAGCCTATGTGGGATCAACGCGGCAAAACTCTCGTCGTGTTTACCGTCTCGACGTCTGATGAGTCGTTTTTCCTTCTTTTTTTTCACTGCGAATGATGCCAAGCGTTGTGGCATGGAATGCGCGATTGTATTAGGTGCGACGTACTTCAGGTGCTAGATTTGTCGGCGTCTCTGTCGTTACCATGTGTCATGTCATCCCAGATGATGATGATGATGATGATGGTGATGATGATGATGATTGGATTATTGGCACCTGCCCACTCTGGAGGATCGGCCATTAGTTAGGCGTATCATACATATTGAATTTATGATAAATATTTAGTAAGGGCTAAAATAATTTTGAGATGATCTTTAGTGTAACTTTAATTTTAATAATTGTAACTTTAGGTCGCACTATTTTGTGTAATCTCCCAGAACTGAAGATCTTTTCACTAGAAAGGCTGAATAATGAATTGTTAGTAGTTGATACACCTACCAAATCTATTCGAGTCGCATATAAGCTTTTTGACAGCTTTGAAAATATTCCTGTCTGTATGCCCCAGCGCAAAGGCCCCAAATGATAGCAGAATGGCCGACGTAACCGGTAGACCACATTGCCGCAAAATAATTTCAATACGTTTTCTGTGTAAGCAAAAGCGTCGGCAGCTCAACAAGATGTGTTCGATAGTTTCAAGTTCGTTGCAATGTGAGCAATAAGGGCAGACTGTCAAACCCGCTCTTTGCATGTAAAAATTTAGATTCGAAATTCTATAACGTATTCTGGTTATTGCAACTTCAGCTCGTCTTGCTGCGCATTATTTTCTGCTCCAAGGAAACTGTAGGGGCTGAAAGTCCGAAGATGAATCGAGACTTTGAGTAAACACAGATAGTGCATACTTTTTCAACCTTGCCGCAGCAACAAACACCGTAAGAGGAAGAAGCGAGGGAACTGGACCTGTCAGAGAAGCTTTCGCCAGAGAGTCCGCAACTTCACTGAGTACAATTCCTTTGTGTCCCGGCACCCAAATTAACCGCAGGTTTCGCAAATGATGAGGAACAAGTAATCGCAATAATATTGGAATATCCCAATATGTTGAAGCAGTTAGTGCCGAACACAACGACAATGAATCTGTAACTATAGCCACAGAACTATGGGTTAAAAGAATTTTACGTAGGGCAAATATGACAGCTCGACCAAAAATATTTGGGTGTAATCAAGAAGCCCAACAGAAAGCGAGCAGTCTAGTTGTGTAGAAAAAAAAAATCTCACCCCGGCCTCGCCTTCGCACTGCGAAGCATCAGTTGAATAACTGTAAAATCAATTTGATTTAAGTGCTCTTGAAAAATGCCCTACAGAAGATTACTAGGTAGTAATTTCGCATTGTTAGGAAATATATCGTCATAAGATATGGCTGATTTACTGAACCTGCCACTGATAGGCACTATATCATTAAGCCTTATCTGCAATGGGTCCAACAGCTTCTGGGTAACGATTACCTGAGGGGTATACAAGCGAGGCCATGTTATATTAAAAAACAGAGCTTGATCACTGATAAATATATATTCTTCACGTCTTATCGGCGAGTCATAGACTCTTAAGAATGTTTGATTTGTTAATAATTTGAATCTAACGGGTAAAGAAGGAATTCGTGGTTCCGTATATCGAACAGAGTTTGCTACAAATTCGGGTAACCCCAGGCACCAGCGAAGTACTAGGCGCTCAATTAGAGCTAACTGACGTATCTTCCATGCTGGTACGCCAGAAAATAAGGCACATTCAAACTCCAGTGTAGGGCGTATGTACATCACAGTCCATCGGAGTAACGGGTAAGTGCCGCGATGGTTGAGCCCCACGACTCGCCACCGCTCAGTAAACAATTAAGAAGACAGTTTGCCTAACAAACAGCTGATGACATTAGTGCAGAAAAAAGCACCCTTCCCTACAAACCGTACCAATCTGAAAAGGAGCATGTAGTGAACGAACACCACCTCCGAGAAAGCTGCATTGGGACAGTTGATGATGGCCTTGACGAATGGCTCACACCCACTTTAGGGGAAGGCCAAGAAATGATTATTTAGATAGTGGATGACATATTACTTTTAAATCTAATGAATTTTAAACTGGTTAAAAGGAATCAAATTTCACTAATTGAGAGATTTGCAATCAAAACCGCCTTCATTCGATTAAGGATCTTCGTACAGCAGAACAGATATCCGGTTGACAATGACCTAAGGAGGAGGCTCCCAAACAGAGAATATAAAAATAATGAAATCTAGTTTAATTCGAAAAAAAGCCACTTTTAGAATGTTTCTTCTCAGTGATTTGAAGCGAGTACACGATAAAAATAATACTCGATTGGTTCATCCTTTTTACAGAATGAGCAAAGAGGGGAAGGACCCAAACCAACTCTGTATATGCATGTAGTAATTTAGTTTTGGAACTCTAAAGCGTTTTTTCGTAAAAGTAACTTCTTCTTTGCGTGTTGATTAGAACTTCCTACGTTAAGGGAACAAAAGGTGCCGATATTCGTTTTGGTGAGTGGTTAATGTTTTACCGGAGTCTTCATTTATGGCACGCCTTCAAAATCTGTCACGTATTATGAGTGCTGATGTGGGAATAATTGAAAGTACCAGACCACTGAGAGCGACTTTCGCCAGAGCGTCCGCCATTTCATTCATTTTTACTCCCTAGTATCCCGAAACCCAGATCAATCGGATTAAATTTATGTGAGTTGGAACCGGAAAATGAAACTTGCGTGATCAATACGAGTCACTATTGAAGGCGAGCGCTGAACACAAATACAACGAATCGGTAACTATTTTTCCAGAGACGTTAGTGGAGCGGGAACTTCTTTCCTTTCATGCCCGGTTGCACGCTTCGCCACACTAATGCCTAAACAAAAAAAAATTGCTTTCGAAACACTGCATGCATCGCGGCTCTCTATATTTTTTTGTAGTGTGCACTCAACTACAGCGCACGTGCAGTTTAACTGTTAGGAGCACTTCGATTTGATTGATTAGATTGATATGTGGGGTTTAACATCCCAAAACCACCATATGATTATGAGAGACGCCGTAGTGAAGGGCTCCGGAAATTTCGATCATACCTGGGGTTCTTTAACATGCACCCAAATCTGAGCACACGGGCCTACAACATTTTCGCTTCCATCGTCAATGCAGCCGCCGCAGCCGGAATTCGATCCCGCGACCTGAAAGTCAGCAGCTGAGTACCTTAGCCCCTAGACCACCGCGGAACGGCGTTAGCAGCACTTCGCGCTCCAAGTTTTAATGACGTTGTCCTTGGAATGGCAGTGTTATGGCAATCCTCACGGCAGGGGCGCATGAATGCAATTCAGGCGCGGTTTTCGAATTACAATCCAAGAAAGTAGCGCTGCCTGTAGTTAACCGCAACTAGCGCAAAGAAGTTTTCTGTTATGCATATCCAGCATGAATTACGAACGTGAATGATTTAGACCAAGTGAGAACAACAGAGAGTTGTTGTATTGGGTGCATCTAAGCACTCTATAACAAGCAGCAGGTGAGACGGCCTAATGTTTTTTTTTTGCGAATCACGCACTTTTAGACAAGTCCGAAATGCGAATGCCGAAGTTTTCCCGTCGCGTCGTTAAAAGGCCGCTTGCCTATAGTGTGACAGTCCTAAAGTGACGCCAAAAGCGGAATTCGCATAATAACACGTGAGCTATAGCCCTTTACCTTTAACCTACTTTGCATTCAGTATACCTGCGTACCTCGTATTGAGAAAGTTGCATAAAACAAACGAGGAAAAAAAGGTAAATTAACTTTGTGACGACGAACATCGCGCTAAGCTGTGCAGAATCCAAAGCCGCCTGCTTATTATAAGCTACGCGACATTTGAACTGCGGATGCACGAGCAGAGGGCCCCGGAAGCGAGCATGTAGGTTGATGCCTGTAGTAGAAGCTGCTTGCGGCTTGATAAAAGGCTTCCCTGCGACGTGTTCAACTCATTTTAGCTCGCTCGCGAATTAGCTGGCGAGCTGCTTGTTCTGTTCTCGCTATTATGGTACAGCTCTTGCATTGAGGGGAGGGGGGACAGCTTTTGAAATGTACTTACCCCATGCACTAAATGCAACATTCCGGTGTATTTTGCGCCCTGCTCTCGCTTAGTTTGTTCTAGTTCCCCCGAAAAGCGTCTGTGTGGTCGCAGCAGCGCACCTACATTTCCTTCGTTTAAAATGCTGATTGAGTTTCGACCACTTTGCCATGCGCCGACCACTCCCGAACAGGACGGGTGAATAATGTTTTCGTGTTACTTGTGCGTTGAACACCGAGAGACTAGGTTTTGCTGTGAGAGCGTGTGATGGGCTGGGTGCTAGTTGATTATACATGCAGGACTTAGGCGCGCTAACCAATGCAACGATCTTTCATGCAAAACGAGGGAGAACTGTAGCGCCGCCGCGAGCTCTTGTTGTAGAGCTCCAGGACGTGAGCGTGCTTCACGCAAGTTGAAGAAAGAAGTCAGGAGAAAAACAAAGTGGTGGAGTAAATGTGTCTTCTTTCAGGTCAAGTGGCGCTCTCAATATTGTTTCCTAGTCGTATAACAAATGTGAGACCTATTTGGAATGCTGTAAGGTAGCTCATATTCAGAGCCGATATAAATTTGGTGGTTCCTGCACAAGCCTCCTACGCCCCCCTCCCCCTTACACACATACACTTTACCCATTTCCAATAATTTCGACCGAAAAGTACTAATATCACCTACTAGGGAAATCGGAAAAACCTTGCTTTGTCCGTCCTTACTACTACGATGTAAGCCAGCAACATTGACACATGCATTGCAACATGGACATTGTCCCAGTCCTGTCACAAAGACATCGGTGCATTATTTTTTTTTTCAAATGATAGCCATAGAGTAAACCTTTTTTTTGCGAAAGTTAAACACCATTTATTAGCATCGCACTGTACGGGACTTCGTAGAAGAAGCAACGCTATTTTTAAGCTCGGGTCATCTGAATTGACCCAAGTGCATGATGAACGACTTGAGCTTCTTATCTAAGAAGTGGCATCAGCTGTGCGAAGGCAGCTGACAGTACAGAGAAAAAGGAACGCACATAGGCTATTACAGCACAGCTCGCGTGGTCGATGTTTCACCTGTGCTGTAGATAGGTAGTCATCGTCGTTATCAACTGACATGCTAATAATAACCATCCAAGCATTCTACACGGATGGTTAAGAATAGAAGCTGAAACGCGTTAATCTCCAACTCTGCTGTGATTCACCCCGGCACAACTCAGCACAATGACATGTTATATTATTGCTGCATATATATTTTTCCCACCGCAATCCCCACTCAGTCTGCTGGAAAGAATACTTTGTCAGCGATTCTTAAGGAAGGACTTTCCGCTGATGTTAATCAGGTACCCTCACGTACTACGCACATGATTTTTCCAGGCGTATACTACCCACGCTTATTACTCATGCTAACCACACACACGCGTATATAAAAAAATAATTACAGAATTAGTAGTGTGGGCAGCTCCTTGCGACACACTTACATTGTGGCGGTTATGTTAAGCTTTTCGCTCACCGTTCATAATGACGTTATAGGCGTGTGCTTATAACCGAGTGGGCGTGGCTGCATTCCATCGCTGATATAATCCATCACACTGAAACCTCCACTCATGATGAATTAGAAAGTTTTCGAGTGTGCAATTTGTTGCACACGCTTTGCGGTTGTGTAGCTATCACTCACTGGCGCAACATACGGAAGTTACTAGAAGGGTGGGAACAGACAAGGATTCATCATAAAGCCCGAACCTTTAAACCACGCACACGTACCCACCACAAACAAGCAGGGAGTGCAATGACACGATCATACCGCAGGAGCCCGTTGACGCTCTTTGTGGTACCTGTCGTTGCGAGTACAGGCTGCAGCACATTGTGTGCGACTGTATACAGAATGCGGCAGAGGATGTTACGGTATACAAAACGGGGGTAATGATCAGCAGACAGTGTTTGAATTCAAAATATTGGGCTCCAATATCAGGGAATTCGGTGTTTCAGACTGTTTTGCTTGACGGGAAGAAATTGCCGGTCACTACACAGGTGTATGGGCCACTTAGTATGTGTCGATGAAGCCAGTATTGTAGCCAGGGAATGGCACACCGGGCCCTTGCCTCCCCCCCCTCCATTACTTATTATTGTCAACACATTAAGCGCACAATCACTCGACCACAACTGCTGGCTTACCCGTCCCCATCCCCTTCAGATCAACGTGCCTCCACTCCCTACACCGAAAAAAATGTCTGCCTACACCCCGTACGCGTCCCGCTCAGCCCATGACGGAACCAGAGTGGTTACTATCCTTTCATGAAGGACTGATGTGGAAGGACAAATTCATTCGCGGGCTCGTAATCTTACACGCACCTCTGGTCGTCTGCCCATTTCCAAAGGGGTCAGCTATAAAAACTCGATCCTTCGCTCAAGCTACAGCTGCCATCGTAAATTTCCCGCTTGGATGCGATATTGTTATTCCGCCTTTAGATCCCTGTTTCATTCACAAAGGTGTACTCGTTTGGCATCGACATGGCAGTCACCTCTACATGCGACACCTGCGGAACCGAAGAGACCAACCATTCTCCGCAGACAAGATTTCAGGACAATAGACATGTGCTTCGAGAGCGCAGTGAACAACTAAAGTGCTTGTGAAATACCTGAAATGAACAAATGTAATTTGGACATACTTCCTTGAGTTTCGCTCTCTCTTCTGTCCTCATCTTTGCAACCATTTTTCCTTTACTCCAGAGCAAAGAAGCAACCGTCGGTGCGTCTACTTGACTGCCCAGCTGTTTCTTGCTCCTCTCTCCAGATCCTCATCTTATGCGAGTCCAACCGATACACAACACGAGCAGAGCCTTAGATAGATTTTGGAACGTGTTACAGTTTGCGATGTACACATCTTTCGTCCACGATCTCCATTCGTCAGTATCACGCATTGCCTTCATTCTTCTGACAGAAACAGCCAGCAGCTGCAGGCAAGAACACTGTGCTCACGTCATCATCAGCTGCTGCTACTTCAATGCCGAGAGCAAGCTTGGAATAATGCATATGGCAGCAGTGCACCGCATCCCTATACCTTTGTGCGTAGTTTGCAAAAAATTGTGGTGTCATGTCATACTACCACGGCAGAGGTAAAATGCAGCAAATGAACCATACGATGAACATACGAATCACATAATGCCCGAATCGTCAAGCAAATATCACATAGCAGTTCCAAAGAAATTTCTGTCTATAGGGTACACTGTATTAAGGGTCAACATCCTCGTTATGAGGCCTTTGGTCATATAAAGTCAATCATGCACGAAGCAACAAAAATAATGGCATTTGCACTGGACAGAATACATCGTGGATTTACATCGCGCTCACGTAAACCAGAAATTCACAAGCTCTGTTAGAACGAGAACGTTTTAAAATTAACGCATTGTAATAAGACATCCTATTTTTTTTCTTACCAATATGCCACTCAAAAGAATACGACTAGTCATTGCTAGTATATATAGCAATAAGAACTCCTCTGTCTATTTTCATTTCAGTAAAAGCGGAGAAGAAAGAAATATGCGCAACAGAGCCAAACAAAAAAATTGATTTTGACTTTGACAAATCAACTAGCAGAGGGCAAGAGTTAAACGAAAGTATCTCCCTGTAGGGAGTACACTCATTTGCAAACTGGCCTTTGGCAGGCTTGATGTCGGGAAAATAGTCGTGTTCGTATGAGTCATAAAGCATTGTAGAAGAGCAAAGGATTAACCAGGCATCACACAATGTGAATTGCGTAACAAGTCGAATGTTTTAATCCATTGCAAAAGTTTGTTCTTGATCCCCTGCCAACTGTGGCGCATACTCACTTGAGGCATAATTCTTCATCGTCATCAGCCACAGCATAAAACATTTGCGCAAAATGTCTTGCAAGTGTGTAGAGGATGTCACGCTCCCTCCGAAGAATGACGAAGGATAGCATAGTTAATTCCGGCCTACTCAGCAAAAATTATAATTATTTATGGCGTAGTTGGTACCGAGCAAGTGTGCTTGTAGTAGTTACCCAAAAGAGTGTTGGGAAAAGACTCTGAAAGAGCACTCTTCCAGCCTTCGCTGTGACTGTGCTGTGCATTCCGCGCAGTCCTGGCGGCTTTTTAATACGACATAAAAAATATGATAAAAATCGTGTAATATTCTATGGCATCTGAACAATCATTGACGGGGCATAAATGTGGTAAATGAATTGTGAGATAGCTGTATAGCAAGTCGCAAGAAATGCTGTATAGCGAGTCGCAAGCAATTACCAGGTAAAACACTTCTCCCTCCAAAAAAAAAGAAAAAGACGGCAATGATATCAAAAACAAATAAGAGCCTTGTGGTGTAGGTATAAATCAAAGAGAGTTCAGGAGATACCGTGCCTCTTAATTGCCCTTCTTAATTAATACTTTGAGCGGTTCAAGCGATGGCTAAGGTTTTGCAAAGAAAGTCAACTTGGCAGGTCTCTTGTTTCCAACAGCCAATTAAAAGAGAAGTTTAATGAGCAGTCCTAACTTATTATTCGCGCCACATGGACGCGAACGTGAGTGTAAGTTCTCAAGGAGGCCTTCATCAGGGCACGCGTTAAGCGGAAAGGCACGAACGACAAAGCAAAACTTATACAACCAATAACAATTGGGCAAACGCTGACACAACAAATTCTTGGCGTTTATTATAGTAATTTACTACCGACCAAAGCTCCCGGCCCCGTTTATGTTAAAATAAAGAGAGAGAAGGGATGACAAGGTTCGGTACAAGGTGGCAACAGGATTATGGCGGCAAACTTAAAAGGGAATGCCTCTTTTTAATTTCTTTTAGAGTGAAAATTTTCTGTCTCACAGGTCAATCTAATTCTACGCCTCTGGCAAAAAACGAGACATTCCTTTGTTTGTCGGTTCTTTATTCCTTTTTTCGAGGCACATACTCTGTTCTGTAGATAACTTCGTGATCGTTCTAGTCTCTATATTCGCACTCCTGTACTCAAATGTGACAAATTTGTTCACACTTTAGACCTCAAATACTTAATCAATTATAGGAAGGATGTCTCGGCTTACTCCTGGTGCAAAGAAACGAATCTATTGGACAATTAGCCTGGAGAAAGGATAGAGAATGTTAATTGTTCTCTGCACTTGCAATGTAGTATTTGTCACCTAAATTGCAGTAAACTCACAAAAACTGATCTTTCTTATCGGTGGGATCCCAATCCACAACATTGGAACTACTACACTATAGTTAAAGACAACAATTAACGTACCCGGTACTTCGTCTTGCTTAAAGAACTGTTGATATAGGGGTGCAGAACATTAAAACTACCCACTCGAACAAAGGCTCTCTTCTTTTTTTGCTGACCCCACGTGGTGATATTCAGCCATATGAACAAGAAATAAACAAGACGACGCCAACTGTTACCTCGGAGAATGCTTGGTCACGGTGTTACGAAGTCTGTTTGAGGGTTGGTTACGTTTTGCATGCATGTGACATCAGCTAAGTTCAAGCAAATGTTTCAGCGATAATTCTACCTAGACACCGTCGTAAGTACGCTCGCGAACAATCAGCTTCGCGGTGTAACGAGCATTGCACTGCTTAATGGTAGCTTAGAGCCATTTTTTACCCCCATGCTGGCTGCTCTGCAGGAATATCTTTGCATCGACGAGTATACATCTGAATAGGCTCTCATGTGTCGTAAGCGGTGTGAGACTTCTTGCGTACTCTTGAGGAAGCGTTCATTATTATAACGCTGAACCCCCCCCCCCAATCTTTCTCTCTCACACATACACACGCACGCGCACACGCACGCGCACATATACGCACGCACACACACACCCTCAAAATTAAAATGGTCATGACTGCTGGTTCTTATTGCATTCCCAGAGGATATCGAAGATCATGTTCGGCCTCATTCAGAATGTCCATTGCATGCCACAGAAGACCGTTGAGCTCGACACTGTACGACAGCTTCTTGTATACAGTACATGTAACTGATATCAAGTTCAAGAGTTCTAGAACAATCTGCTGATGAACTGTGGTTAGTACATTTCTTTATATGTACCAGGAAAACAGACTAAAGGGAAACGCAGAAACGACAAAAGACTAATGCTGACTTTCAATGTTTACCATTAGTGCTGGTTTACGCAATTTCTGCGTCTTCCATTAATTTTCGTTTGTTTGCAACACGCATATTTACTATTCCAACAGTTTGCTGGTTCAAGTGAAACAAACGTCGTTCGAGTTATGCATGTGAGCAAAGCCGGGCTCATGTGTGGGTAAGCCGGCTGAGGAAAATAATGGACTCTCCTTAACGTTTTCAAGCACAACTACGCACATATAGTAGCGAAGTGACGTAGCCAGGGCATAGCACACGGGACCCATGCCCCCCCCCCCCCCCCTAGAAGTTTAGAGGTGTAGTCTTCTTCAGCGTCGTAGTAGTTGTACTAGCCACCGCTATGGCGATGGCGCTGTGGCGCTCGCACCGCTAGTACTCGTCTTGCTCACTAGAGGGTGCAGCGGCGCTCACTCCACTCTGATGCGTGCTCTAGTGTGATAGGAGTGAATGAACGGATGGACGGACGGACGGACGAACGGACGGACGGACAGACACACAGACACACAGACAGACAGACACACAGACACACAGACAGACAGACAGACAGACAGACAGACAGACAGACAGACACGCGGACGGACGGATGGACGCTTCGCCCCACTCATCATCAATCACTCTGTGCGTATGCTGTCAATTTTTTGTCATGGCATACAAAACGCAAAATGACCATTTGCCCCCCCCCCCTCTTTTGATAATGATC
This sequence comes from Rhipicephalus annulatus, assembly GCA_013436015.1. Lineage (NCBI taxonomy): Eukaryota > Metazoa > Arthropoda > Arachnida > Ixodida > Ixodidae > Rhipicephalus > Rhipicephalus annulatus. The sequence goes on along the minus strand of WOVY01014844.1, from coordinate 273,597 downwards.
AACGAGTTGCCCCCCCCCTTCCCCGAAAAAAATTTCTACCCACGCCCTTGTTGTAGCATGGTAAAAAAACGTATTGTGATTTTATGGATCAATATTTGCCCCGCGCGTTTCTGCTCTTGCGCACGCATCGCAATCTGCTTAAACCTTTTGTTCCGATAAAAAGGGCATATTCAAAGTGGGAAAAACTTATGAAGGAAGTAAAACTTGAGATGCAGCATCTCACAACATGACTGAAAGAAAGAAAAAAAGAGGGACGCCTCGCACTTGTGGTGTTAAGCCTGAAGTCGTATTGCGCACGCACAGTGTAGATAAAAAGTCACAACGCACCCGAGAACTAGCACGGAGCATTGCTTCACGCAGCTTATCTCGCCACTGACATTCCCGCAGAATTTTTAACGCGGTAGCGTACAAGTTATTTGTGAGCGAAAAATGGTCCTAATCTTGGAGCGACCTAAACATCGAGCACCTTTGCGTGACCGAAAAATTGAGAAAGATGCAAATAAAAACAAAAAAAATTCTGCGTCGTAGTGGGAATCGAACCTGGGTCGTTTGCGTGGCAAGTGGGTGCCGTACCACACAGTCACGTCAGTGTTTTTTTTTTCTTTAATGACACACAAGCAGAGACGTGACTGTACTCAAAGTCACGTCTCTGCTTGTGAATACAGTGAAAATATCTTCCTCTGCTTAGAAACTCAATGACATATTTCTTGCTTTACAAACACGGGCGTCCTGCATACATGCTCCACAACACAAAATGAAATATTGCCCTAATAATGCATGATACAAGCGTATATTCTCATCTGGCCTCAGAACATGCGATTATCATAATGGCTTCTACTTTAAAGCCAGTCACCCACTACGAAAGGCACTCACGTTACTACACCCTCAAGGCGACATAGTGGGTGGATAGCAAGTTCGAAAAGATTTCATACTCTAGGCGTTTGGAGTGCGCACTAGGAACAGAATATCGCTATCGCGTTCAACTCTTTAAAGGCGAATCTTAAGGATTCCGCAATATTATCGTCGACCCATTGGCTGCACACATAACCTCCAAGACACACCGTATTGGCTGATAATACAGTATAATTCTAGTATTCTATTTTATGGAGTGTACTAAACAAGTTCTGCATAACAACCGAGATCGCTTCTTCAGTTCCGCTACGTCCGCTTCGTCGGAAGTTAAAATACTACCTGCTTTCACGTGTTGATGCCAGCGCGGTATTATTGAGGTAATTCTATAGTTCATTGAGTTCATTGCCTGTAGTGGATAAGTACCATGTTTGAGGCCCAAAACCGACAAGTCGAATGTTCCATGAGTTTAGTGTGCGAAGCCAACAATAACAAAGCATGAGCACCCGCGCATCTATTAGCCTGTCCTACGCCGCCAGCATCGAAAGGGTCTGGTACCGAGATTTTTGGTCTAAGGAGAGGAGAAACAGTTTTTGTAAGTAAGTAACATTTATTGTTCGGCAAATAATGGTTGCCAAGCTCATCGGAAAAAACTCAAACCACTGTGAATAGAGCACAAATGGGGCGTTGGTGAAGGGAATACGTGACAAAGGTGATGGTCAGGGGTCATAGTCGGGGTGACACTTAGGGCCCATGCCCCAACCACCCCTCGAAATTTTTTTCTCCGTGTATACATTGTGCAAATTAACCATTTGCCTGCCCGGCCCCCATTTTAGATCAAGGAGATGCCCCCCTCCCTTAGAAAAACTTCCTGCTTACAACTCTGGCGACGGCGTCCAAAATGCCTCAGTTCCCGAGCGCGAAATGAATAGCTACATACGACAAAGAAAAAGGGCAGAAAATAGGTGGCAAACAAAAATTTCAATTTTTCTTGTGCTACATAAGGGAAGGAAGGTATAGACACATACTAATCGTAAACCTGTGTGAGTTTCTTGTTGAGTAATTGAATGGACGTTCAACAGGCGCTCGAAGGATCACGCTTGACAATGAAGAGTGCCTTTCATGAACGCTAAAATCTGCATGCGTCTTAATGAAGGTGAAAATACTGTTGTTCGGGTTACACTTACATAACCTGCACGGCATGGCTGGGTTGCTGTCAAACATCACGTGCTCTTGATGCCGATCACTGAAGCAGCATCCGCTTTGTACTACACAGGAAGGGCCATTGCACAAAAGACTGTATTGATGACTTCGGTGTTACAGCGCTAGTGAAGGGCGCTTGATGTTTCTCCTCATGTTTATTATTATTGGAGAGTCATCTTTAGTGGTCGTTTTGTATAAACTGTTGAGCTCACCTGAAGCCATGAAAACTACCGAAATCTTCTTATACACCCTTGAGGCGTATAACACGGCAACTGACAACGGCTACATAGTGTTGTGTTGCTAAGCTCAAAAGCACTGCGTGTATTCCCGGCCATGGTGACGTAAGCTTAGATTTACGTAATCAAAATTAATATGTGGAGTCTCCCCAAAGTCGTGGCTTCAAACCATTTCGGCGTTTGGTCACGTAAAACGTATATATATATATATATATATATATATATATATATATATATATATATATATATATATATATATATATATATATATATATATCAAGCCGCCCACAACTTTCAGTTCTACTGGCCGTTTCGATAATGGTATCGATACCAAACTTGCAATGACATAACACGACTGTATGGAGATCATAGATCATATTTGACTAGTCACAACATGAAAATTATGACTATATGTCATGAATGTCACGATTTACATTTCGTGGTCCTGCAGCTCTTTCGGTGGATCCGTTCACATAACATGTTGCAACCCTGGTATGGTATGGCATGATTGCATAGCAAACACAAGCGACAGACCCTAACATAAATATCATGACATGCGTGTCATGAAACAACATGACTACATGCCACGCTCATCATGCGCTCGCGGCCGTTTCGCTAGCGTCACATATACCAAATTTGGTATTACAGTACGTAAATAGATGACGAAGATATGTGACTGGTGCGAACATGATAATCATGAGATGCGCGTCATGTAACAGCATGACTACATATGCCACGCTCACGATGCGCTGGTGGCCTTCCCGCTAGCTTCACTTATACCAAATTTGGTATTTTGGGACGTGAATGGATGACGAAGGTATCATACTGGTGCAAACATGTTAGACATGAGATGCGTGTCATGTAACAAAAAGACTGCATGCTACGCTCATGATGCGCTCACGGCCGTTTCGCTAGGTTCACATGAACGCCCCCCCCCCCCCCCCCGCCGTGGTGGTCTAGTGGCTAAGGCACTCAGCTGCTGACCCGCAGGTCGCGGGTTCGATTCCCGGCTGCGACGGCTGCATTTCCGATGAAGGCGGAAATGTTATAGGCCCGTGTACTCAGATTTGGGTGCACGTTAAAGAATCCCAGGTGGTCGAAATTTCCGGAGCCCTCCACTATGGCGTCTCTCATAATCAAATGGTGGTTTTGGGACGTTAAACCCCACAAATCAATCAGGTTCACATTAACCAAACTCGGTATTACGTGACTCGAATGGACGACATAGATAAATGACACATACAAACATGATAATCACGATATGCGTGTCATGTAACAACGTAACTTCATGCCACACTGATGATGCGCTCGCGACCGTTTCACTAGCTTCACGTATGCCAAGTTTGGTATTATGTGACCGCAATGGATCGTGAAGGTGACTGGTGCAAACATAATTATCATGAGATGCATGTCATGTGAGAACTTGACTACATGCCACAGTCAAGGCGCATATACATTGCGACGCGACGCGGCGTGCGTGCTCGCCGGCGTTCATTTCGTCGTGTCACAGCGGCGTTGCCACGCCAGGCGCTGGTCCTGCTATGTAGTCGCAGGCGCGCGCCGCGCTGTGTTGCTTTGACGCATGCGCGTTTCAGTGCGTCCGACATCCCTCCTTTTCGAAAAGAAGGAGGCGCAGTGTTGTCTAAGTTACGCATCGGCACGAAATGCAGCATGTCGCATATAGTGCCGATTGCCGTCGGGCCGCCTGGTGTCAGACTATAGAGCACTCGCGCTTTGCTAAAGTAGCATCGCTGTGCCCATCATGCGCGCGCGTCAACGCTACATTGGAGTATATTGAGCCTTTCATGATGCGCTCGCGGCCGTTTTTCTAGCTCCACATATACAAAATTTGGTGTTATGTGACGTCAATGGATGAAGAAAGTATATGATTGTTGCAAACATGATAATCCACACATTCGCGTCATGAAAGAACATGACAACATACAACGCTCAGAGCATGCTCGCGGCCATTTCACTAGCTACACATATACTAAATTTGGCATCACGTGACCTGAATGGATGACAATGGTTAAACGGCACATCCAAACATAATAATCATGACACGGAAGTCATATACGGCATCACTTACCTCCACTTCGTAACGTTGTGCTGATTTTAAAGTGACCTAGCAACGTTTCTCATTCTTGCTTTGCATATCATCGATTCCCAGTGTACGTGCATGGGTTTCTGCCAATTTTTGTTCTATAGGGCTTTGAAGGAAACATTTTGCGGTTGTAATTGCCGGAGGTCGACTTCAGTGTTCCTCGGGCCGTTTCTCTGACTCCGGACCATCCACCGCCACATCAGAGGACAGCGTAGGTTCTCACACCGACTCCTTCGGTGTGAGCACCCACGATAGAGGCCTTTAACGCACCGAGCAATGAGATCTCATTGTTGGGCCATGTCCCCCATAGAGGTAAATTGTAGATAGTAGCACCAATGACTATAATAATTGGTCTTTCAAAATGACATATTTACCCAGTCATGGGTTTGGACCACTTTTTATCAAGTGTATATAAAACGCGTCACGATTATAAAAACACTTTAGAACGTCTTGTATGTTTGTGTATTGTTCGTAACACCTAATCGTTATTAAATGAGAATTTTCGTATCGATCTTCAACTCGGTGACCGCGCACATGGAGTGACAGGTTAAATACTTGTTTTATAGGTAAACTGTGAAAGTCTGTTAATGCACAACGCAGTCGATAAGTCCAATTTGCAATATCACTAGGAAACAGTAATGCATTATTAAATACATTTATATTTTTATGTTAACCAAATAAGCTGTAATTATAAAAAGACGCCAGGCATGTGCGGAACGCGCAGCACAAACACACCGAAAGCTAGAAGAGCGCTCTTTCAGAGCCTTTTCTAAATACTTTCTGAGTAACTGCTACAATCACACTGTTTGGTACCCACTAAGCCATAAATAATCATTATTTTTGTGTAGTAAGACAGCATTCACTATGCTACCTTTCTTCATTCTTTGCAGAAGCGTGGAATCCGCTACACACTTGTTACAAGTTTTGTGCAATTTTTCATGCAGTGGCTGCCGCCGGTGAAGTATTATGCCTGAAGTGGATATGCGCCGCAGTTAATAGATGATCAAGAACAAGTTTTTTAATGGGTCGGTTCACTTGTTACGCAATTCACATTGTGTGACGCCTGGATGTTCCCTTGATGTTCTAAAACGCTTTACTTCTCATGTTATCCCGATTCATTTCCTGACATCAAGCCACCGTAAGGCCAGTTTAGAAACGAGGTACAAGCACTGGCGGGGCTCATTGGTAGACTACTGTGCTGGCATGCACCATTAACACAATGGGTTCTAATCCCATTTGTTAATGGTGTTTTTTTGTATTTGTGGAGTTTTTTTTTTTATTTCGCTTATGATTACGAACACCGGCGGTGGCGACAGCAGTAAACAACTACGGCGCCACGCGTGACCCGTGATTTGATCTCATAACAGCTTTCACTGTTACAAAAAAAAACGAATTATCTAGTAGGTCCATGTACATAACGCTTGTTCTTTAACCCGCGCGTCACTATCGTTTAACTGTAGAGATGGATTTGAATTCCCGAATGGTTCCATCACTCAATAAAAGATAATCGCCTGTTGTAACAATATTTCATCTCTACATGAACCCCAAGTTCTTCTACCCATGTATCACGTGCTTCGCACGAACGTCATGTGCAGTGCATCCATGAGGGCGTAACAGAGCCTGTTCTGGCTGTGAAGCGTTGCAAGTGACGGTGTAACCGGTACAGCGTTACATTTATTGTGATAACGCAGATGGACACTCCAACCTCGATGTTGCCGTCGGTGTCGACGTAGCCGTGAGGTTCTGTGTAAAGTACCAGGGGCATCACCCACAAACGTATTTCTTTGTGTGCGAGAAAAAGCGTGTGAGCTCAGTCGACTGTCGCGGCTCAAATACAGAGAAAACGCACCAGCCATCTTTCATCGTGCGAAATGCCCATGGAGGGTCTCGGAGAAGGGTACGTGTGACTGCCGTAGGAGCAGCGTATTTCGAAAGACTGCGCATGGTCGCCCCATCTTGACTGGGATTAGTAGACGGCTCATACATTCGTACGTCCACGAAGCCAGCATACTGTGCACTGTGCACGCGTTTAGTCATTCAGTACGTCAAGACATCGCATGATCAACGGTCGACAACCATCCAGTTGCGCTCACAGAACGTGCCACAGGGTTTCGTTCAGCCAGTGCTCTCCCGCATATGCAGACGTGTTGGCCGCTCTGGTGGTGGGTGGCGTGGTGAGTACGGGTCTCGTCCACCTGTGCCTGACCGCGCGTCCTTTCGGAGGGCTATCGGTGGACAGAGAGGCATCAGGCAGCACTGTGGAGCTGGTGAATGGCGTCCGGGTACGTCGGACACTAGGCATTCCATACGCGTTGCCCCTGCGAGCGCACAACCGCTTCGGTGCACCACAGCTGCTCGATTACCAGCAGTACCTGCGTGACCACGTAGCCACTGCAAAGTGGCTGAGAGGAGGTTTTACTCGACTGGGATGCCCACAGGTATTGATGGAAACCTTTTGTGCCCTCTCGAGTTGGTGCTAAAGCTTCAGTTAAAACGCGGGTGCCACGTGATGACGCCTAGACAGTTTATTCCCGTAATCGAATTTGTGCAAATTTACAGTGTTGATTTGTATTGGAGGATATTGGTTGCTGCTGGCGAAGTTAGAGCCAGGGTTTCCCGTCTTGGACTCAGTTTTAATTTTCTACCGTCATCTCCAATGTACGCTCTGGCGGTGCTCTGTGTTACGGGTTCAAAACGTTACATCGTCGAAGTGGGATGCTGCGCTACGCAGTATGGATTTAAGGACGCAGATATGGGCAGTCCAATGGGCCCACGACGTGGCGGAGAGGATAGGCGTATCTTTTTCGACGGGGGAGCATTTTGCACATATTTAATATTTTCTAAACTACTTTTTTGAGTTTACGTTACAATAGAGAACAGACATATATTTAGATCACAAATATTTTCCAAATAAAATACATTGAGCTGTGCATCACGTTCCCGTGAAATCGGGTCCACTTTTGGATTTCATTTTTGCGTTTGGCTTTGTTAGAAAAACAAGTTTTCTCAGATATCCTCCATCACCTTTTTATTTCTAGCATATTACAGTAGCCTCTTAATTACAACTTGCTACAAATATCATGGTATTCATTTCACACCTAACCTATCGTGGTCCACTCACATAATCAACATTACTGCAAGCAACGCAAATTTTGCTACCTAAAGCGTAATCTTATCAGTTCACCTACGACAACTCGCAAGCTCGCCCACCAAACTTGCATACCCCCTCACCTCGAATATGCACCAGCCATCTGGTCTGCCCACCAGGACTACCTCATCAAATTCATTGAAGCTGTCCAGAATTACGCAGCTCGCTTCATTGCTCATGAATACAACAGAATATCTAGTATAACAAAAGTTGAGCATTCACTTACACTCCCACATCTTCACACACGTAGGAACGTTGTAATAATCTGCTTGCTACACAAGACAATTTACAGTAACTGTCAATATACATTGCCTCTTACAAAACCACATTGCTCGTCGACCCGTCTAGGGACTCGCTCTCTCGATTTCGTGCCGACCGGTTGTGCCACCGCAATGTCCGACGACAGCGCCGCTCTGGCCGACTGCACTCGCCCTACGCCATCTCCTGACGTTGACAAGCACTCTCGCCGAGTAGTGCCCCGTTCTCAGACTCCTGCGACCGTGTCCACCTTTTCTATCTCCTCTTTATTTCCATTGTTTTCCGTCGTTCACTGTCCCTGCGCCTCGCTCTCTCCTTCCTCTATCTCTTTACCTTTTATTTCTATTCCTTTAATCTCTCCTTTAACCCCATCCCTCGTGAGCTACTGTTGAGGTGTCGCACTCTGATGCAGACAGTTACGGGGCTCACTTTTCTCTCCTTTTCTCTATAAAATCACATAGAAAGCCGTTTAGCATGTGCTTTCAACGCTTGTCAGGGTGAACGCACGCATATAACAACTCTGCGCTTCCTCGGTGCATTAAAAGTGCTACACGTCGCAGGCAGACAGGCACTGATCATCGTGGAAAACTTCAACGCACCGCACGCCGCCTGGGGTTACACCACTGAGAAGGTTAAAGGCCACAACTTGTGGTTTGATGCGCGACACGAGGGGCTCACGCTAGTGACCAACCCACAAGATCCAACAAGAATGGGAAGTAGCGTCAGCAAAGACACTACGCCGGACCTCAGATTAAGAATATATTCGACCCGCGTTGGACCAACACGAACGTACATCGTGGCGGCGATCACTCGAGCGCATACGGAGTGTTTCAAGTGGGCCCGCAAAAATAAGAAAGGCAAACAAATAATGTTAACTGAGTGGAACACCTTTCGTAAGCTAAGGGAGGACGATGCGACAGACAACATCGAAGATATACAGAAGTGGACAGACACACTTGAGCGTAGCGTGCAGAAAGCCTCCAAACACGTTCCCGAATACGCTGGCATGGGTGTAAAGGACATCGTAGTCCTACACATGTGGAAAGCAGAACGCAGCTTGAAAGAGCGTTGGAAAGGTCATAAGCACAACCGGCGTCTCGGAAAGAGAATCGTCGTCCTCGAAAGACACATGGAAGATCACGCAAACAGGTTGTGCCAACAGAAATGAGAAGGCACGTGCGTTTTAATGAACGGACAATTCAGACAGCATGCTTCGAGGCCTCCTCGATCGAAAGCGCACAAAAACCACACAATGGCAAAATCTGCCACGCATGCTACGCAGGTAATGAGTTCCTGCGCGAGGTACGCCAGGCCTACTTAGGCAACGTAACAAACACCCGACTACCGGAGTACCAAGGGCAGAGTAACAAAGACCTCGACGCATTCATAACTGAAGCAGAAATTTGATACGAACTCGGATGACTGAATCCCAAGTACACCCTGGGCCCCGGTGGTGTAACAAATAAAACACTTCGCAACTTGGATGAAAAATCCGTCACTGCTGTCACAAAGGAGTCATACCCCTGCAATGAAAACCACCATAATTGTATTTATACCCAAAGCCGGTAAAAGACAACTCATAGCAAATCTCAGGCCTATCTCACTGTCGTCGTGCATCGGAAAGCTCACAGAGAAAAAAAGTTGTTTTAACATGTCTCATCAGATATATGGACGACAATAAGCTATACCCGCACACGATGCTAGGCTTTTGACAACGACTTTCGACGCAAGATGTCGTGTTGCAGCTAAAACATCAAATCATAGAGGCCAAAACACACAATCTTGATACAAAAGCCATTTTGGGCCTCGACCTGCAGTTGGCATTTGATAACGTCACGCACAAGGCCATAGTGCGCAACTTACAACACCTGCATGTTGGCAGACGAGTGCACAATTATGTGAAAGATTTCCTCACTAACCGTAAAGCCATGATCGTGGCCGACGAAGCCCAATCCGAAGAAAGCAAACTTGGCAACAAGGCAACACCGCATGGTTTGGTGCTTTCCCCCTTCCTATTCAATGTGGCGATGATTAGTCTGCCCTGAGAGCTGGAACGCATCGAAGGACATCAGCACAGTCTGTATGCGGATGACATCACACTCTGGGTTACGGGTGGTAGTTACGCTCACATCGAAGATATTTTACAGCAAGCAGTAAATACAGTTGAGCCGCTCGAGCGATACGTGGAGACCAAGGCCTAAAATGTTGCCCCCGAAAATCAGAGCTACTACTCGTACAAGCAGAGGACACAAGTGCAGTCATGCAGTCAAGAACGGCCAAACATAATCTTAGCAAGGGGTTACCCGATTCCTCAGGTCCAACAAATGAGAATAATGAGCCTCCGCATATCCGAGAACGGACATAACGGGGAAGCAATAAACATACGGAATAGCAACGCACAGCAGACCATTAGACTGAGCCGAAGAATTGCCAACAAGAATTACGGAATAAAAGAACACAACTTGGTGCAACTCATACAAGCCTTCGTTGTCAGCCGCATAGTGTATGTGACCCCATACCTCAAGTTGCAAGCAGCGGAAAAAAGTAAAGATAGAATGCATCATCAAAAAGGCATATAAGCAAGCACTCGGCTTACCGATCACCAAATCTAACAAAAAGTTTGAAGCACTAGGTATGCATAACAAGCTAGACGAACTTATTGGGGCTATATGATTGCACAATATGAACGACTCTCACAGAGAGACACAGGAAGAACCATAATGCAGAAACTGGACATCTCGTACGCTGGTCAAAGCGCGTATCAATACATTATCCCAAAAGAGACCAAAGAGCGTATCATAATACCACCGTTACTCAGAGACATGCACCTAGAGTATCACCAGGAGCGGAGGAATGCTACGGCAATATCACTACACAAGAAATGTCTAAATGATGTGGATGTGATGCATGTGGATGCGGCGGAGTATCCGGACGGTCGACAAATGGCTTTGGTCGTTTCAAATCAAGCGGGCCACCTGCTCGCCAGCAGTTCCATTAAATCACGAAGGTCTGAAATCGCTGAGGAATGGCCATTGGCCATACATAGCACTGGCGCTTGCATATACAACAGCCAGCGTTATAATTAGCGACTCTAAAACCGCAATTCACAATTTTGCTCACGGTTGGGTCTTGAAAGAGGCGAAAAGAATTTAGACCAACCTTCACGGAGAGCGCGACGTGTATGTCTTATGGACGCCCACTCACTCTTTCCTCCCGGGCAACGAAACCGCGCACACCCTAGCTCGAGAGTTAGTGAGCCGAGCCGGTGCAGGAATGACGCGAAGCCCACATGTGGAGAAAGAGAGCATGGCCTCATACAACGAAATCACCAACACCACCGATTAGGAAGGCAGCATTACTCTTCACCAAATTCCTCATTAAATATGCAGCATGGCACCTATTACAAACAAGCATCTTCCCAAACCCAATTGCTTACAGTCATTGCTATTCAGATCTCTACTCCAACAAATGTAAACTCTGCAATCAGCGAGCGGTTCTCAAACATATTATATGGGACTGTCCTGACCTCGGGAAGGGGCCAAACACCAAATAATTTAACGCACAGCAATGGGAGACCACGCTGCTTAGCTCAAACATCCAGGACCAGCTACAAGTAATCAGGCAAACCGAAGATGCCGCTAGGGATCCAGCACTCTTAGCTGCCATCTAGGAGAGAGGATAACATTCCTCTGAATCTTGCCGTTTCAATTAAAGATGTTTCTCTTTTGACGCCAGACCTCCTCCTTTACATCACATGTTAAATTATTGCCTTCTGCACTCTACGAGCATACATTCTGTCAATCTGATTCAACTGCTGCTGACAACTGCAGTGATGCTAATTACTTTTTCATACAAGTTTTTAATGCTGAGGCGAAAATTGCCTGTTTGAAATATCGTCACAGTCACGCTGTCAGTTAGAGATCCTCAATTATTAATGTATTTCTTTGTTGGCTTCATTCTGGATGGTATAACAGAGAGAAACAGCCCGAAAGAGCACGTTTATACTTCTATAAACGATGTTTCACGAGTAGTTGTAGCACAATTTCGTTTCAGCACGCCGTTTTCAATTTCACGCCCAACGTTGCCATAGTAGGGACAAAGCGGGTTTTCACTGTGTGGTCGCATGTAAGACTGACTGGGTAGAGAAGTTTGCGGAGTACTACCGAGTGTAGCAACCTCTCCTCATCTCTTTCCCCTTGCCCCTTTCCTTTCAAAAGGAAAAACAATGTTATTACCACACCAGCAGTAGCAGCACCACGCACATATTTGATGCCGGACTGCGAGCTTTTCATGTGATTTATTCGGTGTGCTGGTATATAGGTTCCCGTATTTGGATAACCGGTTTGCCTACACTATACCCGCAGGTTGAGTGGATGCCGTTCCCGCGTCGCCCTATCGCGCAGACCAACAGTGAGGATGACTGCCTCTACCTGAACGTGTGGCAGCCACTGCTCGAGGAGGACGGGGGCACCGAGTGCGGCGTCTGTGGTCGCCCTCCGCTGCTTCCAGCCGTGGTGGTGCTGCACGGCGGTCGCTTTCAATACGGGGGCGGCGGTGGGCCATACACCTTCTACGACGGGAAGTACCTGGCTGCTGCCTGGCGTGCTGTTGTCGTGGTGCCGGCTTACCGCATAGGTGCATTTGGCTTCCTCAACGCCGCGCTGCAGCACGACGAGGCCCCCGGCAATGTTGGAATCAGAGACCAGATAGTTGCGTTGCAGTGGGTTCACGACCACATACATCTATTCGGAGCATCGCCATTCCAGGTATGGGTGCCCGGTTGTACGTACTGGAAATCTTGCAAAAGTTGCAGAAGAGTTGATTGGTGGAATTGTTGGTTATTCATTATCCATTCATTATGGCATTCATTCATCACGACAAATAGACAGCGCAAACAAACGTGACACAGAAAAAACATAACACAAACTGCATATCTCTGTGTCTCGCTCTGCTCTCTCTCTGCACCATTTGTCTACGCTGGCAAGGTGTCACTTGAAAAACTTGTACAAACGCAAAAGAAAACCCCGTTTGAATAGTCCAAACATAGATTGATGCACGACCTTCAGCCAGATTTTCTGAGGACAATTTTCTCGACCCGCTTTTGTTGAGTACCTCGCTTTGAACCCTCGCGCCACACTACATAATCTAGGTGTCCCCGGAGTTCAACAGCTACGTTGGTGCAAGGGGCCACTAGCAGTATCACATTTCACTCGAAGAGCATAGTAGTTTACCCAGTAGAAATTGTTCCTTTTTGGTAGCGCCGTACACTTAGGCCGGGCGATAAGTTAAATTAATATGTTTACTTGTTGTTCCCTGGATGAAGTCAGGGACTGATTGGTGCGAAGAAGTGGGCATCTAGCGCATTAGATACGTGCCCAAGGAAGATAAAAAGGATTTTTTTACCTCCTTGTGCTCCACTATCGGTGGTAGCCAAAGTCACCTTGTGGAAGACCGATCACGTTCCCAGTGGGTGGTCCAGCGTTGCCTCTGTGGATGGGACAACGCACAAGGACATTACTTGGATGGCAGACTGCATGTTTACAGCTACTCTGTCGGGAATATATATATATATATATATATATATATATATATATATATATAGAGAGAGAGAGAGAGAGAGAGAGCTATAATCCGCGCTATATATATATATATATATATATATATATAGAGAGAGAGAGAGAGAGAGAGAGGGGGGGGGGAGAGAGAGAGAGCTATATTCATATATCCGCGCCCGCCACGCCATCGGTAGACATCGGTGCGCCGCGCCGCCAACTATTGCTTACCGGCGCAGGTATGTGCTCACGTTCTCAAAGGGAGACGCGCTGTGCCTGACTGGTGCATAACGTCACAGCGTCAAACTGGTCAAACTGTTGCACAGCGTCCGCATGAATGGCGGCGAGCGCTAGCAGCGTGCTAGCCATGTATGTGTCTGCCTACTAATGGGCGCAACTTCGTTACTATTTCTTCACAGTCGCGCCGCGCGCTGCGTGTCTCCATGCACGCCAGCCCGTTGACAGGGGAGGACATGTGTGCGCATCCGCCAGTACCAATGCTTTAAGGGTGAAGTTCTTAAAAATTGGGGTACAACGTCGGGTATCCGACGTTTCCCCTCTAACAGTATATGAGAGGGGGGGGGGGGTGGCACCAAGTATGTCTCATGCCTTATTCAGGCAGCGCACCTCTCCCTTGAATCTTTATAAGCGCAAGGTTATAGGCGTGCACTAATTTGACGATAATGACAGCTGAGAACCACTGGTTTTGCATTACCAGAGCTTTTTCCTGCCAACTTTTACTCCCGACTTGAGTACCACGTCACCGCTTCATTTTCGTTTATCTGTTGCGAAGCTTGCTTTATTTTTCGACCTTGACCAGCAGGGGAGTGGGGGAGATATGCGGTGAGACTTCGACTTCGCCAACCCACCCCCTAATAGTGAATCCCAGCCGCGCAAATTCATGGTTGCCGGGGTAACGGTGTCAAGATCTCTCATGTTACCACTAACTCGATGGAAACTAACGCACTGTTTCTATATAGTACTGAATAGGTCACTACAGTGCGGTAGATTATGGGCAATAACGCAAGAGATAACAAATAAATTAGACATAGGGCGCCCTTGCGTCCCTTTTATTGTAATTTCTCTTTTGCGCTACTACCATCGAATGAGGGTCGCGATGCGGGCATAGGCGTACGCACTGGGGGCGGGGGGGGGGGGATACTGCTTTTCTCTACTCACCTAAGATGAAGGACACAATGTCTGTCCCATATATTATTACCTAATAGGCAAGGGGGCGCTGCAACGAACCTTCAGCCCCTCCCCCCTGCAGGGGAATTCTACGCACGCTTACGAATGTAAACTTGTTGGCGCTACTATCTGAGCTGTTACCATGCAGTCATGTACCAACTCGCCGAAGCTTGCTCGATATTGCAGGTGACCCTTGTGGGCCACGAAGCCGGAGCAGCGTCAGTGGGCTACCACCTCCTGTCCAACCGCAGTGCGGCGTACTTTCAGCGGGCAGTGATGATGGCTGGTTCGCCGTATAGCCCTTACCCTGAGAACAGCGGCAAGGCCGCCGACCGCAATGTGCGCGCGCTGGCCAGGGAACTGCGTTGCCCAGACTCATCGGCCAGAAGAGCGGCCATTGAGTGCCTCAAGTCACGCTCTGTCAGGGCGACGCTCGAAGCAGCCGACGGCGCAGGCATCGAGTTCGGGCCCAGCTACCTTTCCCCACAGACAGGCACGCAGAATTTATCGAAAATGGTACAAACTACGATAAGATAAAGTACGAGTACTGGCATACGCCGATAATAGCTTTGTTTGGTAAAAATTATGCAAGAGTCACTGAAACCGCTAATACTTAATCGAAGCCTTGTTGTAATACGAGTGGCAGTTTAGTCAACAGGAGCAAGTGCATGGGTGACTGTCACGGGGAATGACCTGTGACTGCACACTTCATAGCCGGTATTTCATAAACCATTACTCACGTGCAGTACTTAGGCGTTCCATTGGTATATTATTATAATAATAAACAGTGAACCCTAGAGGCGGAATCAGGCAACTGCGAGGAAATGCTCAGCAACTCAAAGGTTTCCCCTATCAATTTTGGCCTGACCGACATTTTGTAACATATCTTTGGTCAGTAAGCTCTGGTACATTTTTCAAGTATACATTGTTCGCAAGTGAATGTACAGAAGCTTCACCGAGTATTTTCTGTTTTCTTGAGGGGTTCTTCTTGGGAGCAAACAAGAAGAGCTAATCTTTTCAGGCGGGTTCGCTCTAGTGGGCTTGGTCTAAATCATTTTCATCTGCGTCACTTAGTTAACCGGTTCATAGATTTTCGAAATATTCGAGACCCCTTTACACGTATATAGTTATACGGCTTAGGGTTGGAAAGGTGTAGCCGAAATCTGTGGTGACATCTGGCAACATGCAAACAAACGTTGGAGGTTACCTGAAAAAAATAGTTTATTCGTGTCTTTTAAAAACATGTTTTTCGTTGGAATGTCTCTACTGTTTCTCGCAAAGGGTTGTACAAACATCTAATAGATACAATTCATCCTGTTCCTCCAGATAGAGCATTATACCATGTTGCCCCATGTCAGAAGCTGTGCAAAAAAAAGGAGGTAACACCTGGAGGGAAATCTTTTTTCTTCAAATGGCCCACTGGAGTCTAGCATATCAAAACATATGGATGCAAGAAAGGGGCATGTTCAGTCCTCTATAAGAGACCGTTTTCTCTGCATTAAGCCGAAGACAACGAGCATGCTTTTCCTGGCTGCTAGATGCAGTATTTTTTTTTCACGGGTGGCAAAGGAGCGTCCTTCAACGGACTTTAAAGTAGGACTTGTCCCTTGATGCCTATGCCATCAAATTTCTCTCAGTTACGAATGAGCAAGGTGTACCGCTTGACGTTACTGGGCTTCCGAAGTATATGTGGCAATCTAAAATGACGGTGTGTCATGCTAATGTTAATGCACGTCCGGTTGGACAATATTTATTTCAATCTGTATGTTCATTTGCTGAAACACGAAAGGCTCAACAAGATGTACCAGAATGGCTCCATCAGAAAGAAAGCCTTCTAGAGATGAAGGAATTTTAAAAGCTTGTAAACTCTGATACCTGTGCACCTTTTCTTTTTTGTTCCTTTTGTCGTTTGTCTAGTATGTATATTTGTTCGATGATGTGTGTACATTGGCAATAAAGAAATAAAAAATGCATTAGTGAAAGTTGGCAGCTAAAACACAGGGGACACAGAAAGAGCGGCAGACAAGCGAGCTCAATTTGTGTCCAGGTTGTTTGCTCTGCCAAGTTTCTAAAACGAAAATCTATCAATCCTGTCTACTAACGCTTCTGAAAATTTACATTTACACTCCTCGTACATGTGTGCACTTGGTAATTCAATCAGATTATAAAACGATCGTACGCGCTAGCTTTCTCCAAACTCCCAAACTACACCGCGAGTTCATATATATATATATATATATATATATATATATATATATATATATATATATATATATATATATATATATATATATATATATATATATATATTGGCCGCGATTTTGCGTTTTTGGTTGGAAATGTCGAAAAACGATAGCCTTCTGCCGGCTAGGATGCCATTTATGTTTTGCCTAGCCTCAAACAGCACCTCCTTTATGTTGCATCGCCCGCATCTGGCTGGCATTGATAAAATATAGGAGGCGCTACGTGAGATATGGACTCTATCTGGCAGTAATGTTGGGAAAAAACAGTTTGTGCAGAACCAAGGGCCACTACCATGTTCCAACACAACATTGTGGGCAGAGTGCTTTTTCGTGACTAGCGTCGCATTTTCATCACAGCGTCAGAAACACGTACTATAAGAGCTTTTATAATGACGTATGAATGTATTTTTTTCTGGTAAAGGAGCACACCACCTAATACTTACGTATTGATGTTGTGCATCAGATATGCGTAATATTCGCTTTCTAATCAACAATGTTCACAAGCATGGACGCAGCCAACAGGTCAAGATGACAGGCCGTTCAGCAAGTGCTCGTACATTGGGCAAGTAGCTTAATCTAGTGACAGACAGACAGGCTAAAATTTCCTCGTTCAAGTATTCCAAGAATGGCTATCGTTTTAAAAGTAGAAAGAAAAGAAACTGTTCAAGGTCATTACGCATGGTGGTGAACGGGCGTAGTTTCTTACCGCGAAGTTACCTCCCCCTCCGCACCACGAAGCTTTCAGCGCGCTCGCTGGTTCGGAAGGACAAATAAAGCGCTTAAAATGCTTAATGCACGCAAGAGATTCCTATATATAAGAACGCTCAAACTTGACGGAGTCTAAAAAAATGCGACATCGATTCGACAGCCAACAGACTCCTTTATAGAGCCATTCGATGATTGCTCCGGAAAGTGTTACAGGCCCCCCTTGAAAAATAAAGGCGCACTTGGGGTGTCCTTCTGGCCAAAATAATAACACATCTTGCATGCCTTTCCTTCCATAATCTCACCACTCGTCCGGTACCTTGAGGACACGAAAGGCGTACGCGCCACCAGAGGACATAGAATGCCTCGTAGGAATGTGGCTAGTGCAGAGTTTTCAGAAAATCAAAGGCAAGCGAGTCAGATGACATGATTTACCCACTGTTTGATACTTTGATACGGGAAGAGCAGCGATGGTCCAGTCCACAGCTTGCAAATGGGCTGTCACAGGCACCGGACACTTGAAGATGCGATTTTTCTGGGAGGCCCCGCCGCAACGAGGAGGAGCATGCCACAAATTTTGATGGTCCTTCTGTGTGACACTGGGCTGCTCAGCACGCGCATACGGACAACTAAAACCCAGTACATGTTCAGGCGGGACAATTGCCAGCCATGTGGACCAGGGTAACTATGTTTACTTCAACATCACCACCACCACCACCAACGGGTCAGCAACTCGTTCCATGTTGGTCCCCAGCGAGAACCACTCCAGTCTGGAAATGGAACCAGCTGACAGCAGTTGTTAGATAACGGATGTAACGGGAACCATTTGGTCAGGAAACAGAACCAGCAGGTACCAGTTGGTGTTAATTGCTGGAGGCCTGCCCATAGGACCGGAGCCAGCCAAGTCTCAGGGACAGGTCGAGCGGAGTAGCCGGAGCCGATGACGGGAACGTTTATTCACAGAATTTACATTTGCATGGTAGCGTGATACCACATAATGGTGGCAGAATCATGAAAGCTCTCGATGTAAGCTTGATGTGAGCTTCTTCGGAGCACCTCGGCACTTGCGTTTTAAATCCTGGTCCTCCCCAGCCCCTGCAGGAGAAAACAACTGAGGCCAGGACAGTCCGATAATATCGTCGTCTTCATCTCTGCCCCAAAAATCGGAAGGTATACAGTGTTTTCTTCCCAACGCATGAAAGAAGGAAGAGGCACGCCCACTTTGTCAAAAAGGGAGAAATACTATACAATGCGCAATGCGATAATACGCAAGACACCACAGCGCGAAGACGCTGGGCCCTGTGCGCAGATTAACTGTGTGGTCAGGTGCAGTGGTGGCTCATTGATAGGGCCTGCGGGCCGCGGCCCCAGGCAGGCCACGGCTTGTGGAAAACGGTCGTCATGAAGGCAACACGGAGTACGTAGGAAACGTACCCGAGGACGGAACCCTGACACAAGGCTAATTGTTGTGATGATAGTTATAGCGCGAGAACAAAACGACGACACAGAGACAAGAAGGGCACGAAAGACACGTGCGCTAGCGCTCATGTCTTTCGTGTCCTTCTTGTCTCTGTGTCGCCGTTTTGTTCTCCCGCTTTAACTATCGTCATGCCATACCAGCTAGCCCAAGCTGCCGCACTTCTAAGCTAATTGTTCGGCACATCCCGTAGCACGTCGAACAAAGCAAGCAGCCTCGACTTTAAGCAGCGCTTCCTAAGCTGTCACTCGATCGGTCGGACGTGTCCAAAGGGTTTTCTGGACGACTTCACTGCAGAATTAGAAGTACTGCTGTCATGCTGTCGCCGCTTTTGGTGCACCTCGGGAGCTTTGATCCGGAACAAATCAGGGTAGGCTCAGCCTCAGTGTCTCACGCGTCCAAGCGGCGTCAAGCCAGGCAGGCCGATCATAACAGTGTATATACGGAACCTGGAACCAGTTGTTGAGAGAACCAGTTGCATGGTCTAGCTGCAAGTTAATCAAAACAAATGGCCCGGAGCCAGAACGTACTAGCTGATCTAGCAAGAAAGTTTTGTTTATGTAGAACTATCGCTGCCCCTCAGGATAATCACCCAGGATTAAATCTGAAATTAGGTTTAAGCTCATTTCAAGTATAAGCACCTGCAGGTGGTAGCCGAGAGCGCAAGTTGGTAAGATATTGCAACACGAGCTATGCTCTAATTTTGGAGCCATCTACGAGAAATTACCTTTTTGGGGTATACAATCAATTCACCGTTCTTTCACCGAAGGGTATGTGCCCTATGGGTAATGATAAGAAATCTCGTAAACAATACAATTGCTTATTGAAATAGTCTTGAAAATTTTTAGTTCTGCGATATCATATATAAGTAGACCAATCTGCAGGCCTCCACAACAGCATTGTAATGTCCTCAAACCGAACATTTATACATATATCTAAAAATATTTGGATCATGCTTATGTAATGTGCGCCATAGCGTCCATTGTATTTACTGCATTTGGTCCGACTTAGGACCAGAAGCCAACAAGTTCGCGCTGAAACGAGCTGACAACTAGCTCCAGCTGGAGATTGTTCTATAACACAGTTAAACTGGCTCCAACTAGTGCCGGTTAAGATGTTCTCATCCAGAAAGGAATACTGTTTCTTCGATCCTTGCTTCAGTTCATTGTTGAGTGTCAGTAAGGCGATGACTGGGGCTGGTTCGTGCGCTAGTCTCACGTACTTCATGGATATATTTTTTATAACAGCACATATCCAAGTTTTGTACTGTTATATATAAAACCTGAGCTGCAACATTCATCCGTTGCAGCAGTCACACCCGAGCACAAGATGTTAGAGAATGCCGTGGTGCCGGAAAAGAACCCCAACATGCGCGCGCGCTTTAGGCCCCTGGATTTCATCGCGGGCTACACCAGTAATGAGGGTGTACCCTACGTGCTCGAAATGTTGCGCCGCTCGCAACTGCACTTCAACGACGAGACCAGCGGGCGGGAAGTGCTCGGGCTGCTAGAGGCCTGGTTGCGGAGGCACGGAGTGGTGGAACCCCACCAGGTACTCGACTTCTACGGTCTGCACGCACCACAGTTCGCGAACACGAAGGGCGTCAACGTGCTGGAGTCTCTGGACGAGCTCTTGGGCGACATGCACGTCTACTGCCCGGTCAACCTAATGGTCGAAGAGGCCGTGGCCCTCGGAAGTCGCGTGTTCGCGTACGAGTTTGCGCACCTTCCTTACTACCGCTGGTGGGCCCGCTGGAAGGGTGTTCCCCAGCTTCTGGACTTCATCTACGCATCTGGCCTGGTGGGCGCCATCCAGGACGAGTACGGGCTAGACCACAGCGAGCTCCACTTCTCGCAGTACATGGCCGACATGTTCGCGGGCTTTGTATGGAACGGGTGAGTCTTGCGATTCAAATTTTCCTATGCGTCACTTTGTTCTAACGCTCTCAGAATCATGGGTGCAGCCAGAAATGTTTTTCGTGGAGTGTCCAACTTCATTCATGTTCAGATGTATGTTTGTATGTTGCCGTAGCTCTGCGTTGCTACGCGCTGTCAGACAAGGAGCCAACGTAACTTAGAACAATTTCTTGCAGCGGAGTTCTGGCCAAGAAACAATACACGCTTATCTACGCGCGCTGTCACAGTGTTGCGTTTCCCCCACACACATGGCTCTCCGTGCGCCTGCCGCGCGGCGTCGCCGTGGTCAGCCGTCCACGACACCCCCCTTTCTTTGGAAAGGCAGGCTACATGTACAGACGGCTTGGAAGTCGACACTAGGCGTCCAGTTCTTGTTATTGGCACTGATTGCACGTGCTTGCCTGTACACCTTGTAAGCCGTGTTGAAGTCTGTACCAGATAGGTCTTGGTTGACCTGCTTCTGGCGTCGTAGCCCCATGGGATGCTGCCCCACTCAGAATTTGCGCAGCTGTCTTCGGTAGGATGTGCTCTCTGCTTCACACTCTGTGTCGCCTGTCGTAGGTGGGGCGGACTTGGCCTCTATATGTTTCGTTCTTGCACCTGAAGTTCCTGTCGTCCCACTTCAGTTTGAGCCTTTTGATAGTTTACGGCAGAGTTGTGTTGACGCGGCATCCTATTAGAAGTTCTGCTGGCGGGAAGCCTTCCACTGTTAGTGTGGCTCTACGTTTATGTTGGGAGATTTCTTCAGGAGCTGCTTAGCTGTTTCCGCTGAACGCTCAGCCATGCCGTTACTTTGGGCGTACTATGAACTTGAAGTTATGTGGTTAGCGTCCCATTGTTTCATCAGCTGCCTGAACTCCCACGAGGCAAACAATGGTCCATTGTCCGAGCGAATTGTTCTTGGCACCTCAAATAATGCTGCGATTGGTTCCAGAACACTGACGTTTTTCGTATCGGTGCCACGTAGTTGCTCAAGCTCAAAGAATCTAGAATAGTATTCGACAAACACGATATATATACTCTTTCTTCCAATGACAAGAGATCAATGCCGATGGTATCCCACAGATACGCAGGCAGTGGTGCCTCAAGAAGTACTTCAGTAGCAGGCTTCCTATGTTCTTGGTATACCTGACATCATTGCACGTATTGTTCGATCTCCTTTCCAATACCTAGTCACCATACGGATTGGCTTGCTCTATCTTAACACCGAGTTGTACTTATTTGGCATTCTTGAAGTCTTCTGGGCACTTCCAGACTAAGACTGGGTAAGATAACAAGTCATCACCCTTAAAGAGCAAGCCTTTGACTAGCGAAGTTCATCAGCCACTTCTGCGCTGGCGTTCTGGTGCTCAGCCATACAGAAGACCATGCTGAAGTGCATAGGGTCGCCACTGTACTCAGTGTGGTGTCCGCTTGGATGCTGAGCTTGATCCTTTCTAGCATGTGCTTGATGCTGGTGGCTGCTTCAGGGTTGGGGTTTCAAACTTTTTCACGGCACTTTCAATGTCTCTGTCGGTGTATTGAGCAGCAGGGTTCTGTTGTGGCTTTCGAGACAACAGGTCAGCTGTGAACAATTTGTTCCCTGTCGTGAGAGATTGTATAACCGTACTCCAGAAGGCACATACGAATACGTTGCAGTCTTGGACTCAGTTCAACTATGCACTTGGTGGTCAGCAGAGAAACCAGGGGCTTGTGATCTGTTTCGATCTGAAATTATTAGCCGAGGAGGTACTTGCAATAGTGTTCACATGCCCAACTGAAGGCTAGGGCTTCCCATTTAACCCGCACATATCTCTGTTCCGTATCGGAGAGTAAACGTGAGGCATATGCTACTGGTAGCAGCTTTTCATGCGACTACTGCAAAAGAAGTGCACCTAAGCCTTATGGCGATGCATCCACAGACAGTGTGTGCGGCCTTCTTGTGACGTGGTGCTCAAAGACTGGTGTTGCACTTAGTGCCAGCTTCACATTTTCAAAGCTTTGCTGTTGTGCCGGGCCCCAGTTCTACTTGGCATCTACATGCATGAGGCCTCTCAGTGGCTTAGTCATGTCAGCAAGGCCTGGAAGAAAGTTTGCCGCACGGTTTGCTGATCCAAGAAATGGCCTGACTTCTGATGTATCCTTTGGTGCCTCAATCTGTGTTATGGACTCCACTTGTCTGGGACAGCTCTAATGCCTTCTGAGGAAAGGATCTGTCCCAGAAACTTGACCTCGCTTAGTCGAAATGCACATTTGTCGACGTTGAGGGTGACGCCTGCCTATGCAAGCCGACTCTGCACTTCGTGAAGATTTGCATCGCCTGGACACGATAATGTCATATTGT
The DNA here is from genome assembly GCA_013436015.1 of Rhipicephalus annulatus. Classification (NCBI taxonomy): domain Eukaryota; kingdom Metazoa; phylum Arthropoda; class Arachnida; order Ixodida; family Ixodidae; genus Rhipicephalus; species Rhipicephalus annulatus. Next base: position 250,395 of record WOVY01014844.1, on the reverse strand, counting down.
AGGCATGTCAGTCCGTCCAGTTCCTCCAAGACTCTGAGTATCGTACACTGGAAAAATTCTAGTGCCATAGAAATGTCTAAGGGTACTCTGAGAAACTGGAATCACTCAAATGAAGCAATGAATAACTCTTCAGAGAGATGGACTTGCCAGTAGCCTGCACGTGCGTCTAAGCGACTGAAGACGTTTGCAACGGCTAGCTTGGCGAGGTATTCATCGACTGTAGGTATTAACATGCGGTCACGAACAATCTGCTGATTTAGCTGGCCATAGTCAACACATCTCCTCAGTTCATTGTTCCTTTTCTTTGCTATCACCATTGGGAATCACCACTGTGTTGCATGTTTCACCTTCTGTATGAGAGCGATGTCGTCCATTCTTTTGAGTTCCACCTTCATGAGATTGTATAAGAGGAACAGGCACTCGGGTAGCTGACTGCGTAGGGCTCGGAGTCACTGGTCACTTTGACGCGGTATGTGGTCTCCATCAACCCCAGTCCTGATGTCAGCTTGGGGTACTGTGCCAGAATGTTAGGGATGTCACACTCTTGCATTTCTTCCAACTCCAGTGGCTGCTGCACTATGCCCAGTGATTGTACTGCTGAACGACTGAGACGAGCTTTTCTTAGCCGCTTGATGATGAAGACCTTCTCTTGTACTCTTGCATTACGCCATTCTATCGAGGCTTTAAAGCAGCCAGTTGTGTCGATGGCACTTGACCTGGGCCAGTCAGTGTCTGGTTTGCTGTTTCCAAAGATACCTGTGGTTTGCTGTTTCCCATGGTGTCCCTGTGGTAGTCCTCCAATGGCACTGCAGTGACATCGGCACCTGTGTCGAGTTTGAATATGTGAGGTGTGCGGCGCACCGTTGCCCTCAATGTTCAACGCTCACTAGATGTCATGATTTGCACCTCACAGAGATGCGAACGGTTGGGCATAAGAGATGAACGGTTTGGCATAGGTCACTCTTGTACGCACTTGGGAGGCACACTGCTGCGTAGTGGGCTTTTTTTGCACGTCTTGCCCATGGGTGGACACTGCACCTTCATGTGGTTGCAGACTCCTCCGCACCACCGACAACATCCGGCATGGCATCGTCGTTTAGTTGTGCGTAGACAGCAAGGAGGTGCTTGAGACAGTGTTTTTGTTTCTTTCCCCTGATTTTCTGACCTTATCGACTGTAATGGTGAGGTCCCCTTGCGGCAAATTTCAGTTTTTTGTTGCTTCACCAACTCAGAGTTCCCTGCCTATTTCGTCGCACTGCAACGTCAGCTTGGGATCAACTTCCATTTTCTCGCTCAGCCCAACGTCCAGCAGTTCGACCACGAGACGGTCGCCCATCAGCTCGTCTTTGAGTTTACCGTATTCGCAAGCCTCTGCCAGTTTGTGCAGGTTCATGATGAACACTTCCGCCGGTTCATTGGGTTGTTGTACACGACAGTTAACCTTGCCCTCTTGTGGGTTACGTTCGTACATGGTAAGAAGTGCTCCTTAAACTTCCGTTTATTGGTAGCGTAGCTCGCCATTTCAGTGCCTGTCAGCGTCAGTGATGCTAAGATATCTTTCGCCTCTTTCCTCATGGCATACAAGAACGTGTTCACCTGCGTATTTTCATCCCTGAGATGCAATGACGACACAAGCCGGTAACGTTCCCATTGAGCGCTCCAGTGCTTCCAATACACTGGATTCCGGAAATTGAGCTTCTCGGGCAACTCGACGGCACAAAAATTGAAAAAGTTCCCGCTATTTTGCTGCTGCACCGCTGCGACTCTTTGTCTGCCATCTTTTCCCCCCTCATCGGACATGCTGAAAGCCGATTGATGCTTGGATGCTCACCGCTTGGTTGCTTGTGTTGTGTGGCTCACTGTGCAGTTCGCGTCACCACTGCCCCCATGTCGTGGTCGAGCGTTGCTACACACTGTCAAACAAGAAGGCAACGTAACTACAAATCATTTATTTCTGCGAAGTGCCGGCCATGAAATGATACAAGCTTCTTCGCGCACGCAGTCACAATGTTGCCTTTCACCACACACACATGGCTCTCCGTGTGCCTGCGGCACGGCGTCGCCGTGGTTGGCAGTCTACAACATATGTGTGCATGTGCGAAAATTTCCAGGGGCAAGCCACACCAAGGATACGCTACTGATTAAGACAGGCAGAAATCTTAGTCACAAAGGCATCGTTCCAGTTAGTGTAACTCACAACTTATACCTTTTAAAAGCTAGGGCTTACTTTCAAGGACGAAGCTCCTTACACCATGGTCATACGTCCCGTGTCGTCGTAGTAGCCACCTCTTGTTTAGTCCTTAGAATGTCCGCTAAATGGCGGTACTTGTATATGATAAATACATGTATATGATGAAAAGATGCGATATGGCGGTACTTGGAGCGTTCATCCGTATGTCTGTCTGTCTGTCCATACGCCTATCTGTGCGTCTGTCTGTCCGTGCATCAGTCTGTGCATCCATCCATCCAAGCGACCGTGCGTTTCTTTACGGAGAGCTGCGCCCCACTCGTCATCATTCACATTGTGCATATGCAATGAATTTTTTATAAAGTCCAGGAGCCTTACATATTCTCTACACTAAAATGTACATTCAGTCTCTCATAGATGGATACTGCCAGTGCCATCGTTATTCACACAAAGCCATGACAACCACGCCTCCATATAAGAGTTCAAAGCAGTCATGGAATATGTGTAATAACTGTTGAAATAGGCTGATGACACTGTGCTGAGTGTGATTTTTTCGTTATCACCAAGATTCCATAATTAATGTTTGTCAATGGCACAAGTTTGCATGTCCTTCCCAAAATTGTAAAGAAATGAGATATCTTCACATATTCACTCGAGGTATAGTTCTGTGCATAGCGGGGCCAATCACACTTACAGTAGCACATGTGCATTTTTTCAACAGTAAAGCGAAGGTAGCTGTACCATTGACAAAAAGCACATGTGCTACTGTAGGTTCGATTGGCACCAATGTTTTTGTTTACTATAGCTTCTGGTTTATTACGCGCTTGTTCAAGAAATCAAACGATGGCTTACTGCACAGAGTGGTAGCTTGCAAGTTACACTGAGAATGTACAAGCTGGCCACAGCTCCAAGGACGCACTTCATCAAGAGGGATAAAGAATGTATAGAAAGGCAAAGGGGTTAATTAGATGCTGCTCTGGTTGGCAACTCCGCAAACAAGGAGGAGCAAGATGGAAGGGGACATGGAGAGAAAGAAAGGGCAACAGGAAAAAGAGACCGCGTAAGTACAGTACAATGAACAGTGGTAGCAGGGGGAATTCCTGAAGTCTCTTTTGAAGGCCTGCATGCCTCAAGAATCTTAATGTGGTAGCTAGACTTTGGCTTAGTTTGAAGTGAATTATAATGTGTCAAACACGAACAAGAAGAAAAAAACGACTACATGAGCACTGAGTGTCTTTTGATTGTTGTTTCTGTGCAGGCACTATCATAAACCTCTCGGTTTTTATAGCGATGATTTCAGTGTTTGACTCGTAGTCAAGAGTTGGAAATCGAAGATTTGTAAGCACAGAAAACATTACAATGTATCACAAACAAAACTGTAGTGAAGTGAAAGCACCTGGAAATGAAATGGCGATGAAATGATGGTTCAGAAAACAAAACAGTCAGTCAAGTTTAAGTCCCTAAATTTTTCCCGGTTCTTTCCTAAGTAATGACAACCATTGAAATTCTATCAACAAATTTCATTGGCTGATGCTCGTTTTTCGTTGCCATGTTCTTCGTAATGCTTTTCCAGCACCTGGTGAAACAAGTCCCCCTCCTCACTAATGATGAGACACTGACCGGAGGTAAGAGAGAGAGCTGGGGGAGGGTGCAGTTGATGGTTCTCAAGTAAAAGATAAAAATCTAGGGAGATTAAGTCAAGTTATGAGTGGCGAGAAATCCCAGCTGAGTTTTTACTGTTGCCCTGTAACATCAAAGTGACTTGGTGCTGCCAGCTATCAGACAAGCAAGAAACCAAGAAGGATAGCCAGCTTCAATGTTTTTTTTTTAAATACATTGAAGCAGGATATTCTTAAAAATTAAAAATGCATTAAAGAATTCTGTAGATAAAATAAAAATGGGAAAGTGCAATAACAACAACTGAATGAATATATTTGTTTTGAGGGCTTATGGTTATTCATTCTTAATTCTCTTTTCTTCACTCCAAATGTCTTAGGCCAGGATTTATCAAACAGTTTGTGTGTGGCCATTGATCACTGTATACTAATATTCTGTCCTGTAGAAGAATGTGAAACTATTGGCTATCCGTACATTTCTATCCGGCATATTTCGCAGTGAGCCGCCACCAGAGTTCAACTGGACCCGCTGGGACATCTTCCACCGAGGTCCCCTAGTGTTCACAAGCAGTGAGAACAGCAGCTATGCCAAAGCAGCCATAATGCCCCACGAGGCAAACTGTGCTTTTTGGAAGGCATTCTTCTCTCGACGAGCTACTAGTACGGCCACAACTACAACGCCATAACCCTTGCATGTGCTATGTTGCTGCAATGTAGCTGGCAAAAGGCAAAAAGGGTGGCAACCTGAACAGCATATAACTGCTTAGTGCAGCGAGAGTAATGATTCAAGACAGCCTTCTTAAAATACACTATAGATAAGAATGTTGTTTGAAAAGCAATTATGATGTATGATTAATATTACAGTGATCAGATTATGTCAACAAGTGATCATGCTTAGTTACTCATCGTTCATATAGTTTACAATATGAAGTATTTGCAGAGACTCGATACACAAACATCCACACAGCTGTCAATAATTTTTGTCTGGTGCATTAAATAAAAAGAAGTTTAAGAAGTTTTAGCTCATACTTGTTGCAGAAAGATGGGCCCTGGGTTGGACGCTCATGTAATCAGCAGCTACAACATGGTCACATTGCTTGATCGACAGCTGGGAAGTCAGCACGAAATTATGCACATCTGCACATGACCAAGGCGTTGGAAATGTACTGTCAGTATGAAACTGAGCTGTAGTGTCACACAGTCTGCTACATTGTTCCGAGGTGTGGGCAATGAATGATGATAAGTGCCAAGTTAAAATGGCTTAATGCTTCTCATGTTTGGTTAGATAGCGTTACTCAATCAAGAGAACTACGTGACTTGATAGTGCACTGTAAGACCCCAAAGCTACTAGAATAATCATAGAGATTAAGTAAAGTAACTATACCTCACAGATGTCCATTGCTATGTAAATCCCCAAAGGCAAAGAACTGAAGCTGTCATAGTTTATTAATGTCAATATTTTCAAATCATAGTGAATTAATACAACAAACTTAGTAAGGCTCTAAACTCAAAGGACACTCAAATTTCATTAAAAAGGTAATTACCACAGGCATTAGAATACCTCAATGTAGAGAACACTGCTTGCTGCAACCAATTCATCACGATAACATAAATAAAAAAGGAACCACTGGCATTAAGAGAAAACAATAGCTTAAAAATAACCCTAGGAACTTCGCTGAAGAGGTTGCAAGCTTTTGTTGGCCACAAAAGTCGTAGTTGCCCAACAACTGCCACACTTCAGTATACCATGGTATGTGCGCAAAAACACGCTTGAGCTTTTCACATTTAACATTATGCTCCACGAATAACACTTAGAGTGAGCTAATGCATTTGCCGAACTTTCTTGACAAGGTTGTCAGAACAAGAGGATGACTTGCAGTGTTTTTGATGATACGGCTCAGCTTAAGCACATATTTAGTTCTATATCACATTGCGCGTGACATTGATACAAAAGGTCACATCACAGCATATTCCAAAATGCAGGTTGCAGCAGTTTAAGATCCCTCAAAGCATGGGAGTAGAACTATCGCTACACAGCTCCAAGTACACTCAGAATTATTTTTGGCTTAACACACATGAATGGTGCATTAATATAGGCGCATTCGCTAGAGAGAACTGCAGTCACAGAGCCAGAAAGAAAAGAGCCTAGCACAGTTGGGCTCAGGGTCATGGTTGTGCTACCAAAAAGCAGGGCACAATTTGGCAGCCAGGGCCAGCTGCACACAAAACAAGACAACCGTCGCTAGCGGAGCCATGGACAGTAACCTTCTCATTAAGGCAAAAGTGAACAAAAATGTCCCTTGCAGTCTTGTGCACTATCAATGACATCAGAAAAGGCTGATGTAGCAAAGCTGCAAACACCTGACACCTGCTGTCCCAGGAAAACAAAACCCCGAACCCTACTGCATTACCTAGAAGACATGAATGCTTACTTCATGGCTTTAAGTTTTACTAGTGCAGGTATAATGCAAAGCTCTGGCAATGCCAATTTGTGCCTAGCTTGAACATGAAATGCCTGTTGCCCAGTAGGAAGGACTAGAAAGTTACACACTCATTTGTGCAGATGAAAATATCTATGCAGCTGAGAGCAACAAGATGGAATGACTTGTGTCTCTCAAGCTGATATCATGCAAACTATACCTTGAAAATGACCCCGCATGATCACACTTGCCTACACATTGTAATCTAGTCACTTAGAAAACATCAAAGAATGAAAAACTAAAGAAATATTTCGAAGTGATTGCCACATGTGTGCTCATTTTAAGGGTGCACAAATGGCAAAACTGAGCACAGATAGGGATACAGGAACCAGTTTTTTAAAGTATTCAAAGAATCAGCCTTACAGAGAATATCACTTTTTTGTGAAAAATTAAGTAAACATAGGGCTGGAACGGTGCCACCACGATAAAGATGAAGTAACAGCTCCCATCTGTAACCGGCTCAATGTATAACAAAGGTTCCAATCTGCCCATGAAAATGCTATCACACTGTTTACTGGCGATTTGCATTGTAATGGACGAGCCTAAATAAGCAGGCCTCTGACTTGTGCAGGCAGCAACGCATGACATTCGCAGTGACCAGCATGACCTCGTCCAACTAACCGTGAAGTAGCAGCAAAGCTTTCACCAAGCTACTTAAATGACTGAACATGTTCATTTAGACTGATCTATATATAATTTGATCAGAGCTTCATACCGGCAAAGCATCGGAACAGCAAAAAGACGCCAATCTGCCAGGTATTCATGATTCCCGATACCTTACGAACATTTTGAGTAAGCTCATTCGTCGAGAACAATCGTAGTGTCCATCACTCGAGTGATTACTTGCGGCTTGTTAACAGACATGGCCATCTAAGATTCGACATTAAAATATGTGCAGTTTCAAGGAGACAGAAAAAACAATAAAAAGTGAAATGACCGGTTTGGAATGAATCATGCGTCATATAGGAGCAAAAGGTAATTACAAGCACACTCACTCCTCGTGAGACAAAAGCATGAAACACAGCATTGAAAATTTGTAGAGCTAATCTAACGAGGATTGATCATGCCTGTTGTTTCACAACCATTTCTGCTGCTCACACATGCCACAGTCCTCGGTTTATAAACACACCACTGCCTACCTACAGGAAGTTCATACTTCAATGACTGAAAAAGAAAAAATAATGCTTACAACGTGCATAAGAGAACATTTATGAATTCAAACCACCAACTACTAAGTGGCTTTGGGTACAATTCAAGAAGATGTTCTTGAAGCACTTATCACCAGGACTCAAGACAGGCTTTAGATTAGGAACTAAAAAAGTAACAACTTTGGCTCGTTGTCATACTTCACAGTAGAGGCCTACACACGGTACTGTATCTACCAAACGGTAAAATTAAGATAACCCAGTGCCAATTCTCAATTCGTCTATGCAGCCCTGCCTCTGTGTTTTTGTAGTTCTATATCACAATATGTGAATGGTGGCCGATTAATGAGCAGCAATAGGGGAGGCCCTACCAACAGTAAAAGATAATTTTATAGTTTCAGCCATTTCCCAAAATGAATAAAAGACAATGAGAGCCCACAATGCTTCTGAGCTGGCACTTAAGAGAATTCAAGTTTCCCCTCGCACCTACTTTCTTGTAACTCGTCAACAATTCGAAGACAATTTCTACATCACACTTTCTCTTCCTGCAACACGCTGCACGTACACTCCTACTCATGTTGCCCGCTAATGAACAACACAACGCTATTCTTAGCGAAACCCTCTCACACTGTCATACAAAGTCGACTGGATCCTTCCTCGAGTGGAATGTATCAAACCATGAACTATGCGTACGGCCCATCATCACATCACATCAAGGAAGCATGAGCTCTGTAGCATGCTCACGACTTGCACAGCTGCAAGAAGACACGTTCTGAATGTGGAAGCATTTCATTCACCTTTAGGAAAGTGCACGCAAGCATGACATGAAGCCTCAGCGAAAAGCTTGTAACACCTGCCATAACCACGGCCGAACACTTCTTAATCAGAGTGCAATGACCGGTCTCCATCTCAACAAACTAGAGCAAGAAATTAGACTACGAAATGAAAGCTTTCACAAAGGTATACATGCAAATAAATATTGCTATGTAAGCAAACTCCACTCACTCAAGGTTGTCGCCATTTCACATTCATTGTAGTTTCATTGTAGTTTAACTACCTCTCAAGATATGCTTCTTATTTTACATGGCGAGCAGCTTTAACGTTCTTTAAAGCTGGAAATTGAAGAAAAAGTTACTAGTGAGGTTTCGATCACCAAAGCATTGACCACGTGATCATAGATCCTTGCTGACGCACCAAACGTGGCGTGCAGTTGGAGCTACATGATCATTCAGCGAATTCTTTGATTTGATCATGCCCATAACAACTGTAGTCAGCGATGCTGAGTTTTGGTACTAACTATCTGTGGCATTCCGAGAAAGTTTTATAGAGATGCGGCAGTTTTACCGACACCAGCATCCTCGGCAACAAGAAACAATGACCAATGCTCGTGGTTTCTTGTTGCTCATGAAGTCCCCAAAAGGGAACCTAGGAATCAACTGGTTACAGGTTTGTGTCCATCTGCCTTTATGCAATGCATCTTGCATGTTGCCGGTACCAAAATCATGACATCATTCTCAAAAAATGCCGAGCCCGAACTGCAGCATCAATGTAACACACGTAAGCAAATGCCTTTGATTCTATGCTACAACTAGTACGCCAAAAGCAATATATCACAGCATGCAGAAACACACGCAACTACGCACTAAGACCCTTGTTTCAAAATGGAGAAAAAGAAAAGCAAGATGACTTAGAAAAAAGGCAAGAATTGCAGGGCATTGATTCCCTATATCAGAGCCTTGCGATAGGAACACTGCACAAATAACAGTCACCTCCGTGTAACACTTACAAGACTGCCTCAACAAATAAGAGCATACGACGAAACATTAAGATAAACAAGCATACCGTTACCTATCAAAGAAAGGCTCATTTAAGTCTGCTTTCAGATCAACACACACGGAGCCTACAGCCATGCAATGCAAGCGTATAAGGCAGTATCACACTAAACATTACGACGTCATGCCTAGTTAGCTGGCATTTAATAATAACTGCTACAATAAACACCAGTGAAAAATTCAAAAAGCTTCCTCGAAACTCAATAAAAAAAAGCGCTCCCACAACCTGAACGCAGATCAGAACACACAGGGTGCCCCCTGAGTTGAGAAACACTGGCAGTGCAGCGAGGTAAAGAAAAAAAGCAACGACATCGAACGAGCCAGTTGGTGCGACTCGCCGAACAATGCATGAGGCGGTGCGTGCGCGTGCCACACGTGCAAAGGGACGCCGCCGTCTACTTGTAGAACTTGATCTCGCTCTCCACGACATCCTTGAAGAGCTCCTGGAGCTCTTGAGCGCTTCTGGGATTGTCCAGGTAGCTGTCTACCTCGCGGATGCACTTGGCCTCCAGATCGGTCATGAGCGCGTGCAGCTCCTTGCCTGTGGTGCTTCCCGCCTGCATAGCCTTCAAGGCCTGCTCGTGGTGCCGGTACAAGGTGTGGCGGCGATCGACGGTGAACTCGAAGCGCGGCTTGGTCTGTGAATGTAGCAAAAAAAGAGAGAAATCTTTTGGGAGCGACTGGTATACAGTTTCTTGCTTAAAGTGTCAGCCAACCAGTTGAGTACCCAGACGCAAAAATAAGGCAATTAATTGACCACAGCACGAGCTTTGCACGCACGCAGAGAATGCTGCAACAAAGTATGACAGAAAACAAGCAGCTCAAAGTTCATTTGTTTGAATTTGTATCACGTTTTGTATCATGACATGAGGCAAATCCAATTGGAAAAAATTTCTTGAAGTTCTTTGATAGTAGTAGTAGACTCTTTCCCTTCAAGCCAGGAAATGATATCCACACAAGCTCAATAAACTTCCACCTTAATCACTGTCAGCAAACACGAGACATTCAAGACTCTTGACACACAATAGTTAGAGGCTATGATAATATGCCAAGAAAAATGCATAACCACATCTGGGCGGTGAACAATGCAGAAGAATAGTCATGAAACTGTAGGACCATAAAAACGTACGAGTTCAAAACTTACAGTACTCTTGATGCGATGCACCAACATAGGCAAGCAGTATATTGTGTCCAAAGCATGAACACATTTAGCAGATAAGGTATTTATGACGTGAACGTAAACTGCCAGGGTATGGCACCTGACGAATTTGCAGGCTTCATCTCTCCTGCTGTTACCCACGTCTTTAGAATTCGTACTTGGGAGCAATAAATTTACTATTATCATTTTTGTTAATTTAAAGCATTCATGCACTTACAGTCATCATCAATTACAATCTTAAAGGAACACTAAAGGTAAAATACAACTTGACATGAAAGTTTGAAATATTAACCCAGAAACTTCATAGTGCTGGTATCGTGCCAAATAAATGCTTAATTCATGCTTAGTCTGAAAGAAAATCACACTTTTGCGATCCACGTACTGTTGATGTAATTTGAACCTCCTGCTTTTCAAAGACTCGCTATTCAAGCACTCTCCAATGCCGCCTTTAGTGAACTCTACGCCAGCCCCTTTTGTTATCTGGCTACATTGAGCCTCTACCGAAAACACACACAATATTGTTTCATGTTATTCTTGTCTCACTGGTTGCTGCTCCTTGCAATGCAATGCAATGTTTTTTGGGGAAGCGCTTGGTGCTCGGACACTGCTGTGTAGAGTCAAAAATCTGAATGCAATGTGCCCATCATTGTGAAAATACATCATTGTGAAAATACTGCCGCCCCACAAGTGCGTGTGCATTCGTGCTAGTGCCGCTTAGTGAGCCTCTTTTTACGCCACTGATGCTCCGTGCTGCCGAAATTTGATGCAATCAGCCCACGTTTACTGGTGTGATACACATCAAAACAATGTTCATTACTTCAGAGGAGTTTTGCAGAATGCACAGAATGATTCACTTGGTTTACAGGCACAGAGAGAGAGAGAGAGATAATTAACAAACAAAAGCCACATGAATGTGACTATGGTAGTGCAAACTACCAGCAAGACGAGACCGCGTGAGTTGAGTGCATCGAAGTAAAAATGAAACTTTTGAACCTACTGCGCAGTTCACCATAGTAATGCCAAGTTAATTTTTTCTATCAATCAAAGATAATCATGAAAGTACCATTGTTATTATGCATTGTAATACACAGAATGTTTTTTTTATTATGAGTACACTGAGTACTAGTCGATAAACTGTACTCAAGACTCTTGACATCATTGGGCTCATTCCAAAATATTTCACTAGTTGTACATATCGAGTCCTACATTTATGTTAATTTCTCAGTAAGCAAACCACTGCTGTCGATAATATTGATACTTTAGTAGTTTTTAAACACTGACTAGTAGTTTTTAAACACTGACCTTTCACCCTTACAAAAATAGCTATTTGCCTTTAGCAGGGGGGCAACAGCCAAAGTAGAATTGGGAGCAATTTTTGGAGCAGCAGAATCTTACTTTTAGGCACTAAAATGCAAATTTGGAGCAGGTTACAGGAAATAAAAATGTATTTTTATTTTATAAGACCGAATTTGGAGCAAAGAAGGCTTACAGTTAGAAAAAAAAAAGTATGTTCAAGCCATTCAGCATCACCTAAATCATGCAGAGTAAAGATGAGCACTGCTGTTTCAATAAAACTAGTATTTCAGTCTACCACACTGAGCAAACAATGATAAAGTGCACATTAGCACTTGCTGTGTCTGTCAAATTCTTTGAAAGAATCCGTGAATTAAAATGTAAATCTGCCAAGCTGGCGACCTTGAAATTAAAAAAATTCATGAAAATGTGAAGTAGAGGTGACAAAAACAAAACAAAACAAACACTTGTGCTGTTTGGTTTTATTGGGATAGCAATTATATGGGCCCTCTCGGCTGGATATTGCTGTCGACATTAACGTCGGCGTCGCCGTCACTCACCGTATATGTATACATATTGCTATATATAAAAATGCAAGAAAGAAAAAAATCCGAAAAAAGACTCCGGTACGTGGAATCGAACTTGGGTCCTCTCGATTGTGAGTGCGAGGCATTAACCCCCGAGTCAACGAGGAACTTGTCCTTCACCGTTCAAACGATAAGCTATTTATATCTATCACTTACCGCTGCTGACGGGCATTGTGGGGGGGGGGGGGACTATAGTGTTTTCAGCATTACCAGCAAGATGGCGCGTCGCCATATCGGGCGGGGACGTGCGCTCTAGTCTCCCATGCGTACTTTGTCCCGCTTAAAGGAAGACAGCAACGCTCCCTCACCCGCCCTTATCTTGCGGTGGGGAGGAGGGGAGGATCGTGCATCTCGGCTGGCCTCGGGCTTTACCTAGAACAATTCTGTTGTAGTTACCGCGGGTAGCACAAAAGTCACTGCAATCATTGTCGTCTCTGTTTACAAAAAGCGCGCGCTTTCCAGAAACAGCGAAGTAAAACTGGGATGCTTATTTGCATGCATCTGTGCCTGTGAATTCATTTGTGCATGAGAAACGCGGGCAAGTTTCGATCTGCCTTCCATTCTGTGCGTGAACTTCCAATTTTTACTATCACATTCATTACTTCGCCTTTGCGGCAATGCTGTAACTTTTTCGTTTAGAGTGGCAGAAGTATCATACACTGCCCCAAATGATTACCACTAATTTTTTTTGATGTCATCAATCATTATATTGCGCACAATTATGCCGTAGTATACATGCGTGAGTAGTGCTAACAGCCCTTTCAAATCATAATACACTTTTCCACAGGCCACTGGTGAATTGCGACGAAGGTGGTTTAAGCAGGGTTCCACACGGGTTAGAACAAGGACAATAAATTTTCGAACACCACTATGCCCCCCCCCCTTCCTCTTTCCTTTTTTTTACAATGAAGGTTAGGTTTAGGGCCCACCATCTCGGCTTGCTTGCAAGCGTTCTACCAGATAAAGTAACATCGGCGCATGCCCCTTGGTCTGGCGACAGCACCGGTTATCTATCGCCGGGGTTATGTAGCTGACGCAACTTCAAGACAGAAAATGTTTTATGTGCCGTTGCTATGGCAACCAACGCACTGGCCAACAACGCCGGCTTTCGCAGCACGTCGACTCCGTTCGCGTGAAGAAAACACTGCATGTGCTCCCAGCTCTAGTTGCTAACATGCCATGGCCCCTTTTACTGACTAGGAAGTTCATATTTCCCAGGAAGCGCTCGTGGCTGTGGCAACGCACTCTTGTTTTGAAGTTGCGTCGTCTCGCCTTATATAAGTACCTGTAGCGGTCAACGGACCGATAGGTGCATGGCTTTGCTACTTCATCTGGTTGATCGCATATCGCGAGTGCCCTGACCTAATAGGATTACAGTTAGTGTGGTTAGATTACCATTGGTTTAAGGTTAGAGTCTGCGTACTTGGATTAATTCATGAATAAAATTGCAGGTGGGCAGGGTACGTGGCCACCATTTCTTGCTGAAATTAGCGCAAATGAGAAAATTTTGAGGCTGATAGGGCATATTGGCACAGCGTGGTGCAATTTCAGCAAATTTTATGGTTTTGGTGCAGCACGGCACAAAAATGGGGAATTGTATCTGATTGGAACAACAGGCACAGCTGTTGCACCCCTGCTTTAGTGTCCCTTTAGGACCATATTTTTTTCTTTGGATAAATATATTGATTCACGCCTAGTCCCAGTCAATCATTAAACGGTTGATAAAAAATGTATTTACACGAACTAATGAAAACTGTAAGGTTCTATGCTTTCAATTTTTTTCTTTTATTTTTGCAAGAAGAATCATAAACAAGGCCAGCTCACTGTATGCCAAACAGTCTGTAAGCCAATTCTAATATTCTATCTACACCATCTATGCTCATAGATAATTATTGATGTACTAGTAATAATTTTCCTCAACTATTCGTTTCATGACAAGTTGATATTTCAAAACTGAAGACACTGAGTTTAGTATGCGGAAATGCTGCAGTTAGCACATTCGATACATACTTTACAAATGTGCGCAAAGAAATGCACTCATGCATTAGTGGTTGGCATCAAGCATTTGTGTCAGGTAAATATGATTCGAACTAAGTTTCTTCAGTCTCACCTGCTGTGACCAATTGATGCACAAAGTAGAGAAAATGATGGCATTTTGAGAGGTGAGAACGCACAACTAGCAGCACAAAAAAAAGTAAGCTTACAAAAAAAAAATTCGAGCAAGAAGCAGACCATACCTTCGCTGGGTCGTGCTCGAACACAGGCGAGACGATGTGTCGCGAAGGAAGCACGTGGTCACAGAAAATGAAAGGCTTGAACACAGAGTGTGCTGGGTCAGGTGTGCCCGTGAACCAGTGGCAGGAGAGCCTCTTGCTTGAAGCAGGAGCAAGCACCGAAACCTGAAAGATGTGCCATGCAATGCAAGTTACAGCACTTTAACATTGTATAGCAAGCCATAATTGCACACATTATTAAGCACATCATTTTTAAAGTACCCCTTTCTAGGCAACACTTCAAAATTCGGTCACACAGTGAAAGTCACAAGGTGTTGTCCAGGGAGGATTTCACTGGAATCATTTTTCACAAGTAAATTTGATGAAACAGAATTAGCCTGTTCCCAAGGCTCAAGCAGGTAAATTTTATTGCCGAAGCTATAACTTTTTGCCTTTGCCTCAGCTGGTGTCTGCAAGCTGTGCACAGTAGGTATCGAAAGCTTAAAGACTACGGGTTTCATAAAACTTGAAATTTCCCAAGAATTTTGAGTGTGTGCGGTCGAACTGCACAGTTCACATCGTTAGCGTGTTTCAGAACAGGCCATAAATTTATATTCAAGGCTGTCTGCTAAAGCAGCAGGAACATTCAGCTTTTTCCTGCGTCTCATAGTGCTTCCAGTTTAGACGCTGCATGTGCCTGCCTTGCTTTTCAGATGCTGGAAGCACAGTAGTACGTCATGCTGAAGTGACAAACCCTGCTACTTTTTTTTGTTCCAGCCTTTTGAATTTGGTCTATGCGGCATTTCCAATGGTGTCACAGTTTTCTTAACATTGTATGAAGCCGCAAAGTCATGTTCCATTAGAAAAAGTGCCGCCATATCCACGAAGTGAATGATGATGAGTGGGCGAAGCTCCGGAGGTAAACCTGGTAAACCATGAATCCTCTGTACATTTTGCCCACTCGATTTTATTACATTGCTCCCCCTAGCGTACGTCGCCGCACTAAATCGAACGATTGCCTTCAACCAATGACACGCGCCATATGTGACATCATTCCTATTTTATAAGATCTCGCGTCTTTCATCAACTACAAGTACCGCTTTCTAGTTTATAACATCTTGCATCTTTTCATCATCAGCTACAAGTACCACCATCTAGTAAACACTACAAGAACTAAACGAGAGGTGGCTACATACAGGAGACGGTACCGCCATCTAGTGAACACTGCAAGAACTAAACTAGAGGTGGCTACATACAGGGGACGGTACCGCCATCTAGTGAACACTGCAAGAACTAAACTAGAGGTGGCTACATACAGGGGACGGTACTGCCATCTAGTGAACACAGCAAGAACTAAACTAAAGGTGGCTACATACAGGGGACGCACAGCCCACGCCCTAAGGAGCTTCGCCCCTAAAAGCGCATCTGTTGTGCAGTAAGTGTGTGCATGGGACTTTCACTCTCTCTCAAAGCATGGCCCTCTCCCAGAGAGAAAGCCTGCCTGGCCTCCTATTTTAAATCTGCTGCATTCTTGCTGCATGTGGGCACTTTGTACTTCACACATAGAATCCCGACGGAGTGATGCAAGCGCCAAGATTGTTTGCAATGCCAAAACCTGGTGAGTGGCCCCTTAAATTCTGCAAACCATCCTATTCTGTACATAGAATGGCTGAAAAAATGCAGATTGTTCATTCCAAAGACACTTCTCCAACGTTTCTTTAAAAGAAGGCTGCAAAGCTCTCATCTCAATTCAAAGCGAGTAACATTGGCTCTTATCAAATTAAAGGTCTCTGCAACATTAAAATGCAAACATTGTATAACTTGCACGATGCCACAAGCTAGCTTGGATTTGTGACATATGCTGCTTGTACAGTGCTATAAACCTAATGCAAAATCTGCTGCCACCTAGCGGCCACCATGGGGATTTCCACTACATTAAAGTCTAAGCGCACTCCGCATGCGCACTTGCACAGTGCATATATCAACGTGTGGTGACTGACAGAAATAGCAATGCTAACACATTTTTGTATGCCACACTGCTCAGACATGAAAATTGAAATGCTGAAAAAAAGAAGGTCTGCAGAAAACTATAGCCTCTACGTTATGAGATTTCCTCATGACCGAGGAGAAGTGCCAGATCGTTCCGGCTACTGCTAACGCTGCATTTACGTTAACCATTCTTAAATCCGGCAAGTGATAGCATAAATACTCCTCATAAACACTTTTTCATGCTGTGCCAGAACAACACAGTTTTTCCACCATGTGGTGTAGGCACAGACCAACTGGCTTCGTGTACGAGCTATGTAGCCGCATTGCGATGTGTCATTTTATTTAGAAGCACATATTTAAAGCATATTGAATAAAATGCCAGCAAATCGGCATTTATTTCTTAAAGCAATAAACAGTTGTCATGTTCGCTTTTTCCATGTGTGAGATGCAGAAATTTTTTACATTTTAATCATGCAGTTATGCTACAAATAGCATAGGTTGGTGACTACAGCAGAGAAATATTTTTTATTTCTCGAGGACATGGTTTCATCTAATATTAAATGCACAATACGTCAGGTTGACATAGGCAGTCCCTTATGAAAAACAGTTGGAAATGAGCCAACAGCCCTCTCTTACTGTCACCGCTGTGACTAGCTGTGTCATACACTAAAGCATTGTTCCAACCATCATACACTACACGCACAATATTCAAATAGCTAAGAATGCTTTATTCGACAAACAAAAACTTGGCACAAAGCTTCATTCTCAATGAAAGCAAATGTACATGCGACTTAGTGACAAACTTGTACCTTCCACTCAGTGACAAACTTATACACGTACGTAATAACTATATAAAAACGCTGGCGGCGTGTACAAGCCCTCACAGACTCGTCTGACATTTTTATGCCCCAAATGCTCACTATCAAAGACAATAAAGGCAAGAGTAGCAGCGACTACAATACGATTCGGACACAAATCACCGACATAGCACCGAATCGATAGCTTCGGCAAACCTCCGACAGATGGCAGCAATTTCGCATTAGTTCCATTGCATGCTCGAGAAAGAAAAACAGCAGAATCTTGGATTTCCTACACAATCATTCCGCTGGGGAAGAACAGCTCACTGCAATACGGCCACAGACGGCAATAGCACACCCCGTCAGCTCACAACCAATGAATTCGACTCCACGAAATTTATAAGGAGTGTGCCAGTACATAGTCAATGGTTCCATTTACCTGACTGGCAACAGTCGGTCGCTTGTGCTCGGTGCCCCGACAGATCCCGCTATCCTTATCTCTCAGCACTGTTGTCATCGAGCTCACATCAAAGTCACCTGTCAATGAGAGACAGTCACAGGTGACAGAACTCGTGACAGCCTTATCACAACACTGGTGGCAAACCACTCCAGGAATAAATTAACCCCTTCTCTCTTCAAACAGAATGAAGTTTTAATCAACTGGCTCGCTGGAAGTGAGTTCATGCATTTTACTCACTGTTCATTTTGGATCAATGCTCTCTCTTGTGAAATAATCGCTTTGCTTCGTTGCCAAGTCCTGAATTTCAAATCACACATATATGCTACTGCTTACTCAGGAGATGATTTTGTATAGTTGTAGCACTTTAAGAAAACATTATTTTAGAAAGAGGGCCTTTTTCACCCAATGAATGCATTTTCTGCTGCTGTGATATTGAGTTTACAGAAGTTGTCACACTGATGCCTATCCCTGATGCCCCAGTAATCACAAGTAAAACGAGCCCAAAGAAGTTTAGCTTGTTTTTCCACAATAGGGCATAGCAGAAATTTGTGTGGCAACTCATGCTGCGATTTGAGTGCGGAACAGTTCTCTCTCTCTCTTTTTCTTTGTAGCACTCAAATTCGGAATTCTCAAGCTCTAGCACAAACTACAAAAAGGGACTGCATGCTCCAGATAAAACAGTGTAATTTTTATGAGCTTTTACATGGGAGAACATAATAGGACGATGCGAAATTTGAGCCAGAATGAGCCTTCTTTTTACTATGCTGCACTGCTTGTAAAATTGCAGAGCTGTTGGAGTCTCACCAAGCAAATGTTGCCTTGTACCTTCCTCAAGTTTCGTTATTGACCCGTGACACTGTTCGTAATTCTCAGCGTAAACTGCGCATGCAATGTTCGAGAAGCTTTGGGACTGTAGTAGATCATTTTGTTAAGTTCACGCCCACTTCGTGAACATTACAGATTATTCAGGAACCTACATGGCTGCTAGCGATAACTCTAGAATATTAGATGACACGTGTATAAGTACCGCTGTACTTCACCGCTTGTCAGTTGATTGACAGCCGACGCTCTGTTCACCGCTATCACTGCCCGTGTATTGCTGTAATCTGACCTTCAGTTCCTGGGCGCAAGTTCGGCCAAATAAACAGTTTTATCTTAGCATCAAGAGACTTCCCTTCATTCTCATCACGACTACGTGACATCTGGTGGAGGTGCTGTGTACAAGACTTGACGGATTTTGCGGTATATTAAAGAAGCAGTACCCCCACCAAATAGAGGTGCTGCTTCGTCCACGTCACGACCATGTGACAATATGAAATGTTCTGCAATGCAGATGAAGGGGCACAAGCCAACACTCTGCATAGATGAATATAAGGACCATACAAACATTTCCAAGAGGGAGATGTTAAACATCCAACATGCAAGGTAACAAGTCTTAATACTTAAGATGAAAGCAATATTGATGGCACGTAAGGAAAAATATTTTTAAAGGTAACAATCACTATCCCCTTAAGAATGACAAATCAAGCATAGACGTAATATGTGAATTGGTATTCATCATTTTCCAGAGATATGAGTAAGGCAGAGGAGTGATTTTTCTTTGCGATCGGCAGCGTTTTTAACCATGCTTAAAAAGTTTTGCAGGGCCTCTCAAACTTATAAAAAAGGGCTTTGCCACAGTGCTAATTTCTCCTGAACAGCTGCTTTCATGGCTTATCACCCCTAAGGTGCGGTGAAACTACTTTTACAGAAAGTTACGTGCAGATTAATATACAACTATTTATTCATAGCGAATACTTCAAAATTTTCAAGAATTTAAATTCGAGTTGAAGCGAATTCAAATATGATACTATTCGTTCGAATATTTGAAGCATTCGAACATTTGCACAAGTTTAATTCTGGACCCTAATATAGCATCATTGTGTGTCGTTTGGAACAACAATTGTGACCAACAACACATTTAGCCTCTAATATCCATTTCCTATTTTGCATCAACTGTACTGGAATTAAACTGAATACCCAACTACCTAACAAAATTAACGTAATCAGCTGTGCCCCACAGCTCGTGCAGTAGTATATGGCAAGCATAAAATGCCAAAGAATCAAAAGCTTGTTCGCACATCTTATCTAATAAACAGTGACTTTGTCAAAAGCATGAATAGCCAATGTGGTCACCTGGGAAGGCAGAGTTTTTTACAGAGCTACATTTCTAAAAGTGATTACACGAACACGTGCGAAATTCTCAATGAATACAACTGCTGTGCGTTCCAGGCACGTAGGCAAGGGGGGGCCCAAGGGGGGCCCGGTCCTCCCCTCCTGAAATTTGTCCAGTTGGCCAGTCACGCCAGTGTGTAGAGGCACAAGTTGACGTAGCAGCTTGTGCGTTTAGAAAAATGAAAAACAAACACTATTTGAGGAACTAACCAAAAACAGCTACCAAAGAACATTCATACTGAAAGCACAGCAATGCTTGCCGAGCAATTCAGCATAAGGCGGGTGAATCAACACCGCAACAAAAACACCACTGATTCATATATCTGAGGCGTAAGCAGAACTATAACCCGTACAGGAAAAAAGACACTCGAGTGACTCCTGAGCGTACAACCACATGCTCTCTACATATTGCCAAACACCGTCCACCGAGGGAAACAGCTGAAAGCATTCTATACACGGAAAGCTTTAAAAAGGGAACTTTGGTACAAAATGCAATGGGCTTCTTCTATGACCCATTAAGCCGTCTGACTCCACTCGTGCTTCTGTGAGCCCCACGACCCTATATCTCCACTGCCCCTGTCTTTGGCAAGCGCCCACACGAAGGAAACAGTAAACAGTATAAACAATTCGTATGGTTGGGACATCCACATGTTGAATGAGTGTTTGTGCGGCATAGTTGGCAAACTCGCTCATCTCTCTGGGGAAAGTAAGCAGACGACCACCGCTGTTATTTATGTCGTTGTACGTGTGGTACCCCATATTTCGTGTTTCAGTTCCTGTTAGAAGATAGCAACAATGTTCATATGTGTGCTGGCTGAAACTTCTAGGCATGTCGAATAATTTTCCGGGTGGGGTGTTCAACACCTACAAAAGACTCGCCCGCTGTAGTAAACGAGTGACGTGCCTCGCACTCACGGGTAGTGATTGCATACTCTCCTTTTTATTAGACGTTCCACAAATATATACAATCACAAGGACCCAGTGTTGCCAACTCAAACACAGAAACCGAAACTACAGGTACTATATACAGGATACAACATTTTCCCTCCCTCATCTATTTTTTTTTTTTTTGATTTTGGGAAGGTGCTAGTACGTTAGTATAGGTTAATCACGCACAGTTTATATGTGGAACGAGAAATACACAACAAGAAATACACATCAATATATACACACAAAATTATTTATACACATGCCAAAAATATTGAATACATTAGGTAAGGTAACAGGTACACCAACTAAGGAATATTTACACATTCACACTTTATAACCATATCTGTCCGGTCGCCGTCTCTCTCGGTGCGGCTGAATGCGACGACCAGGTGGGCACGACACCACAGGTTCTTCTGTAGTGTTCACGGGTGGGCGTGAAACAGTTTCTGAAGCAAGAAACTGTTCGGCGGCTGGTCTCGTTGGCGAGTGGGAATTGTAGTCTGCACTAGGCACAGGTTTCGCTGCGGGAGCACTTGCCTCGGCGGACGCTGCCTGCCATGTTGCAGCGAGAAGCGTCGCGTCAACCGGATCGTGATGGAACGAATATTCACGCCCTGCAGAATGTTGCTAAAGGCCATTGTCGCCAGGGCGCCGAGCAGGCACCTTGCACAGTTTTGCCGCGTTCCATGTTTTGCCGTCGTCGAGAATGAAGGATGCTGGGCCGCATTGCTCGATGACTTTCCTAGGGTTTGAGAAAGAGATGTCACCTTTGAATGAAACCGATGGTTTCTTCACCCGCACCATGTCTTCTACTGGCACTGTTGTCAGTTTTGCCGCTCGCCTCCTGTCGGTGTAGGCTTTGCTGTACTCTTGCCTGCGCTTGACACGTTGCCGCAGCCTGGCCAGCTCCTGGTAGGGTGCCTTTGCGAAGGACTCGGGCAATAAGCCAAAGATGTCAAGCTTCGTTCTTGGCAGCCTTCCATGTAAAAGTACCGCAGGGGCCACTCCTGTTGTGGCGTGTGGTGTACACCTGTATGCGGCGAGGTAATCCTGTACAGCAGTTCGCAGCAGACGTTGTTCTAGATGGGCCAGTTGTAGGTAAGACTTGAACGTGCAGTTGAACCGCTCAATCTGTCCATTTGCCTGTGGGTAATAAACAGATGAGTGCGACAGGCGGATCGCTCGTTCTTGTAGAGAGTTGACAAATTCCTTTAACGTGAATTGGGGCCCATTATCACAGACTATCGCTTCAGGATAGCCTTCCCGTGCAAATACGTTGAGCAGGAACTCGGTCACGGTTCTTGTAGAAATTTCCTTTGAAAACTGTATTTCTGGCCATTTTGAGAAGTATTCTACGTGTGTCAGCACAAATCTGCAATCTGGAGGCGCCCTCTCCAGGGGACCCACGATATCCATTGCAAGTTTCTGCCATGGTCTCTCTAATAGCTCGACAGGTTGCAGCGGGGCAGGCGACGTCTTTGCCGATTTATCTGCTTGACAGATGCTACAATTGTGGACTGCTTCTTCCACGTGACTGTCCATGCAGGGCCACCAAAATTGCTCCCTAAGTCTGGCTTTGGTGCATTCGATACCCTGGTGAGTTTCTGGTGCTGTTGCCACAAGTTGAGCCATGAGAGATAATGGACTACAAGCCTCTCTGCATGCAACAACAATTCGCTCACCACTGACAATTCATCTCGAACTTTGAAATATGGTTCCAGACCTTCTGGCAAGTCTCTGTGTGACGGCCAAGACCCACTTACAAACACCTTCCCCTTTTGAAGAGTGGCGTCAGCAAGAACCGCTTGTTCAAACTGCTCTTTGGTCAGGCAACTTGGTTGAACCATGGAAACAATTTCCTCCTCAAAAGTCAGCTCTCCATCTGCCAAATGAACGGGTAACCGCGAAAGAGCATCAGCTACTCTGTTCGATGAGCCTTTCTGGTACTCCACCATGAAATTTTAACGTAGTAGCCTTGTGCACCAACGTGCAATTCTAAGTGGGCGTCGGCATGAGCCCTGCGAAGACAGAAGCGAAACGAGGGCCTGGTGATCTGTTCGGAGAGTGAAGCTCCATCCCCACAGGTATGCATGCCAATGCTCGCATGCCCAAATGCATGCAAGTGCTTCCTTCTCGCCAACTGCGTACTTTCTTTCGGCCGGAGATAGCGTGCGTGATGCAAAAGCAACAGTACGAAGCTTATTTTCGGCGTGCTGCTGAAGGACCGCTCCAAGACCACATTCGGATGCATCAGTGGAAATGA
The DNA here is from genome assembly GCA_013436015.1 of Rhipicephalus annulatus. NCBI lineage: Eukaryota > Metazoa > Arthropoda > Arachnida > Ixodida > Ixodidae > Rhipicephalus > Rhipicephalus annulatus. The sequence goes on along the minus strand of WOVY01014844.1, from coordinate 227,229 downwards.
TAATTGGAAGCGCAGGATCAAACATGTGCAAGACAAGATCTGACGATAATACCTCCTTTACCGCGCGGAAACTGTTATCCACCTCAACAAACCAGGTGAAGGTTTCGCCTTTCCTAAGAAGAGCCCTCATTGGTTCTACCATCTCGACCAAGTGTGGCACAAACTTGGCGTAGTATTCCACCAACCCAAGAAAGGAGCGGAGTTCAGCGGCATTTCTTAGAACTGGGGTGTCCACAATTGAGTCCACTTTCCCTGACAGTGGCGAAATACCGCAAAGTGTCACCTTGTGGTCCAAGAATTCGAGCTCCTGAACTCCAAACACACATTTGCTGTTGAGCTTCAGACCTGCGTCTTTGTTACGCTGCAACACTGCCTCCAAGTTCTCGAGGTGCTCCTCAGCTGATTTACCAAAAATAATTACATCGTCGATGTAAAAGAGGACACCCGCACAATTGCGAAGAATTCGGGACATCATACTCTGAAAAGCAGCAGGTGCTGAGGCTAGCCCAAAACAAACGCGTTGCAACCGGTACAGCCCTTCATGTGTTATAAAAGCTGTTAAGTCTCTGCTCTCAGGATCCAGCGGAACTTGGTGGTAGGCAGACGCTAAGTCGAGTTTGGAAAAGTGCGTGGCACCCACCAAGGCTTGAAGCAACTCATCCATGTGAGGCAGCGGAAAGCTGTCCGGAATGATGACCTTGTTAGGTTCGCATAAATCTACACAAAGCCTAATATTTCCATCTTTCTTCTGAATGACTACAATAGGGGACACCCATTCTGATGCATCGATACATTCAATGATGTCCAAGCTTTCCAGGCGCTGCAGTTCAGAAGACACGTGGTCGTAACATGAAAGGAAGCCGGCGAAGTTTTGATGCTACTGGCTGAACACCCGCACGTGTCTTAATCCTGTGAACAAAACCTTTTGCAAGGCCCAGCTCATTTGTGAAGAGCGAGCAAAACTTTTGCTGAAGTGCTGACGGCAGCTGCATGAATGGCTCTATTGGACATGTCCGAGCTACTTCGGCGTTCGGTACCGTGCTGGTTTGAAAACACTGCAGCTGAGAGCCTTCAATACACAGCTTCAAGGCCTTAATACCATCCAAGCCAACGAGAGAAGTACCCTGTTCGACGACATAAAACAAAAGCGGTGCGCTGCGATTCTCGAAAAAGACCTCAGAAAAGAAGCACCCTTGAACCGAAATTGGTCTTTTGGAATAATCCAGAAGCGTCACACTAGGAACAGGAAGAAGCGGCACACCAGAGAAATGTTGGTCAAACACCTTGCCTGAAAGAATGGAAACGGAAGAGCCAGAATCGACTAACAACTTCATAGCGACCTGCCCGATTTGAATGTTAATGTGAATTCCGGATGCAAGAGGCTGTTGAACTACAAGAACCTCGACGGTTTCATCCTGCAACGGGCTATGTACTGAAACCTCGTGGACAGCTGCTTGCGACCGCTTCTGGTTGCAAACGTTTTCAAAATGTCCGATACAGCCACAAAGGAAGCATTTTTTTCCTTTAGCTGGGCAGCGTTTCCAAGAAGGGCGATGCTGTTTAGAACCACACCTGAAGCAATACGAAGAATTCGCGTGTTGCTGCGAGTTCGATGGAGAGTGCTGTCGAGATGGGGGGCGGTTCCCCGATGTAGCTGCCTTATCGCGTTGACTGAAAGTGCGAGCACGCGGCAGTGAATTTGGTGACTGCAACGATGAACCGCCTTTTGTGCCAGACTGCGCAGATACTGGTTGCACAGAGACGGAAAATTCCTTCATTTCCACTGCTGCCTGCTCGATTTGACTCGCGAGAGCAACTGCCTTGTTGAACGAAAGCGAGGACCCTTCTAACAGAAGATGTTCCCGAATACGATGCGAAGACACACCGGCAACAAACTGGTGACGTAGTGACTCTTCTTGCGACATAAATGAGCACATCACGGCAAGCTCTGTTAGCGCAGTCACGTATTCTTGAATAGACTCGCCTGGGAACTGAATTCGACGGTGAAATCGGTGGCGCTCGACGACCAGGTTGCAGGTGGCATCGAAGTGCTTAGCCAGTGCCGCTACCGCGGAGTCATACACGTTGGGCGTAGCTCCGGTCCCTTTCTCCTCAGTCTTTTCGGCCGACTGCGAAATAGACAAAGTATTGAAGATATGTTGACCTTCGGTTCTCAAGGAATGTAGTAGAAGAGCCTTGCGTCGCTCTGGGGAGAACTCTGAAGCACCGGATGCCAGCAGATAGACCTTGAACATGTCGTGCTATCCGAACCATGGCTGCACGGGACGACCCGGTGTCGGAAGGAACGGATCCAGTGGGGCGATGCCAGCGAAAGCCATCTGGGGGGCGTGGCTGGTTATCCCCCGGGAACTATCTGACGGGGTTCAAACACTCGTCGCCATTGTAGTGAATGAGTGACGTGCCTCGCACTCACGGGTAGCGGTTGCATACTCTCCTTTTTATTAGATGTTCCACAAATATATACAATCTCAATGACCCAGTGTTGCCAACTCAAACACAGAAACCGTAACTACAGGTACTATATACAGGATACAACACCCGCCACACTGTTTTACTCATTTACTGCGAAGCCCTACGAGAAAGAGGGACGGAAGCAATGTATCACTACCGTGCGTTGGGACAGACGAGCCGCTTGGACATTGTCCGAGTTAATGCATCGCTTCTAGGTTTGCGTGAATAATGAATCTTAGGTTCGAAGCGCGTGTTGATTATGTTCGAATAATTTGTATAGAATTTGAAGAGCATTATATTGGATAATATGAAGGAAAATGGGCAGATCTGTCAGCACCCAGCTAACCTGGACAATATGTTTAAAAAATTAAAACAAGGCCTGTGCAAACACCATTTTTTGCATCAAAACAAGCGGTAATAACTTTGAACGGTAGCTGGGTTTGATTTTCGGTATAATGCAAGTGATAGCCTGTAAAATATGTCAATTTTCAAAATGTGCTATACTCAGAGCATATAAGTTGGTATAACAAGGTTTTAAACTCAAGAAATAAATCAATGTGAGGGTAATATCCTCACTTAACCTTTAATTAAGGCTTCGTGGCATTGAGAATTTTCTCTGGTCTAATGCTTTCAAGGCTTCCATCACTTCACCGCAGTGAAACCACTTTTTCAAAATGATTACATGCGAACTAATATACACCTAGACAAGACAGGAGCTTTCACGGCTGGGGACTGCTTCACTGTAGTGCAACCACATTTACAAGGTGTCCCATGCAGACTAATATGCACATATTAGTTAGTTTCGAACAATTCAAAATTTTCAATTTTTAGATTTTCAACGGATTTGAATACTGCATCATTCCTTCGAACATTGGAAGCATTCGAATATTCGCACAAGTCTAGTAACTTCTTGTTCTCAAGCTTTCGTTCTGCCATATAGGCGCCCGTTAAATGTACTCGATCATGTGGACAATGGTCCACGATGAAAGTTATCGTAGCCTAAGCATGTGTTCGTTCCATTCAACTGCCGTGCAAGAGCACTTCGCTTGAACATTCTGTATTTATTATTTGCAGAAACAGAAATGCAGCAATCATTGACTTCAGAAAGAACAAGCACTGATTTAGACGTCGCTATCATAATCAAAATAATTCGGATGTTCACCACGAGCTCTGCGCCATATCTGGGCCTTGATATGCTGGTCTGTGTGAAGCTCTCCTATCGTATTCACCGGCTTGACGATTCACGCCACCTAGACAGCAGCGCTGATGGTTCGTTCTTAGCAGTAGGAGGTGATCACATATCTCCTCGGCAACCCTCTTAAAAACTTGTCACTGGTCCCAAGGCATCATCTGTAGCTACTTTTCAACAGTCTGACTGACTGCACTACATCATCAAACACATTTCCTCCGGTCGAGCGAACCATGCTATCCCTTAAGCAACAGACTTCACTAACTGACGCCTCACTAACTGACCCTCCGTGCCTCCGTCGCAGCCCGCTTGGGCCTGGGCCGGGAAGCAGGAAAGCGTCTGCTTGTTGATTCCTGTATGCGTAACACAGCGAAAGCTGTGGGGAAAGGTCCAAATCCTTCTCACAGATTCGTCAGTGAAATCAGACGGTGCCACTTCGATTTCTCGAGTTCTCCCTGTCTTGGGTGGTGTTGGCCCTCAGGGGGGTTAGGAGGATCCCACCGCTGCCTGCAGTTTGTGGGGACCGGGTCTGGCCGGTCTCGTCTGGTAGCTGGCATTCATCACTGTACCCATTCTCTGTAGTGAAGGGATGTGCTCTTGCAGGAAAGACGGAGGTTCATTTAAATTTCACGAGAAGAGAAAAGGAATAAAGTAATGTACAACAGTATTCGGCTTATATATCCAGCCGTCGGAAAACCCTGAGGCACCCCGTGTTTGCAGTTCCTGCCAATTGGATGGCTCAATCACCCGGCGGTGAAGATGAGAGTCCGACCGAGTGAAAGGGGAGGGAAAAGTGTGGTTGACTTGCAGGGGTGCAGGCACTCATCCGGAATGACTTCCCAGTGGCTTTGTACACGCATTGCTCGTCGCACTCCCTGAAACTTTGTTTGAGTGACGCTTCAGCTGTTCGAAATCTCCAACGAGTCTTGGGTATTAAGTGTGTACTTTCTTGTGGGTGTCACTCAAAAGTACAGCAGTGTTGAAAAAAAAACATCTAGAACCGCCCACAATGTCATTCAGCCGGCTGTGCTAATATTGCGAAACAAGGTGGGTGGAACGTCACAATTCAGTTGCATTGTTTGGAGAAGCGATTTCCGAGATGGTTTACTCACTTGAAAAGTTCATGGACACCTTCCGTGAAATAGCAACAGCGTCCACCACTCACTGCCTCCATTAGCGAATGTGTTTGCCCAACTTTCTTGTATGCCTCGCTGTTAGTGAGACATTCCTAGGCTTCACACACCACTTGTCTTTGTATCTGTAGAGCCCATATACTGACGCGAGCGTCGCCTTGGAGGAGGTTGACTTGGTCCTGTCTAAGTTGGCAGAGATGGGAACTATTGCGGAGGCAGAATTTCACAAAACATTTTCTCTATGTAAAGACAGAGCGGTGTAGTTCAAAGTGAAGTGCGAGATTCTGCGGATGATAGGAACACAGAGAATATCAGGTAAACTACAATTGTTGTTCTGCGGAAGAGAATAACAGGCAAGCCCTGTTCATTTGGTACATAAATGACCTGAAAGCTTCCCTCAAACCACGCTTTGCAAACCATTGCAAAACACTGCAAAGTTTGTAATTAGTGTAGTCAAAGCATGCCTCCAAAGGTGAATTTGAATCTGTGCAGCCAGTGTTTGATTTTTACCTGAGAGATGTAGCACTAAAAGGAAAATGAGAAATCTGGAAAATCAAATGGCGAGTCATCCATGAGGACGAATATCCTTGCTTTATGACGGATGCTTCAGTTTAATGCAGCAAAGCCCTCTTTCTGAACATTCACACCCTTCTCAAGATAATTGCAATACTTCCAGTGAGTACAGCTGCTGCAGAACGCAGCTTCTCGACACTGAAAAGAGTGAGAACATATTTAAGGAACCGGACGGCTGAGGAATGGCTTGATGGTCTGGCCCTAATATCCATTTACTGGATACCAGTCAGTTTCAACGAAGTCATCACTGTGTTTATAAAGAAACCATGATGAATGATAATTGCTGCGTAAACCACTCTCTTCGGCCAAGCTTACTGTTAGGTGAAACTATTGGCAATGCCATTATTTAATATTGCTTGCTAAAATGATAACGTTCTGCCTCTTTTGTGTCAGGTAAGCATCCATGTTTTAGTTCTTTGTTGTTTAATAACATTGTTTTCCCAAATGTGTGTCTTTCTTGTTTAAAAATTACTTCCATAAAATGGCTCCCGTTCTCTTTGCAGGCCTGTTGTTGAGACAGAGTGTGAGAAGTTCAGCAAAGAAAGAGTCCTTATTTTTTTTTTTTTTTTTTGCCACACATGCATAAATGGACATATGTAGTTCACTCGCTTTCCCTCGCCCTCTTTTTTTATTTTTGACACTCGCTTTTACGTTAGTGACTGTATGAGACTTCTTGATTGCAATTATTAAGTTGGAAAGCATTCTTTTTGATGCACATGCGCTACCTTTACTGCAGTGTCAAAATTTGCTTTCCATCATTGATTTAACTCGCCCCTAGTGCTACATTCCATTTTGTTCTCATTTTCTTCTAATAATTAAGCACCTTCAATATTCCCAGGCAAGAAATTTCCATCATTGATTTAACTCGCCCCTAGTGCTACATTCCATTTTGTTCTCATTTTCTTCTAATAGTTAAGCACCTTCAATATTCCCAGGCAAGAAATTTCTTTCTATTTGCCATGAAAAGACTTTTTTTCTAACAATTAGGCCTTGACCCCCTGAAAAAAATCCTGGCTATGTGCCTGTACGTTCAGTTCCTGGCAAATGAAAACTCGTTCAGGAAGACATTATTCGCCAGGCAAGGCATTAACAGGAGAACTAAAAATAAGAAATCCGCACCAAAAAAGCATCATCGGTGCTGTTAGAGAAAGATGAACTGGGGCTTGTTGCGTAAATAAATGGCAACTTCAGTTCTCCTGGCAGGCACATAAATATCAGCAATATTTGTATTGCGCATTCTCCCTGAAACTCTGAAACTGTGACGTGATTGACTAGGTGTTCACATTTCAGACAAAATTATTTTTAGTGCACAATTTCGATCAGTACACGCGAATTTTACTACCCACATGTTCATACCACACACGGTGTCTTGGGTAACTCGTGCCAAGCTTGAAATAATCAATGTGTGTCTTGCAAGAGTGTTCTCTAGATCAATGCAAAGTAGTAGGTTAGTATTAAAAAAGAAAAGAAAAAGAACAAGTGGAATTCGCATGTATATGTTAATTTTGTTTTGTACAGGAGAACTTCAGAACTGAGGTATTGAAGGTATGCATTCTGAACTTACTCCTTAACTTGAAACATGAAAATGAAGTCGTATTACTACACTAAAATTCTAAAGTCGAAACTAAAATGATAACAACACAATTTAGGAACAGAACTCAATGCTTCCAAGAGCAATGCAGCCTTCTTTCATATTAACTAGTACTGGATAGGCAGGCAAACATTCTGATTGGGCTTTATTTTAGCTAACTAAAGCTATAGCCCTGTCAGAAACACAGCTACATATGATTGTGAAGAAGGGATAGGAAAAAATAAGAACAATGTATTTAAAACTACTTAAATATGATTATACTTGCAAGGGTCTTAAGATTACTTTGTCAAGCACAACGCGTCTTATATGTATAAAGATTCTGGACACTGTGACCAGGAAGCTACAATCAAAATTTAGAAGGAGTGACAAAACTCACCGAAGATGTAAAAGGAGACCCAAGACTTTTTCAAAGCACTTGACAGAATTTCGATTTTTTTTTTTTGCTGCTTACCCATTTTTAATAGCAGCTGCTGCTCTGGCCACTGCTTGGCATATCTCCCCTGTTGTAAACGCTATCGGGAAACACCTGCACGGCTTGTTTACCAAATAACACAAATGGGCTGCTTCCCGAGACTATGAAGTGCAAGTCCTTATAATGCCATTCATCCTTCCAACAACACTACACTGCTCTGTAAGCCCAGCCAGAGGTACAATTCTAACAAACGAAGACATAAAATAGGACCACCTCAAAAAAAAAAAAATGCAGCCAGCCCAGTTAGCTACAATCTTTGAAACTCCACATAAGTCGGTATATTGTAGATTTACTTGTAGAGAAGAAAGCTACTTGTGGTTTGATATGATTCATGAAATGTCCCATTCTCTATCACAGCCACCTCTTGTCCATTCTCTATTACAGCCACCTCTCCACTGGCACTAAGAGATTTCATATCGCATGTCGCAGTAGGCAGGAAGTTCCAGGAAGTTCGTTTAATTACGGTACCAGCTTTCAGTGAGGTGGCTATACCACTGAGCAAAGAAAAGAAAATAACAAAGAAAGGGTGCATAAGGTGTTGCGTGTACCTGACTGCCTGTTGACACAAAGGAGCCAGAGGACATGCAAATGCCGCTACGCTTGTCCCTGAGCACTCTCATCATTTCCTCCTCTCCAATGCCCTCTACAGAAAAAGAAAAGAAAGAAGAAAAACAAACAGAAGGGAGGCCTTCGTCAGATTGCACATACGTAACCTTCCACGCGCGACAGCGAACGCTACGATATGCAACAGAAGCATGTTTAGTATATGTTCATGGAAGTAAAGAGTGACTTGAATGATGTGTGCACGAAAACAGTGTAGTGTACACTAGCATAAATAAAAAGTTAAGAGTAAAACTGAACATATGCATGGATCAAAGCTTATGCATGCTTTTGACACAGAAGAGAGCAGAAAAAACAGTTGCCTAAAATTTTTAAGGTTGCCAAAGAAGGCAGTGTATTTAAATTGTGGTTGTGGCGCGCACAACCAGTGTATTACACTGCCTGCGTTGGTCTATTACATTTTTTTTCCTTTTTTCATATCAAATACCATCACCATGGATGTAGAACTCCCTGTAATCGACAGACATACGAAGGCCTGTTTAATTTCTTTCAAAACAAAAAGTAAGTCTCCCCGCAAGGGTGAAGCAATGAATGCGATATCAATAACTTGGAACGTAACCCTGAGAATGACTAGCAGATCGTAACGTGCAGTGCCTTGAACATGCACGAATGACACACGTAAACAACACACACTGGACGAGAGCTAACTAAAAACATTTACAACTCGATACTTAACGTGCTGTTTAAACAAAAATGATGCACGAAACGAAATGACAGGTACAGATATGAGTGCAAACTAACGAGCGTCCCAGTTGTCACCTTGCTGTGTTTGAAAAGTGCGCTCTTTCGCAAACTGGGCCTGCCCAGCGAGCGAAGTTGACCTTTGTGGCCCAGGCAACTAACGCAATCATTCCGGTGAAAGGTCTAGGCACACAATTCTCTCCACTAAAGGATAAGCGCGAGCACACAAGCACCTAAACCCCCCCCCCCCAATGCGTGGGTCAAAGTATGCGTGGAAGATTAGCGCGCATTGGCGCATCGTGACGATCTGGGTGTCGAGTGCGGGCGGCTTTTTTCTTTCTTGAGTTTTCCTTTATATATATATATATATATTATTATATATATGTATGTATGTATGTATGTATGTATGTATGTATGTATGTATGTAGTAGTAGGTAGGTAGGTAGGTAGGTAGGTAGGTAGGTAGGTAGGTAGGTTAGGTAGGTAGGTAGGTAGGTAGGTAGGTAGGTAGTAGTTAGGTGGTTAGGTAGGTAGGTAGGTAGGTTAGGGAGGTAGGTAAGTAGGTAGGTAGGTCGGTAGGTAGGTAGGTAGGTAGTTAGGTAGGTAGGTAGGTAGGTACGGTAGGTAGGGTAGGTAGGTAGGTAGGTAGGGTAGGTCGGTAGGTAGGTCGGTAGGGTAGGTTAGGTATCGGTAGGTAGGTAGGTAGGTATGGTGGTAGGTAGGTAGGTACGGTAGGTAGGTAGGTAGGTAGGTAGTAGGTAGGTTAGGTAGGTAGGTAGGTAGGTAGGTAGGGTAGGTAGGTAGGTAGGTAGGTTAGGTAGGTTCAGGTAGGTTAGGTAGGTAGGTAGGGAGGTAGGTAGGTCGGTAGGTAGGTAGGTAGGTAGGTAGGTAGGTAGGTAGGAGGTAGGTAGGTAGGTAGGTAGGTAGGTAGGTAGGTAGGTAGGTAGGTAGGTAGGTAGGTAGGTAGGTAGGTAGGTAGGTAGGTAGGTAGGTAGGT